>JADLSH010000216.1:92500-692500 GCA_016169945.1 Trachythela sp. YZ-2020 | reverse complement strand
ACATCAGTCGGCAAATTGGTCCGAACCAGTCGGAAAATTGTGAAATCGTCAAAATTGTAAAAGCTAAGAATGATATTCGGATTAGTGGGACAGCGTAGGTGTAAGGAAAATCTTGTGATCAGAACATCGGATTGGAAGTTTGATATATTACTCAATTTATAATATTTCATCAGAATATTTTGTTTATGTTTTGCCAATGGCTATATGTAAACAGCATTTTGTCAAAAATATATGCCTCGTACACAGGCATCTCCACTCTCTCTATCATCAATAGGTGAAGTGAGGCTGAAAGGTTGGTTTACCACTATAGGCGAATTTGTTTGTGCGACGCAAAAAAACAAATATCTGCAACATGGATTGATAGGGAAAAACAAATGGCTTTATGCTTTTTATCATAGGCGGGGGTGCGCACCCCCCTAGAAAACGTCAGCACCCCCCCACAAAAAGTCAGAATCAACAAGTTGAATACACAATTGAATACACAAATTACATCAACAAGTTGATACTGAAATTTTCACAATCTATGGCATTTTTGAAATAATTTGCGCTGGTTGCAGGAGGGTGATTTTTCTTCAGAACTCGTCTCAGAATGCGAGAAATGCTGTTTTAATGACCGTAGAAATTCAAACCCTGGACCCCTACCATTTGTGCTGTTCCACAGTTAAAACCCTGCCTATGCTGCTGCTTATTGTTCTCTTCTTCGAAACGTTTTCATACTACTGCAGTAAAACAACTATGGGGTATTATATAGGCTAGGGGGGGTCAGACGAGCCCCAGGTTAGGTCACAAATTTTCCAACTCGTACATTGGGGAGGTCATATTATTTTCATCAATTCATTGTCCATTGAAAATTTCCACCTCCCCTCGTCCCCTGGTAATTTATGGCAAGTCCCTAAGATCAAATTAAAACGTGTGTTGGAATATTGAGAAACTCGGCAAATTATATTATTACCCGGCAATTCGGCCTTCAACGCCCCCCAATCGACATCCCTTCACTACGGTCCTGATTGATCGCATGAAGCACGGCTTGTCCCTTTTCCCTTCATTATATACATGGATATAGTTTAATATATAGATATTGAAGAAGGATTTTGATATTGGACATTTAATGTACCGTATTTGAACATTATTTATTAACCTTGTTAATTTTCAGACCAAATCTGACGATTTGTCCTCCTCAAGTTTGTCGTTATTTGAAGGGCGTGAGAAGCAAACGTCTCCCCAAACCCTTCGGCCTTCTACTGGCGGTCAGAAACTTGTTGAAAGAAGAACACACACTGGGGACAAAGCTCATGAATGTGATATTTGCAATCAAAGATTTTCTCATTCAAGCTCCTTAGCAAGACATAAAAGAAGACATACTGGAGACAAACCTTATGAATGTGATGTTTGCAAGAAAAAGTTTTTCATTCACGCAACTTAGTAACACATAAAAGACCCCACACTGGAGACCGACCTTCTGAATGTGATACGTGCAAGAAAAAGTTTTCACATTCAAGCACCTTAGCAAATCATAAAAGAACACATACTGAGACAAACCTTGTGGATGTGATGTTTGCAATAAAAGATTTTCTCAATCAAGCAGCTTAGCAAAACATAAACGAACACATACTGAGACAAACCTTGTGGATGTGATGTTTGCAATCAAAGATTTTCTCAATCAAGCAGCTTAGCAAAACATAAACGAACACATACTGGAGACAAACCTTATGAATGTGATGTTTGCAAGAAAATATTTTTGCAGTCAAGCACCTTAGCATCACACAAAAGAACACACACTGGAGACAAACCTTATGGATGTGATGTTTGCAGTCAACGAATTTCATGTTGAAGCACCTTAGCAAAACATAAACGAACACATACTGGAGACAAACCTTATGGATGTGATGTTTGCAACAAGAAATTTTCTCAATCAAGCAGCCTAACAAAACATAAACGAACACATACTGGAGACAAACCTTATGGATGTGATGTTTGCAATCGAAGATTTTCTCAATCAAGCAACTTAGCAAAACATAAACGAACACATACTGGAGACAAACCTTATGGATGTGATGTTTGCAAGAAAACGTTTTCTCAATCATGCAACTTAGTAACACATAAAAGAACACATACTGGAGACAGACATTATGAATGTGATGTTTGCAACAAAAAGTTTTCTCAATCATGCAACTTAGTAACACATAAAAGAACACATACTGGAGACAAACCTTATGGATGTGATGTTTGTGACAAACGATTTTCTCATTCAAGTGCCTTGGCAACACACAAAAGAACACACACTGGAGACAGACCTTATGAATGTGATGTTTGCAACAAGAAATTTTCTAAGTCAAATAATTTGGCAACACATAAACGAACACACACAGGAGACAAACCTTATGGATGTGATGTTTGCAAGAAAATATTTTTGCAGTCAAGCACCTTAGCATCACACAAAAGAACACACACTGGAGACAAACCTTATGGATGTGATGTTTGCAGTCAACGAATTTCATGTTCAAGCACCTTAGCAAAACATAAACGAACACATACTGGAGACAAACCTTATGGATGTGATGTTTGCAACAAGAAATTTTCTCAATCAAGCAGCCTAACAAAACATAAACGAACACATACTGGAGACAAACCTTATGGATGTGATGTTTGCAAGAAGAAATTTTAATGTTGAAGCATCTTAACAAGACATAAAAGAAGACATACTGGAGACAAACCTTATGAATATGATGTTTTCAAGAAAAGACACAACACAGAAGATCATATTTAATAGATGGCTTGTTATTGTGCATCACTCGTGGCAGAGAAATTCCATCACAAGATGTGCAAGGGTATATTAAAGGCGCCGATACACAGGCGATTTTTTACTCGCGATTTTTTTGAAATCGTCAACACATGATGGTGGCTACACGAGAGAAAATTTTGTCGACTCATCGAGAAATATTCAACTTATTGAAATTATCGCGATTAACTTTGACGATTTTTCCAGGCTGTCAAATCGCGCGTTCATGGGTGGCTAGACGAAAGATTTTTGACGAAGAAGTTTGTTGACGATTTCAAAAATCGCGAGTAAAAAATCGCCCGTGTAGCCGCGGTTTAATGAATAATCTAGTGGCAATCATTATGATTGTGACAAGTGTGACAAACAGTTCCCTGATCTTGAAAGTTTAACACAGCACTGCAAGGCAAGCACCATGGCACCTTCTACAAATGTGATGTCTGTCAAGAATTAGAATCAAGAGAACCAACTGGTATTGGTATTGGCTATATTTGTTGTGTCTGTGATGTTGAGTTGGACATTGTAAGTGAACTTGAAAATCATATGGATACCCATGACAATATGATGACTCACTAAGTAGGATAAATTGTAAATATTTTGGAAGATAGGTTGATATTTGTTTGGAGATTTTGACTGTTACATGTTGATAATGTTGTTGATATTTTGGTGAAATTTGTTAGTTTTGATGCAGTAATGAACACTGTCGAGGTTGGAACACTGTTAGGATGTGTTAGTTACGAACATTTTGATGTTTAACATTGAATTATTTGCATAATAAACTGTTGATTGGAATAATAACTACTTATTAACCTCAAACATTTTGTCTTTACGGTAAAATATTAAACCTCGGTCTTGCCGTATAAATTATATACTTATTCAATAGTACTTTATTTTGTCATGTCAATATTATGTATTTTGAAATTTGAAATATTTGCAGCAGCGAACAGTTTAGCTTAGTATGACGCCATAATACTTATTGTAAGTCACTTATTAACCCCCCCCCCTCAAATAAGCCCTGCTCTCTATAACCTGTCGGGTAGGGGAGAGGGGTGCGGATGGCGAGAACCTGAGTAAATAATACCTTCCCTCATTCGTCCTGTTTTCTCTTCGTACTAGCTCCCGTTTTCTAGTTTACGTGAGAGTAACGTCTTGCACATGCTACCGTTTTCTCACGTAGTATTTAACCATGATCATAGTGAAAGATGACCCTTACATTGGAGCTTTATATTAAAACAGTTTAGAACTGATTAACTACGAACTGATAGATTTATCCAGTATAAATAAAGTTAGTTTAGTTTTGACATAGGGATGAATTAGAAAACTTGCTGCTAGACCGAATAAGAATGACCCTTACTAGACCTCTAGGCAGAACTGATAGAGTTATCCAGTATAAATAAAGTTAGTTTAGTTTAAATTTCCTCCAGTGTAGTGACACTGGACCGATAAGAGATGACGCTTACTTGATCTTTAGGAAGAACAGTTAGAGTGCTATCCACTATCCAGTGTATGTTTTTTAGAATTTATAATTTTGTCATTCCAAATAAGAAAAGTATTTGCTATTCTATTTTCAACAGGACAATGACTTTGAACCACTGCTACTGTGTATGATAACTGTGCTTCTGGCGGAGAAAGAGTACTACGAATTATATCTAGGTTTGTAAAATACGGAAATTTAACTCACAAATTTAACTTAAAGTGCCTATGCAACGAAATTTTTGCCTGATTTTTATTGTTTTGTTAAAAAGTACACCTGGAATGACGAAGAATGACATATCTCATCTCATTCCCAAGTTATCGCACTTTGTACATTTTGATTTGTGACGTCATTGGTTGTGCTTGAGATAGTGGCAATAACAAGAAAGTCTGATATCTTGGTGATGATTTAGTAGAATTCAATGAAACTTGGCACACTTAGTTGGTGCACCTAAGTGACCATTTTGGGTTGTTTCTATCGTTGTCATGGCAATGCACTAGTCTCTTCTCGAGTTCTCGTGCATTTGCTATATGATCTGTCTCCAACGAAATCAAAACCAATTTCTGCAATTTGCGCTTATTACTATAGTATGTACAGGTGTTGTGACAAGTTTAAACCCATGAAATAAGCAAACGTCCTCTGCACGAAGTTTAGAGGAGGAAATTTGGAAAAAGGAAGTGAAGAGACTGGGGACTAGTGTGTTGCCATGACAACCACATGACCACTCCAAAATACTCACGTGGGTGCACCCAACTGAGTGTGCCAAGTTTTATTGAATTTTATTAAATTATCACTAAGATATCAGATTTTCTTGTTATTGCCACTATCTCAAGCACAACTAGTGACGTCACAAATCAAAATATACAAAGTGCGATAACTTGGGAATGAGATGATATATGAATAAACTGTAAACGCCATTCTTCATCATTGGAGCTGTAATTTTTAACAAAACAATAAAAAATGAGGCAAAAATTTCGTTGCATAGGCACTATAAATCTTGTGTATTTAATATGTAGTGGCAAACATAATTGTTCTATTCAAGAAAAATTTCAGCTTGGTTGCACTCTCCTCCGCAGAGCCTTTATACGTAAAAAATAAAGTAAAAAAATAAAATAAATTTTTAGGGGCGCTAAGTATGACGGGAAGATGGCTCTACTGTCCCTACTTTACCATTATTACCCTCCACTACGAAAAATGCCATTATTACTTCCGCTACGAAAACTATATATTTCCTTTGATTTTATTACTGTGAAAAAACAATTTTAACTGTGAAAAAAACAAAGAAGCCTCTGCGGAGGAGAGTGGCTTGGTTGCATGTTCGATACTTCGATTAATATATATACTTGATCGATATATTCGATTTATCCACCGGATAGGCTAAACGGACTTCGTACAACCGGCCCCTGTTGACTAATTATTGTGTGTTTACTTACTCTGAGGTGGACGGAAAGCCTTAAGGTGGTTCCCTACAGTTAGTACAGTTTGAAACACGATCTATATAGATCAGATGTCATCCTCGCGTGGAATCTTCGTGACCCGGCAAAATTTTGAAACAAGCCGCGGGAAGTTATTTTCGAGATTTTTCTGCGAAGAAACCACAACCTTTTCATTATAATCGTAAATCTTTGAAATTCAAACAGTACGTATGTTGTTAACCAGTTTCTAAGCTTTATTTTAGTATGTTTTTTACGTATTTAAGTTCAGTATTATCTTTTATAATGTTCAAAATCTTCGACTTGTTGCAGACTAAAAATTCTAAAATGATATTTTATACTCTGCTCAAGGCAGTCTAGAACTGTCAGAGTAATATAATTCTTTAAAACAATCAAAAGTTTAAAAACTACTGCATACAACTACAGTACAGACAGTTACGACTTACGAGTTGTCTTTCGAAAATTTGGAATTGTTTGAATATTTTGAAAAGTTTTCATACCGATTTCAACAATAAAAACAAATTTAAGAGATGTTGGATTAATTCAATGGGTACATCACTGACAAACCAGACCAGAAAAAGACCACCAACAAACAATCTTGTGTCCAACAAGCCAAGGGTAACGAAAACGAAGAGAATTTTGCTCGCAATTGTACACCATTTCGGAAAAAAACCAGCCTGTTTTACAGCCAGCGAGTCACGCGAAAGACAAGGACATGCGCAGATGCCGTTCTTGTCGAATTGAAATTCTGTTTGCCCGCGTAAGTTTTGTGCGTGGCTTAATGGCTTTAGTTTTAATTTCCTTCGGTGAAATTTTTTTAATTTTTGTATAGTGAACTTACAAGTCGCCTTTTTTAATATGTCCAAATTTTAGAAAAATTTATTGATAAGTTTTCTCAGAATAGAAATTTGCAAATATCTAAAAAACTTATCCTACAACCTACCTTAATTTTTTGATATAATGTTCCGTTTAGTATTCCAAATTTACTTGCATTTTTTTTAAAAAATTCACCGAAGGAAACTCAAGTAATTTTAATTTTTGTCCCATTTATAGGATATGACTACTATAGTTCATACGCTATTGTTGCCATAGCAACGCGACTGTGGTATATTTAGAACCCATAGGTTGGACACATAACAGTTATATTATTAGTTATTACCCAAAAAGCAACTATATATTTTACAAACATGAAGATATGTGTTGCAATAGGGAGAGCACATTTTCAACCCTTGTTTTAATAATAACAATTGCGAGATATGTGTTTGAAGTAAAAAGTTGTTCAAAAGTTCGGTTTTTCATACAGGTTTTACTCCTCATCTGCCAGAATCAAAGAGAAAAATATATATTCAAAAATACTCAGATATTACTGGCGAAGGTCAGCAACGTTTGTTTTTTAATTTAACCTTACTTGACCTCTAGGAAAATAGTTTGAAACTGATCTCTAAGGGCTAGTTTTTAGCGATGGAGGAAAACCTGAGTTTATCACAGAATACATACTAGACCAGAAGTGTCATTTAGACGAATTTTTCATGGGTACGAAGCGCCGTGTGCACCCCAGGATGGCGTCATATGACTCAATTTCTACGCCATCCTGGGATGCACACGGCACTTTCTACCCATTTTGATGGCGTATTTTCACGTCAGCCCGTAAAACATTTCGGACGTTTTTCCCAAGCCAGAACACATAGGGATGACACTTCTGGTATAGTATGTATTCTGTGATTTTATCACACAAATACACAAGTGCAGAGAAATGACCTAACCGAAGTCAACTCCCGCCCTCGACCTGCTGTATAACCAGTTTAACTCATACGCTAACCGCATCTTCCTTTATAATTCATTTCATTTCAAACGTTATCATCTACACCATCACGTAAAAACGCACAAGTTGTAACAAACCCGCAGCAGATTCGCCCCAATGCTGTCAACTTGTTATCAGAATGTGTTCGCACTGCTTGTTCCCAGCTTGTTGACAGATCATCAACGTCTTGTTGACAACATGCTACAAAGTTGTTGACTCAACAGACTTGTTTAGGTCAAGTTGTTATTGTCCCGCAATTCAACAACTTGTTAACAAGTTGCGAATGACAACCTTGTAGCAACTAGATAAAATGACAACATTGTTACAACTTGTTGACAATCTTGCTATAAGTCTGTTGCGAGATATGTGTTTGAAGTAAAAAGTTGTTCAAAAGTTCGGTTTTTCATACAGGTTTTACTCCTCATCTGCCAGAATCAAAGAGAAAAATATATATTCAAAAATACTCAGATATTACTGGCGAAGGTCAGCAACGTTTGTTTTTTAATTTAACCTTACTTGACCTCTAGGAAAATAGTTTGAAACTGATATAGCGTAGAACTGATAAGGTTATCCAGTATGAATGAAGTTAGTTTCGGTTTCCTCTTGTCGTAAAACTACACCAAGAAGAGATGACCCTTACTGGACCTCTAGGAAAAGCAGTTTATAGAATTGATAGAACTATCCAGTAAAAATATAGATAGTTTAGTTGTCTTCCTGTAGCAAAACTACACCTGCCCACCAATAAGAGATTTACGTTACTGTACCTCTAGGAAGAACAGTTTAGAACTGATAAGAGTGATAGAACGTACCATCAAATATATTATATTTAAAATATAGAGTTAGTTTAGTTTAGGTTTACTACTGCCTTAAAATAAGAGATGGCTGTTACTCGATCTTAAGAGGGAACAGTTTAGAACTGCATGTATGAGCTATCTAGCATAAATAAAGTTAGTTCAGTTTAGAAGTTCATTAATCTCTGATACTTGCTAACTGATATTCTTTTTTTAGTTATACCAGTAGTATGGAGCGGGGCTTAATGGACCCAGTTTTATGCGTAAAATTTAACGGGTAACCCTGCATAATTCATGAGTTAATTATGTTAATGATCTGAATTAATTAATTCATTTCCGAGGATAATCCGAACAAATCCGAGTATGAGTTATGCATATTAATGAGCATTTATAATTAGATTCATTCCGACGACGTTAAAACAACGAGAGGTTTCCGACAGTTCGCCATTTTGTTCCAAGATGGCAGAACAGCTAATTCTGGATGTTTTTAAGGAAAATAATGTAGAATTAACGCAGGATACTTTACGGTTTTATATAAAACTGCTTTTAGAAAAGCATGAACATACATATAACTCCATGATATGTAGTATTGTAAGAGATAATGTGTTTGAAAATTTATGTCAAACATATGAAGAGACTAAGCCTTTAAATTCTGGTAGAATTATGGCTTACTTGGCTTTAGTTTACAAAGTGAGCGATTTTTGTGACACTGAAACAGTGCGAGAAGCCGTTCGAATATGTGTAGACGATTTAAAACAATTTGATTTAGCGAGCTATGAAATTAAACTGTCTTGGTTTCAACGCTTAATTTCATGGTTGGTGGGTTAGTGTTACAGCTTAACCGCGTGTAATTTGAATATCACTAATTGGAATTGAATAGCGAAAGTCATTAAGAAGTCATTAACTGTTGTACATGGGTGAACACATTGTACTTTAACGACATTGCCCAAACCATTAATTTTCCTCATTGACTTTAAATTGCTTAAGCAGGACAGAAAGACTGAACACATTGTACTTTAACGACAGTGCCCAAGCTTGATTTTGCTGAGGTTGTACAAAAGGTTGTTAACGACTGGACTAGCCTGATCTTGTAGTTCTCACACGGCGAAGTAGGGAGCACACATAGATAGCACAAATTGAAAACTTTCGCTTTGGAGCAACGACGTAAAATCGTCGAAGTTGTACTTTAAAAAAAAAATATGTTGCAAGATGATATTTACATTGTTGACGAAAGTCGATTATGTCGGAACCCCCCTCAAATTGTTGGAAGCAATTTACGCTGATACAGTTGCAAATGAAATTACGCAGTTGTGCCAGGAAAACGAATGTAATATAGACGAAGGATGGCAGACGTACGGTATAGAAGCTATAGAACGTGTTAATAGCAAGCATTTGGTTTAGGACTCGTTTGTCGAGGCTGCAAGAATACTGAAAATCAATTGCCACGAAAACGTCCTTGAGCGTTTAAGAGAATTAAAAAAGGCACCAGAACACATGTTCGTTTACGACTTGGAAGAATCGTATCACTATAGAAAGAGCCACCAATTTCAATGCATCCTAAATTATTTATCTTTTTGGAGGGAAAAGTAAACAAGTCAAGGATATCGAATGCTCATATCCGTACGTGGTCAGGCAATATTTCTATAGTAAAAAGTAGTTGACGTGTTATTATAATTATAAAGAGGTTAAGGCGATAAACTTTTAATTCCACCTTTGGGATAACTTTACTTTACATTAAAAGTTATACGTAAAGCATACTGTAACTAAACATTCAGTTATATTACGTGTGCATGCGCAATTGAAAATAGAGAAAATATACGTCTTGTGTACAATTTTATTAAAATATTATTACACTTCGCATAGAGTATATTATATCTGTTTATATAATGTAGTTGAGGAAGTCTAGTCTGAATCAGTATTTTCGCCCTCTTCAATATAAGCATTGTCTTTTAAAAGACGTTTCAGAAGAAATTTTCTTTTATCAACGGCTGCTTCCAAAGCCTCATCATGATCAAAGTCGTCACTGTTTATAAACACATCTCTCGTGTTCATTACTTTTTTATGTACATGATTCCTCCTAAGCTGTCTCATCCACAATAGACGTTCCAGATAAACACTTTCGAGCTCTTTTTGTAGCTTAGGTAATATCAACGCGTACGCTTGCTTGTTGGAAGTTTCGTCATCAAGACCGTTTTCGATAAGATTCTGTTTTATTTCTTCGTACTCGCTGGCATATCTTTGTTTTGCTTCTTCTATTAATGGTTTCCAAGGATCACTTTCATCTTCTAATTCAGATCCTGATTCATTTCCATCTACCTCAGAATTTTGTGCATTATCACTATTTGACGCTTCGTCATCTGACTCCATGGGTACGGAATTGTGATCTGTCTCCGACTCTTCCTCTCGGAATGGGCAGTATTCGTTTTCGTGTCTGCGCAAATTAAAGCGACGATTAAAAGATTTACCACAAAACTTGCAGCTCATCACTCTAGCACTGTTAGTAGCAAATGAGGGATTTTAAGAAAATTATTGCCTCATGAGCACTTGCTCTGTTGTATAGCTCATGAATGAGCGTTGACGTAGACAAGCTCACGACGACCACTCATAATTACTCATACCCCATGAGCACTCTGAAATGCTCATTTTCGTTGAGCAGAGATAAAAGATGGCCCGAGCAAGACGAAAACATGACAGATGTCCCGTAACTCATTCAGACTGGCTACCAGACCTGTAAGAATTTTCATGCCCTATCTACTTTGCCAACAATGCTCCAAACGACTGCTGGCTGCTGGAAGCCGAGTTGAAAAGTACGAAGATATAGTATTTTCAACACTTTTGTGGACAAGCTCACGACGACCACTCATGATTACTCATGCTTCACGAGCACTCTGAAATGCTCATTTTCGTTGAGCACATAATAGATGGCCCGAGCAAGACGAAAACATGATCCATTAATTGACTTAATTATACGAAAATACAATCTCTCAAGATGCGACTATAGCGAAATTAACTTGCGGATATAAGTAATGTTCTATTTAACACTTGTGATGTTGCATACATCTCTCACCAATAACTTCTATATTATTCTTCTATACATTATTTTCGTTCAGCTTGGGCCACTACTCATATATGCTCAACGTAAATGAACATTGTAAGCCCAGTATTTTTATGAGTTCTGTATGAATAAGTTCAATAACATATCGTGAGCGTAGTTCAACCGTGCTCAATCGATCCCTTCCGAGCGAGCCAAAAAGCAGTTAATGTAAAGTCAACAGGGTTGATTGGCAATACAAAGCAATACCGCAAAGCGAAAATCATTTTACGCCAAGAGTTGAGAACAGGCCTATTTTCAGGTTAATCTATTTGGTGTCTTCCAAAAAGACCGCTTGGTTTTTGAGCCTATACTATCCGTAGCAGACATGAATATCCTTTCTGTCTAATCTAGTATGCGGCTAAGTGGGATGTTGAACAGACATAAGGACCAAGTCACTCAAAGTCAGCTCATGGGGTATGAGTAATTATGAGTGGTTGTCGTGAGCTTGTCTACGTCAATGCTCATTCATGAGCTATACAGACCAACTACTCATGCATGAGGCATGAGTAATCATTTATTTATTTAATTTGCCTTGTAAATTTATAACAGAATGGCAGGGAATCCGCAACAGCGTATAGGCCAATTACTGCGGGCCCTATATCATGAGTGGTCGTCGTGAGCTTGTCCACAAAAGTGTTGAAAATACTATATCTTCGTACTTTTCAACTCGGCTTCCAGCAGCCAGCAGTCGTTTGGAGCATTGTTGGCAAAGTAGATAGGGCATGAAAATTCTTACAGGTCTGGTAGCCAGTCTGAATGAGTTACGGGACATCTGTCATGTTTTCGTCTTGCTCGGGCCATCTTTTATCTCTGCTCAACGAAAATGAGCATTTCAGAGTGCTCATGGGGTATGAGTAATTATGAGTGGTCGTCGTGAGCTTGTCTACGTCAACGCTCATTCATGAGCTATACAACAGAGCAAGTGCTCATGAGGCAATAATTTTCTTAAAATCCCTCATTTGCTACTAACAGTGCTAGAGTGATGAGCTGCAAGTTTTGTGGTAAATCTTTTAATCGTCGCTTTAATTTGCGCAGACACGAAAACGAATACTGCCCATTCCGAGAGGAAGAGTCGGATACAGATCACAATTCCGTACCCATGGAGTCAGATGACGAAGCGTCAAATAGTGATAATGCACAAAATTCTGAGGTAGATGGAAATGAATCAGGATCTGAATTAGAAGATGAAAGTGATCCTTGGAAACCATTAATAGAAGAAGCAAAACAAAGATATGCCAGCGAGTACGAAGAAATAAAACAGAATCTTATCGAAAACGGTCTTGATGACGAAACTTCCAACAAGCAAGCGTACGCGTTGATATTACCTAAGCTACAAAAAGAGCTCGAAAGTGTTTATCTGGAACGTCTATTGTGGATGAGACAGCTTAGGAGGAATCATGTACATAAAAAAGTAATGAACACGAGAGATGTGTTTATAAACAGTGACGACTTTGATCATGATGAGGCTTTTGAAGCAGCCGTTGATAAAAGAAAGTTTCTTCTGAAACGTCTTTTAAAAGACAATGCTTATATTGAAGAGGGCGAAAATACTGATTCAGACTAGACTTCTCAACTACATTATATAAACAGATATAATATACTCTATGCGAAGTGTAATAATATTTTAATAAAATTGTACACAAGACGTATATTTTCTCTATTTTCAATTGCGCATGCACACGTAATATAACTGAATGTTTAGTTACAGTATGCTTTACGTATAACTTTTAATGTAAAGTAAAGTTATCCCAAAGGTGGAATTAAAAGTTTATCGCCTTAACCTCTTTATAATTATAATAACACGTCAACTACTTTTTACTATAGAAATATTGCCTGACCACGTACGGATATGAGCATTCGATATCCTTGACTTGTTTACTTTTCCTCCAAAAGATAAATAATTTGGGATGCATTGAAATTGGTGGCTCTTTCTATAGTGATACGATTCTTCCAAGTCGTAAACGAACATGTGTTCTGGTGCCTTTTTTAACTCTCTTAAACGCTCAAGGACGTTTTCGTGGCAATTGATTTTCAGTATTCTTGCAGCCTCGACAAACGAGTCCTAAACCAAATGCTTGCTATTAACACGTTCTATAGCTTCTATACCGTACGTCTGCCATCCTTCGTCTATATTACATTCGTTTTCCTGGCACAACTGCGTAATTTCATTTGCAACTGTATCAGCGTAAATTGCTTCCAACAATTTGAGGGGGGTTCCGACATAATCGACTTTCGTCAACAATGTAAATATCATCTTGCAACATATTTTTTTTTTAAAGTACAACTTCGACGATTTTACGTCGTTGCTCCAAAGCGAAAGTTTTCAATTTGTGCTATCTATGTGTGCTCCCTACTTCGCCGTGTAGAGAACTACAAGATCAGGCTAGTCCAGTCGTTAACAACCTTTTTGTACAAGCTCAGCAAAATCAAGCTTGGGCACTGTCGTTAAAGTACAATGTGTTCAGTCTTTCTGTCCTGCTTAAGCAATTTAAAGTCAATGAGGAAAATTAATGGTTTGGGCAATGTCGTTAAAGTACAATGTGTTCACCCATGTACAACAGTTAATGACTTCTTAATGACTTTCGCTATTCAATTCCAATTAGTGATATTCAAATTACACGCGGTTAAGCTGCAGGGGCGCCGGAAGGTAGCCAAACTGACGGGGAAACCATGAGGAAGCCCATGATAAATGGGGTATAGGGGTCCGGGATAAAATAAAATTAAAATTAAACACTCTCAACACTCCACTCAATGAATTTTCTTTCCTTATTATTTTAGTGGAGATTTTGATAAATTACAATATAAATATAACGCAATATAAAAAACACAAAATGTTTTTTTTTCATCACATTTATCCAGATCATATACATATAAATCAAGTTTCCAGATTTCATAAAAGGTAGCGTATATTTAGGTTTAATATATTTCCAATTAATAAGTGTCCGGCTAGTATAAACAATTTATATATTATAATTCACATTATTGCACTAAAAAAACAAGAAAAGTTGCCTTGGCGTGCTCCCTGCTATTATAGCGGCGGGGGGGGGGCCCCCTTGTCCCCCCCCCGGGGGCTCCGGCCCCTGTTAGCTGTAACACTAACCCACCAACCATGAAATTAAGCGTTGAAACCAAGACAGTTTAATTTCATAGCTCGCAAATCAAATTGTTTTAAATCGTCTACACATATTCGAACGGCTTCTCGCACTGTTTCAGTGTCACAAAAATCGCTCACTTTGTAAACTAAAGCCAAGTAAGCCATAATTCTACCAGAATTTAAAGGCTTAGTCTTCATATGTTTGACATAAATTTTCAAACACATTATCTCTTACAATACTACATATCATGGAGTTATATGTATGTTCATGCTTTTCTAAAAGCAGTTTTATATAAAACCGTAAAGTATCCTGCGTTAATTCTACATTATTTTCCTTAAAAACATCCAGAATTAGCTGTTCTGCCATCTTGGAACAAATGGCGAACTGTCGGAAACCTCTCGTTGTTTTAACGTCGTCGGAATGAATCTAATTATAAATGCTCATTAATATTCATAACTCATACCGGATTTGTTCGGATTTGTTCGGATTATCCTCGGAAATGAATTAATTAATTCAGATCATTAACATAATTAACTCATGAATTATGCAGGGTTAACTCGTTAAATTTTACGCATAAAACTGGGCTCCATTAAGCCCCGCTCCATACTACTTATACCTGACGAATACGAGAAACGTAAACGAGTGAGGAAATGAAAGCGCCAAATAAAAAGATACGCACAGATAGTTAATTATTATAAAAGTATAGATTTATATTTAGTTAAATAGTTCGGTTGAAATTCAGAACAAAAATAGAAGTGACAAAAACAATACTTATTCCGTTAAGATAAACAATAGTAATATTTATTAAGCTGAAACGCATTCTCTAAATGTAAATATATATTTAAAATTTTGTTAAAATAAGTCTTATATTTACTATTTCCTATGCAATATGCAACTTTAAGGAGTCGCTGTACTGGAAGATCAGGATCATTTAGAATAGCTGGGTTTTACTGCGAGGGATGTAACTTCTCGTTAAGTGGCAACATTTTTGAAGTTGACCGCCGTAAGTACATTATTATAGGTAAGCTAGATACCTGATGTAATCGGTCACTGAAAAGCCCCAATGGGGAGTGAGCTGAATAATGTATGTAAGACTTATCTCAATTTCGCTTTTGTTCACAGTGTAGTTGGTTCATTTCATCAAACGTCCAGACTACTTGATTTGTGTAGCAGTTACTCCATGTCTTGAGTGGATTTTGAATGAGAATGTCCTGTTATCTGTTTCAGAACAACCTTTGTTTATTAAAGCTAAGCAGTGCATGTTCACTCTTTCAAACTTTCAAATCCCGTTTTCCAACGTTATCGAAGCCAAAACAACCGGAATTTTTTGCTCAAAATACTTCTCGTGTACATCTATCCATGTGATAAGAAAATAACGAAAAAACCCGCGAAAACTATGATTCTGTAATACAAATCTATAGTAAACTGGGACCTCTGAGTCGGGTGGCGGCAATTCACTTGCGGCTTCACTTTTCAACAATAGATGCGTTATCCAGTCTATATCCAGGTCAGTGTCTCTGGCAAGTACGCACGTGTTCTTGGGTTCGATTCCTCGTTCTTTTCATTCACGAAATTTTCTCACAATTTTTTCAAAAAGTTTTCCAATGTGGTAGGGTTCCAGTTAAGGTGCTGTTAAAACTATTTTCAACTCTCGTTTCCCCGATTCTATTATATTGTTGTGAGAGGTGGTTGTGAGATATGGGGAGTGTATACTTTAGGTAGATTGACAACGACCGATATGTTCAGGGTGGTTTCAGATATTGATAAACTACATTTAAGTTCTGTAAACGTATCTTAGGGGTCCATTCTAAATCTACCAATGTAGCAGTGTTGACTGAACTAGGCAGAATGCCGATGATTGTGCAAGTTTCAACCTTAGTTATCAAATACTGGCTAAGAGTTAATAGTTCAGTTTACGAAAGTCAATTAGTAGAAAAGGCAGCTCATGTGTGCCTTCAATCGAAGCAACAGGGTGTGAAATTCTCTGATTGCTTGTTAGATATGTGTAATTTCGAGCCTTTGTACGATAATGAGATTCAATCTAAAAGTGATATTAATAATTTAGCTAAAGTTATTAAAAAGGAATTATGTAAGAGATATAATACCACATGGAAAGATCAGATTCAACAGTGTAACAAATTACGAATCTTAAACCTTGTAAAACCAAACTTGGATTTTGAAAGTTATTTGTCCACGGTCAAAAATGTTAAACACCGTCAAGCGGTTACAAGGTTTAGGATCTCTGCACATAGATTTCCAGTTGAAGCCGGTAGATATGCTAATATTGACCATAAGTCACGTCTATGTCCTATTTGTGATTCAAATGTATACAGCTATTTCAATTAAGGTTGTCCCCGAGCAAAGCGGAAAAGTCGAATACGAGCGCGAAAGGCTTGCTGGGAATGGACCAAGAATTTGACAAACCTCAGTGGATTCCTAAGAAATTAGCAATAATAATTTCAAAGTAGGAACCTATTAAATGTTTTGTGGGCTGTTCTTTGTGGATAATTCCTTTGAGACGTTTTTATGCATCAGTGGCTCAGAGCTGTGAATGAATCAAGGTGGCATTTATTGCTGACATACAATTTTGTGATGGAACAAGTTCCTGGCATTTTCCACTACGTTATAGCGACAGGTCACATGAGTCACATAATAATCATAAGTTTTGCAGCACGTTTAATTGCGAATTGGTATACAGGGTGTATAAAAAACGAAACCTTTCGAAATTAACATATTCTTATTAACCATAAGATTTTATACCCTTGGGAATTTAAAATGCCTTCTAATCGTATGAGTAGCATAAAATCTTGTACTTAAGAACAATACGTTAATGTCTTAGGAATCCACTGAGGTTTGTCAAATTCTTAATTTCTTAGCAATTCCCAGCAAGCCTTTCGCGCTCGTATTCGACTTTTCCGCTTTGCTCGGGGACAACCTTAATTGAAATAGCTGTAGGTGACGAATATCATTACTTTTCAAACTGTCAAAATTACAAGTTAAAAATCTCCAATGGAAATCAATAGTCGTTTTACGGTTCACTAGGTAAATACGACATATTTCTTTATTGTATATCCATGAATGACAAGAGCATAACAAGTTGTACAGCCAGATTCATTTATGAACTAACTAAAATCTTCACTGAGTGTACCACATGTAAATAAGAAATTAGTTATAGTTTATACATGGTTGCTATGTTATATGCATAATAGTTTTGTTTTGTATTATCCTATGTACCAATATTGGTGTAATGGAATAAATTATTCTTATTATTTTTTTCTATTTGTAATTTGTAAACGTTTATTAGGTTGGTTAGGGTTAGTTTGGGAGTTAGGGTTAGTTTGGGCCTTTGGGGTTAGGTTAATTAGGATTATGACTTTTTTATGAGTACCAGTTGAGTATGAGAACTGCAGCAGGCTAGGTTTGATGTAAGGGTTAGAGACTTAGAGTCAGGCTATGCGGGCAAATGTGCAACCTTTATTTAGCCGCAAGATTTTAAGAGCTTCCACTCGGAAGGAAATTTCCTTCCAAAAGGATATTTTGGCATTTGGAAGGAAAAATAAGAGGAAATGAGATTTGGAAGAAATTGAAGGAAATTTGGCCATTTCGAAGGAAAAGGGAAGGAAATTTTACAATTTAAACTTTTTCAGTAATTTCTAGTAATTTAATAATTGTTAAACACTTTATTATGAACTTTTGAGTTAAATAATACATCGAATATTTACATAACCATCAAGGATGAATGGGGGTAATTTGGGACTTAACAGGTCTTCAGTGGGTGAGAGCTGTGGGTGAGTAGAGTACTTGTACATAAATAACGTGGGCTCACTTTTTCGCGGGTTTTATAAACTAAAAACAAACAGTCGAAAAAAGGAAACTGTAATTTCTAAACCAAAAAAAATTTGTCAATTATGATGGCTTATATTGAGTCAACTTCTGAGTCAAGCTCATCAGAAGATGAAGCATAAGAATCTCGAGAAAATTCATAAAAAACTCGTTTAAGTAAAATGTCGTTTGAGAAAACAGACAACAGAACATGTTTTTCAGGTTAATTATCCTTATTCAAATTAATTTTGAACGGTATAGACTAATGACTATATACTACTCTACTCTGTAGTGATCTGGAACACTAATGTTGGATACTTGAATTTTGTACCATACGCAATGGTTAATTATTTTCTAATATTAAATTAGAGATTCACTATTTGAATACTGCAGTACACCTTCAATTTACATCAGGAGTACAGTACAATACAAAATTTATTATACTGTTTTAAAAAAAATTGGAAGGAAAAATGGAAGGAAATTTAGGATTTTGGGAAGGAAATTCTGCGAAAAAAAAGGACAAAAACGAGAAATTTTACTTTGCCAAAGTGGAAGCACTAGCAAGAAGGACTTTTCGACTTTAGATTTTAGAAGGACGAAAATGGAAGATAACTAATCCTGTTCAAGTTTTACATTCGCAGAAAACATGAGCGAGCAATCTAAAGCAACGAAACTTGTGTATTCTCCAAGAAGGCCCGTGAAAACCGTCGGAAATCAGACGAAAGTAGCAAATCGAAGTCGCTGTTAAAAGACACAAAGGTGAGTAATTTAAATACAGCCACGCGGATAGCCTGAGACAGACGAATAACGAAAAATATTCGTCTGAGAACATTCGTCACTAATCTTGCCCGGTCTAATTATCATAATTTATCATAAATATTTGCATAATTACGTATCTGAGAAAAACAAAATGGCGTTTGCTATGAGCGACAATGTATCGAACTATCGAAGTATCGAACGACCATGTGATCTTACTTGATCTTCCATGAGGGCTTTCAGTGGAGAAATAACCACTACTATGCTGGTTCCCGTGCTTCTTCGAAAGAGAATATCGGCCATTACGGGTGCAGCTTGAAATTTGAGCGATTTCATACGATGTAGGAGATTAATGAAAACATCTCGCTTCGAAAACAATTGAGCAAGGGCCTCTTCCTGTTCTTTATACAAAGAAGGTACTTGAAAAACATTTAATACCTTATTAATTGCACGTTTCATAAAATATTTCGATCTTTAAATTCCGCCATCTTTTATTTTTCCGACATGTCTAACGAACCAATAAAAACGCACAATACATGCAATTTTAGTGTGACCAATGACAATCTGTTATCTAAATCTCGACTAACGCTCTAACGTCACCAGGCAAGATTAGTGACGAATGTTCTCAGACGAATATTTTTCGTTATTCGTCTGTCTCAGGCTACCACGCGGAACGATAAAAGCTTTTGATAGATCGAAGTATACGACCTCTAATACTACTCTACTGAACTGCCTCGATCTTTAATAAATCCAGCTGTATGTATCCAGGACAATTTTAATTCATGAGTTGAACTTTTCTAATAATTGGTCTAACTTGGGACAAAAATAGAATGGATTTTTACAAGGAAATATGTACTTTCGATATATATAATACATGAACGGAATAAAAATTGAAGTCAGGGCCGTAGCGAGCGGGGGGGGGAGTGCGTCACGCACCAAATAAATTTACATCAGTCGGCAAATTGGTCCGAACCAGTCGGAAAATTGTGAAATCGTCAAAATTGTAAAAGCTAAGAATGATATTCGGATTAGTGGGACAGCGTAGGTGTGAGGAAAATCTTGTGATCAGAACATCGGATTGGAAGTTTGATATATTACTCAATTTATATTTTGTTTATGTTTTGCCAATGGCTATATGTAAACAGCATTTTGTCAAAAATATATGCCTCGTACACAGGCATCTCCACAGCATTCTCTCTCTATCATCAATAGGTGAAGCGAGGCTGAAAGGTTGGTTTACCACTATAGGCGAATTTGTTTGTGCGACGCAAAAACAAATATCTCCAACATGGATTGATAGGGAAAAACAAATGGCTTTATGCTTTTTATCATAGGCGGGGTGCACCCCTAGAAAACGTCAGCACCCCCCCACAAAAAGTCAGAATCAACAAGTTGAATACACAATTGAATACACAAATTACATCAACAAGTTGATACTGAAATTTTCACAATCTATGGCATTTTTGAAATAATTTGCGCTGGTTGCAGGAGGGTGATTTTTCTTCAGAACTCGTCTCAGAATGCGAGAAATGCTGTTTTAATGACCGTAGAAATTCAAACCCTGGACCCCTACCATTTGTGCTGTTCCACAGTTAAAACCCTGCCTATGCTGCTGCTTATTGTTCTCTTCTTCGAAACGTTTTCATACTACTGCAGTAAAACAACTATGGGGTATTATATAGGCTAGGGGTCAGACGAGCCCCAGGTTAGGTCACAAATTTTCCAACTCGTACATTGGGAGGTCATATTATTTTCATCAATTCATTGTCCATTGAAAATTTCCACCTCCCTCGTCCCCTGGTAATTTATGGCAAGTCCCTAAGATCAAATTAAAACGTGTGTTGGAATATTGAGAAACTCGGCAAATTATATTATTACCCGGCAATTCGGCCTTCAACGCCCCCCAATCGACATCCCTTCACTACGGTCCTGATTGAAGCACGGCTTGTCCCTTTTCCCTTCATTATATACATGGATATAGTTTAATATATAGATATTGAAGAAGGATTTTGATATTGGACATTTAATGTACCGTATTTGAACATTATTTATTAACCTTGTTAATTTTCAGACCAAATCTGACGATTCGTCCTCCTCAAGTTTGTCGTTATTTGAAGGGCGTGAGAAGCAAACGTCTCCCCAAACCCTTCGGCCTTCTACTGGCGGTCAGAAACTTGTTGAAAGAAGAACACACACTAGGACAAAGCTCATGAATGTGATATTTGCAATCAAAGATTTTCTCATCCAAGCACCTTAGCAAGACATAAAAAGACACACTGGAGACAAACGTTATGAATGTGATGTTTGCCATCAAAGATTTTCACGTTCAAGCAACTTAGTAACACATAAACGAACACATACTGGAGACAAACTTTATGAATGTGATGTTTGCAAGAAGAAATTTTCTCAGTCATATACTTTGGCAACACATAAACAAACATATGCTGGAGACAAACCTTATGAATGTGATGTTTGCAAGAAGACATTTTCTAAGTCAAATAATTTGGAAACACATAAACGAACACATACTGGAGACAAACCTTATGAATGTGATGTTTGCAAGAAAACGTTTTCTCAATCATGCAACTTAGTAAGACACAAAAGAACACACACTGGAGACAAACCTTATGAATGTTATGTTTGCAAGAAGAAATTTTCTCAGTCGAATATTTTGGCAACACATAAACGAACACATACTGGAGACAAACCTTATGAATGTGATGTTTGCAATCAAAGATTTTCTCAATTAAGCAGCTTAGCAACACATAAAAGAAGACACACTGGAGACAAACCTTATGAATGTGATGTTTGCAAGAAGACATTTTCTCAGTCATATACTTTGGCAACACATAAACGAACACATACTGGAGACAAACCTTATGAATGTGATGTTTGCAAGAAGAAATTTTCTAAGTCAAATAATTTGGAAACACATAAACGAACACATACTCGAGACAAACCTTATGAATAAGATATGACACAGAAGATCACATTTAAAAGATGGCTTGTTATTGTGTTTCACTTGTGGCAGAGAAATTCCATCACAAGATGTGCAAGGGTATCTTGATGAAAATCTAGTGGCAATCATTATGATTATGACAAGCATTACAAACAGTTCCCTGATCTTGAAAGTTTAAAACCGCACAAGGCAAACGACCATGGCACCATCTACGAATGTGATGTCTGTCAAGAATTAGAATCAAGAGAACCAACTGGTATTGGGTATATTTGTTGTGTCTGTGATGTTGAGTTTGGCATTTATTGTAAGTGAACTTGAAAATCATATGGATACCCATGACAATATGATGGCTCACTAAGTAGGATAAATTGTAGATATTTTGGGAGATATTTTATTTTTTATTTTATTTTATTTTACAAGATTCGCCGCACCAAACAATTATTAAACTTATTCAAATACCTACAAGTACATTGGCTGGGACTGACCACAGAGATAGGTTGATATTTGTTTATTTTTACTGTTACATGTTGATAATGTTGTTGATATTTTGGTGAAATGTGTTAGTTTTGATGCAGTAATGAACCCTGTTAGGATGTGTTAATTACGAACATTTTGATATTTAACATTGAATTGTCATGGGCATCCATATGATTTTCAAGGTTTGTCTCCAGTATGTGTTCTTTTATGTGTTGCTCAGCTGCTTGATTGAGAAAATCTTTGATTGCAAACATCACATCCATAAGGTTTGTCTCCAGTATGTGTTTTGTGTGTTGCCAAGGTGCTTGAACTTGAAAATCGTTTGTCACAAACGTCACATTTATAAGGTCTGTCTCCAGTATGTCTTCTCTTATGTCTTCCTAAGTTGCATGATTGAGAAAACTTTTTCTTGCAAACACATTCATAAGGTTTGTCTCCAGTATGTGATCGTTTATGTGTTTCCAAATTATTTGACTTAGAAAATTTCTTCTGCAAACATCACATTCATAAGGTTTGTCTCCAGTGTGTGTTCTTTTGTGTCTTGCTAAGGTGCTTGAATGAGAAAATCGTTTGTCACAAACATCACATTCATAAGGTTTGTCTCCAGTATGTGTTCGTTTATGTGTTGTCAAAGTATATGACTGAGAAAATGTCTTCTTGCAAACATCACATTCATAAGGTTTTTCTCCAGTGTGTGTTCTTTTATGTGTTGCTAAGCTGCTTAATTGAGAAAATCTTTGATTGCAAACATCACATCCATAAGGTTTGTCTCCACTATGTGTTCGTTTATGTGTTGCCAAAATATTCGACTGAGAAAATTTCTTCTTGCAAACATCACATTCATAAGGTTTGTCTCCAGTGTGTGTTCTTTTGTGTGTTGCCAAGGTGCTTGAACTTGAAAATCGTTTGTCACAAACGTCACATTTATAAGGTCTGTCTCCAGTATGTCTTCTCTTATGTCTTCCTAAGTTGCATGATTGAGAAAACTTTTTCTTGCAAACACATTCATAAGGTTTGTCTCCAGTATGTGATCGTTTATGTGTTTCCAAATTATTTGACTTAGAAAATTTCTTCTTGCAAACATCACATTCATAAGGTTTGTCTCCAGTATGTGTTCGTATTTGAACCATATTTATTAAGCTGAAACGCATTCTTTAAATGTAAATATATATTTAAAATTTTGTTAAAATAAATCTCATATTTACTATTTCCTATGCAATATGCAACTTTAAGGAGTCGCTGTACTGGAAGATCAGGATCATTTAGAATAGCTGGGTTTTACTGAGTACTGTCTGCGAGGATGTAACTTCTCGTTAAGTGTCAACATTTTTGAAGTTGACCACCATCTCAGCCCCGTGACGCTTATATACTAAAACCCACCAATGGAAAACGTCTAAACTAAGGAATCTTGATCGAATCTTGAGGAATATTGCCATAACGTATAGTTCTGTTCAAGGTTTGTATATACATTTTCAGAAGTTTTAAACCATCTGATGTGTACTGAATAACATCATCACCAATACCATCAACGGTCCATCATCACCAATACCATCAACGGTCCATCATCACCAATACCATCAAAGGTCCATCACTAATACCATTAAAATCCATCATCATCACCACCATCCTCACCAATACCATCATCACCAACGTCATCATCACCCACCACCATTACCACCATGATTACTATGACCACCATCACACAACTTACTGTTTTGGATTCAGGAATTTCGTCCTCTTCTGGTAGATTAGCGCTGTTGTCTTGAACGCAACTTTTGTTTTGACTTTTATTTTGACTGCCAGACTTGAAACACACAGTCACCTAGGTTATTAAAGACGAAATTTAAGCCGCGGAAAATTACTAGAATACATTCTTGCGGAAACGTTATTTCCGAATTAATTCTTTAAACCATGTTTCCCGAAGGCGGCTAGCCATGTTTCCCGAAGGTGGGCAAACTAATCAATATTTTCGCCTAACCATGTTTCTCAAAGATGGGCAAACCAGGAGCATGTTTTTAGCCATTGTTTTCCGAAGGTGGCAAACCAGGAAACCGTAGCTTGCAAACTAGGAAACATTGTTTTTTAGCCATGTTTCCCGAAGGTGGCAAACCAGAAAATCTTGTTTCCTAGCCATGTCTCCCAAAGGTGGGAAACATTGTTTCCCCATCTTTCCCGAAGGTGGGTTAAACCAGGAAACATTGTTTCCTAGCCATGTTTCCCAAAGGTAAACCAGGAAACATTGTTTATTCAATTATTCAGTTAATTGTCTATTTGTAATTTGTAAACGTTTATTAGGTTGGTTAGGGTTAGTTTGGGAGTTAGGGTTAAATAGAATTATAATTATGCTTACGTTTGGGAGAACTGCACGCAGGCTGGGTTTGTTGTAAGGTTAGCCGAGTGAGGCTATGCGGGCAAATGTGCAATCTTTTATCTTTATTTAGCCACAAGGAGGACTTTTCGACTTTTAGAAGGACGAAAATGGAAGATAACTTATCCTGTTCAAGTTTTATATTCGCAGAAAACACGAGAGAGCAATCTAAAGCAACGAAACTTGTGTATTCTCCAAGAAGGCCCGTGAAAACCGTCGGGAAATCAGACGAAAGTAGCAAATCGAAGTCGCTGTTAAAAGACACAAAGGTGAGTATTAATTTAAATACAGCCACGCGGAACGATAAAAGCTTTTGATAGATCGAAGTATACGACCCCTAATACTACTGTACTGAACTGCCTCGATCTTTAATAAATCCAGCTGTATGTATCCAGGGAATTTTGATTCGTGACTTGGGACAAAAATATAATGGATTTTTACAAGGAATCATCTCAATATATACTTTCGATATATATAATACATGAACGGAATAAAAATTGAAGTCAGGGCCGTAGCGAGCGGGGGGGGAGTGCGTCACGCACCAAATAAATTTACATCAGTCGGCAAATTGGTCCGAACCAGTCGGAAAATTGTGAAATCGTCAAAATTGTAAAAGCTAAGAATGATATTCGGATTAGTGGGACAGCGTAGGTGTGAGGAAAATCTTGTGATCAGAACATCGGATTGGAAGTTTGATATATTACTCAATTTATATTTTGTTTATGTTTTGCCAATGGCTATATGTAAACAGCATTTTGTCAAAAATATATGCCTCGTACACAGGCATCTCCACAGCATTCTCTCTCTATCATCAATAGGTGAAGCGAGGCTGAAAGGTTGGTTTACCACTATAGGCGAATTTGTTTGTGCGACGCAAAAAAACAAATATCTGCAACATGGATTGATAGGGAAAAACAAATGGCTTTATGCTTTTTATCATAGGCGGGGGTGCGCACCCCCCTAGAAAACGTCAGCACCCCCCCACAAAAAGTCAGAATCAACAAGTTGAATACACAATTGAATACACAAATTACATCAACAAGTTGATACTGAAATTTTCACAATCTATGGCATTTTTGAAATAATTTGCGCTGGTTGCAGGAGGGTGATTTTCTTCAGAACTCGTCTCAGAATGCGAGAAATGCTGTTTTAATGACCGTAGAAATTCAAACCCTGGACCCCTACCATTTGTGCTGTTCCACAGTTAAAACCCTGCCTATGCTGCTGCTTATTGTTCTCTTCTTCGAAACGTTTTCATACTACTGCAGTAAAACAACTATGGGGTATTATATAGGCTAGGGGGGGTCAGACGAGCCCCAGGTTAGGTCACAAATTTTCCAACTCGTACATGGGGAGGTCATATTATTTTCCTCAATTCATTGTCCATTGAAAATTTCCACTCCCATCCCCTGCTAATTTATGGCAAATCCCTAAGGTAAAATTAAAACATGTGTTGGAATATTGCGAATATCGGCAAATTATATTATTACCCGGCAATTCGGCCTTCAACGCCCCCCAATCGACATCCCTTCACTACGGTCCTGATTGATCGCATGAAGCACGGCTTGTCCCTTTTCCCTTCATTATATACATGGATATAGTTTAATATATAGATATTGAAGAAGGATTTTGATATTGGACATTTAATGTACCGTATTTGAACATTATTTATTAACCTTGTTAATTTTCAGACCAAATCTGACGATTTGTCCTCCTCAAGTTTGTCGTTATTTGAAGGGCGTGAGAAGCAAACGTCTCCCAAACCCTTCGGCCTTCTACTGGCGGTCAGAAACTTGTTGAAAGAAGAACACACACTGGGGACAAAGCTCATGAATGTGATATTTGCAATCAAAGATTTTCTCATTCAAGCTCCTTAGCAAGACATAAAGAAGACATACTGGAGACAAACCTTATGAATGTGATGTTTGCAAGAAAAAGTTTTCATTCACGCAACTTAGTAACACATAAAAGAACACACACTGGAGACAGACCTTATGAATGTGATACTTGCAAGAAAAAGTTTTCACATTCAAGCACCTTAGCAAATCATAAAAGAACACATACTGGAGACAAACCTTGTGGATGTGATGTTTGCAATAAAAGATTTTCTCAATCAAGCAGCTTAGCAAAACATAAACGAACACATACTGGAGACAAACCTTATGGATGTGATGTTTGCAATCAAAGATTTTCTCAATCAAGCAGCTTAGCAAAACATAAACGAACACATACTGGAGACAAACCTTATGAATGTGATGTTTGCAAGAAAATATTTTTGCAGTCAAGCACCTTAGCATCACACAAAAGAACACACACTGGAGACAAACCTTATGGATGTGATGTTTGCAGTCAACGAATTTCATGTTCAAGCACCTTGGCAAAACATAAACGAACACATACTGGAGACAAACCTTATGGATGTGATGTTTGCAACAAGAAATTTTCTCAATCAAGCAGCCTAACAAAACATAAACGAACACATACTGGAGACAAACCTTATGGATGTGATGTTTGCAATCGAAGATTTTCTCAATCAAGCAACTTAGCAAAACATAAACGAACACATACTGAGACAAACCTTATGGATGTGATGTTTGCAAGAAAACGTCAATCATGCAACTTAGCCAACACATAAAAGAACACATACTGGGAGACAGACATTATGAATGTGGATGTTGCAAGAAAAATATTTTGCAGTCAAGCACCTTAGCATCACACAAAAGAACACACACTGGAGACAAACCTTATGGATGTGATGTTTGCAGTCAACGAATTTCATGTTCAAGCACCTTAGCAAAACATAAACGAACACATACTGGAGACAAACCTTATGGATGTGATGTTTGCAACAAGAAATTTTCTCAATCAAGCAGCCTAACAAAACATAAACGAACACATACTGGAGACAAACCTTATGGATGTGATGTTTGCAATCGAAGATTTTCTCAATCAAGCAACTTAGCAAAACATAAACGAACACATACTGGAGACAAACCTTATGGATGTGATGTTTGCAAGAAAACGTTTTCTCAATCATGCAACTTAGTAACACATAAAAGAACACATACTGAGACAGACATTATGAATGTGATGTTTGCAACAAAAGTTTTCTCAATCATGCAACTTAGTAACACATAAAGAACACATACTGGAGACAAACCTTATGGATGTGATGTTTGTGACAAACGATTTTCTCATTCAAGTGCCTTGGCAACACACAAAAGAACACACACTGGAGACAGACCTTATGAATGTGATGTTTGCAACAAGAAATTTTCTAAGTCAAATAATTTGGCAACACATAAACGAACACACACAGGAGACAAACCTTATGGATGTGATGTGTGCAAGAAAATATGTTTGAAGTCAAGCACGTTAGCATCACACAAAAGAACACACACTGGAGACAAACCTTATGGATGTGATGTTTGCAGTCAACGAATTTCATGTTCAAGCACCTTAGCAAAACATAAACGAACACATACTGAGACAAACCTTATGGATGTGATGTTTGCAACAAGAAATTTTCTCAATCAAGCAGCCTAACAAAACATAAACGAACACATACTGGAGACAAACCTTATGGATGTGATGTTTGCAAGAAGAAATTTTAATGTTGAAGCATCTTAACAAGACATAAAGAAGACATACTGGAGACAAACCTTATGAATATGATGTTTTCAAGAAAAGACACAACACAGAAGATCATATTTAATAGATGGCTTGTTATTGTGCATCACTCGTGGCAGAGAAATTCCATCACAAGATGTGCAAGGGTATATTAAAGGCGCCGATACACAGGCGATTTTTTACTCGCGATTTTTTTGAAATCGTCAACACATGATGGTGGCTACACGAGAGAAAATTTTGTCGACTCATCGAGAAATATTCAACTTATTGAAATTATCGCGATTAACTTTGACGATTTTTCCAGGCCGTCAAATCGCGCGTTCATGGGTGGCTACACGAAAGATTTTTGACGAAGAAGTTTGTTGACGATTTCAAAAATCGCGAGTAAAAAATCGCCCGTGTAGCCGCGGTTTAATGAATAATCTAGTGGCAATCATTATGATTGTGACAAGTGTGACAAACAGTTCCCTGATCTTGAAAGTTTAACACAGCACTGCAAGGCAAGCACCATGGCACCTTCTACAAATGTGATGTCTGTCAAGAATTAGAATCAAGAGAACCAACTGGTATTGGTATTGGCTATATTTGTTGTGTCTGTGATGTTGAGTTGGACATTGTAAGTGAACTTGAAAATCATATGGATACCCATGACAATATGATGACTCACTAAGTAGGATAAATTGTAAATATTTTGGAAGATAGGTTGATATTTGTTTGGAGATTTTGACTGTTACATGTTGATAAAGTTGTTGATATTTTGGTGAAATTTGTTAGTTTTGATGCAGTAATGAACACTGTCGAGGTTGGAACACTGTTAGGATGTGTTAGTTACGAACATTTTGATGTTTAACATTGAATTATTTGCATAATAAACTGTTGATTGGAATAATAACTACTTATTAACCTCAAACATTTTGTCTTTACGGTAAAATATTAAACCTCGGTCTTGCCGTATAAATTATATACTTATTCAATAGTACTTTATTTTGTCATGTCAATATTATGTATTTTGAAATTTGAAATATTTGCAGCAGCGAACAGTTTAGCTTAGTATGACGCCATAATACTTATTGTAAGTCACTTATTAACCCCCCCTCAAATAAGCCCTGCTCTCTATAACCTGTCGGGTAGGGGAGAGGGGTGCGGATGGCGAGAACCTGAGTAAATAATATCTTCCCTCATTCGTCCTGTTTTCTCTTCGTACTAGCTCCCGTTTTCTAGTTTACGTGAGAGTAACGTCTTGCACATGCTACCGTTTTCTCACGTAGTATTTAACCATGATCATAGTGAAAGATGACCCTTACATTGGAGCTTTATATTAAAACAGTTTAGAACTGATTAACTACGAACTGATAGATTTATCCAGTATAAATAAAGTTAGTTTAGTTTTGACATAGGGATGAATTAGAAAACTTGCTGCTAGACCGAATAAGAATGACCCTTACTAGACCTCTAGGCAGAACTGATAGAGTTATCCAGTATAAATAAAGTTAGTTTAGTTTAAATTTCCTCCAGTATAGTGACACTGGAGCGATAAGAGATGACGCTTGCTTGATCTTTAGGAAGAACAGTTAGAGTGCTATCCACTATCCAGTGTATGTTTTTTAGAATTTATAATTTTGTCATTCCAAATAAGAAAAGTATTTGCTATTCTATTTTCAACAGGACAATGACTTTGAACCACTGCTACTGTGTATGATAACTGTGCTTCTGGCGGAGAAAGAGTACTACGAATTATATCTAGGTTTGTAAAATACGGAAATTTAACTCACAAATTTAACTTAAAGTGCCTATGCAACGAAATTTTTGCCTGATTTTTTATTGTTTTGTTAAAAAGTACACCTGGAATGACGAAGAATGACATATCTCATCTCATTCCCAAGTTATCGCACTTTGTACATTTTGATTTGTGACGTCATTGGTTGTGCTTGAGATAGTGGCAATAACAAGAAAGTCTGATATCTTGGTGATGATTTAGTAGAATTCAATGAAACTTGGCACACTTAGTTGGTGCACCTAAGTGACCATTTTGGGTTGTTTCTATCGTTGTCATGGCAATGCACTAGTCTCTTCTCGAGTTCTCGTGCATTTGCTATATGATCTGTCTCCAACGAAATCAAAACCAATTTCTGCAATTTGCGCTTATTACTATAGTATGTACAGGTGTTGTGACAAGTTTAAACCCATGAAATAAGCAAACGTCCTCTGCACGAAGTTTAGAGGAGGAAATTTGGAAAAAGGAAGTGAAGAGACTGGGGACTAGTGTGTTGCCATGACAACCACATGACCACTCCAAAATACTCACGTGGGTGCACCCAACTGAGTGTGCCAAGTTTTATTGAATTTTATTAAATTATCACTAAGATATCAGATTTTCTTGTTATTGCCACTATCTCAAGCACAACTAGTGACGTCACAAATCAAAATATACAAAGTGCGATAACTTGTGGAATGAGATGAGATATGAATAAACTGTAAACGCCATTCTTCATCATTGGAGCTGTAATTTTTAACAAAACAATAAAAAATGAGGCAAAAATTTCGTTGCATAGGCACTATAAATCTTGTGTATTTAATATGTAGTGGCAAACATAATTGTTCTATTCAAGAAAAATTTCAGCTTGGTTGCACTCTCCTCCGCAGAGCCTTTATACGTAAAAAATAAAGTAAAAAAATAAAATAAATTTTTAGGGACGTTAAGTATGACGGGAAGATGGCTCTACTGTCCCTACTTTACCATTATTACCCTCCACTACGAAAAATGCCATTATTACTTCCGCCATGAAAACTATATATTTCCTTTGATTTTATTACTGTGAAAAACAATTTTAACTGTGAAAAAACAAAGAAGCCTCTGCGGAGGAGAGTGGCTTGGTTGCATGTTCGATACTTCGATTAATATATATACTTGATCGATATATTCGATTTATCCACCGGATAGGCTAAACGGACTTCGTACAACCGGCCCCTGTTGTCTAATTATTGTGTGTTTACTTACTCTGAGGTGGACGGAAAGCCTTAAGGTGGTTCCCTACAGTTAGTACAGTTTGAAACACGATCTGCTGGAACACAGATTAATTATCTATTAATCTGTGATATGAACACAGATTAATTATATAATTAATCTGTGATATAAATCAGATGTCATCCTCGCGTGGAATCTTCGTGACCCGGCAAAATTTTGAAACAAGCCGCGGGAAGTTATTTTCGAGATTTTTCTGCGAAGAAACCACAACCTTTTCATTATAATCGTAAATCTTTGAAATTCAAACAGTACGTATGTTGTTAACCAGTTTCTAAGCTTTATTTTAGTATGTTTTACGTATTTAAGTTCAGTATTATCTTTTATAATGTTCAAAATCTTCGACTTGTTGCAGACTAAAAATTCTAAAATGATATTTTATACTCTGCTCAAGGCAGTCTAGAACTGTCAGAGTAATATAATTCTTTAAAACAATCAAAAGTTTAAAAACTACTGCATACAACTACAGTACAGACAGTTACGACTTACGAGTTGTCTTTCGAAAATTTGGAATTGTTTGAATATTTTGAAAAGTTTTCATACCGATTTCAACAATAAAAACAAATTTAAGAGATGTTGGATTAATTCAATGGGTACATCACTGACAAACCAGACCAGAAAAAGACCACCAACAAACAATCTTGTGTCCAACAAGCCAAGGGTAACGAAAACGAAGAGAATTGTGCTCGCCATTGTACACCATTTCGGAAAAACCAGCCTGTTTTACAGCCAGCGAGTCACGCGAAAGACAAGGACATGCGCAGATGCCGTTCTTGTCGAATTGAAATTCTGTTTGGCCCGCGTAAGTTTTGTGCGTGGCTTAATGGCTTTAGTTTTAATTTCCTTCGGTGAAATTTTTTTAATTTTTGTATAGTGAACTTACAAGTCGCCTTTTTTAATATGTCCAAATTTTAGAAAAATTTATTGATAAGTTTTCTCAGAATCGAAATGTGCAAATCTCTAAAAACTTATCCTACAACCTACCTTAATTTTTGATATAATGTTCCGTTTAGTATTCCAAATTTACTTGCATTTTTTTAAAAAAATTCATGAAGGAAACTCAAGTAATTTTAATTTTTGTCCCATTTATAGGATATGACTACTATAGTTCATACGCTATTGTTGCCATAGCAACGCGACTGTGGTATATTTAGAACCCATAGGTTGGACACATAACAGTTATATTATTAGTTATTACCCAAAAAGCAACTATATATTTTACAAACATGAAGATATGTGTTGCAATAGGGAGAGCATTTTCAACCCTTGTTTTAATAATAACTGCAGGGAACCACTTTAAGGCTTAACAGGTTTTGCTGACCCAAGTCTTCGAGTGTTAATGGTTAGTTATGGTTGATAATCTCTAAGGGCTAGTTTTTAGCGATGGAGGAAAACCTGAGTTTATCACAGAATACATACTAGACCAGAAGTGTCATTTAGACGAATTTTTCATGGGTACGAAGCGCCGTGTGCACCCCAGGATGGCGTCATATGACTCAATTTCTACGCCATCCTGGGGTGCACACGGCACTTTGTACCCATTTTGATGGCGTATTTTCACGTCAGCACGTAAAACATTTCGGACGTTTTTCCCAAGCCAGAACACATAGGAATGACACTTCTGGTATAGTATGTATTCTGTGATTTTATCACACAAATACACAAGTGCAGAGAAATGACCTAACCGAAGTCAACTCCCGCCCTCGACCTGCTGTATAGCCAGTTTAACTCATACGCTAACCGCATCTTCCTTTATAATTCATTTCATTTCAAACGTTATCATCTACACCGTCACGTAAAAACGCACAAGTTGTAACAAACCCGCAGCAGACTTGCCCCAATGCTGTCAACTTGTTATCAGAATGTGTTCGCACTGCTTGTTCCCAGCTTGTTGACAAGTCGTCAACGTCTTGTTGGCAACATGCTACAAAGTTGTTGACTCAACAGACTTGTTTAGGTCAAGTTGTTATTGTCCTGCAATTCAACAACTTGTTAACAAGTTGCGAATGACATCCTTGTAGCAACTAGATAAAATGACAACATTGTTACAACTTGTTGACAATCTTGCTATAAGTCTGTTGCGAGATATGTGTTTGAAGTAAAAAGTTGTTCAAAAGTTCGGTTTTTCATACAGGTTTTACTCCTCATCTGCCAGAATCAAAGAGAAAAATATATATTCAAAAATACTCAGATATTACTGGCGAAGGTCAGCAACGTTTGTTTTTTAATTTAACCTTACTTGACCTCTAGGAAAATAGTTTGAAACTGATATAGCGTAGAACTGATAGGGTTATCCAGTATGAATGAAGTTAGTTTCGGTTTCCTCTTGTCGTAAAACTACACCAAGAAGAGATGACCCTTACTGGACCTCTAGGAAAAGCAGTTTATAGAATTGATAGAACTATCCAGTAAAAATATAGATAGTTTAGTTGTCTTCCTGTAGCAAAACTACACCTGCCCACCAATAAGAGATTTACGTTACTGTACCTCTAGGAAGAACAGTGGTGATAGAACGTACCATCAAATATATTATATTTAAAATAGAGTTAGTTTAGTTTGGGGTTGCTCCTGCATTAAAATAAGAGATGGCTGTTACTCGATCTTAAGGGGGAACAGTTTAGAACTGCATGTTAGAGCTATCTAGTATAAATAAAGTTAGTTCAGTTTAGAAGTTCATTAATCTCTGATACTTGCTAACTGATATTCTTTTTTTAGATATACCTGACGAATACGAGAAACGTAAACGAAGTGAGGAAATGAAAGCGCCAAATAAAAAGATACGCACAGATAATTAATTATTATAAGAGTATAGATTTATATTTAGTTAAATAGTTCGGTTGAAATTCAGAACAAAAATAGAACTGACAAAACAATACTTATTCCGTTAAGATAAACAATACCAATATTTATTAAGCTGAAACGCATTCTTTAAATGTAAATATATATTTAAAATTTTGTTAAAATAAATCTTATATTTACTATTTCCTATGCAATATGCAACTTTAAGGAGTCGCTGTACTGGAAGATCAGGATCATTTAGAATAGCTGGGTTTTACTGAGTACTGTCTGCGAGGGATGTAACTTCTCGTTAAGTGTCAACATTTTTGAAGTTGACCGCCGTAAGTATATTATTATAGGTAAGCTAGGTACCTGATGTAATCGGTCACTGAAAAGCCCCAATGGGGAGTGAGCTGAATAATGCATGTAAGACTTATCTCAATTTCGCTTTTGTTCACAGTGTAGTTGGTTCATTTCATCAAACGTCCAGACTACTTGATTTGTGTAGCAGTTACTCCATGTCTTGAGTGGATTTTGAATGAGAATGTCCTGTTATCTGTTTCAGAACAACCTTTGTTTATTAAAGCTAAGCAGTGCATGTTCACTCTTTCAAACTTTCAAATCCCGTTTTCCAACGTTATTGAAGCCAAAACAACCGGAATTTTTTGCTCAAAATACTTCTCGTGTACATCTATCCATGTGATAAGAAAATAACGAAAAAACCCGCGAAAACTATGATTCTGTAATACAAATCTATAGTAAACTGGGACCTCTGAGTCGGGTGCGGCAATTCACTTTTCAACAATAGATGCGTTATCAGTCTATATCCAGGTCAGTGTCTCTGGCAAGTACGCACGTGTTCTTGGGTTCGATTCCTCGTTCTTTTCATTCACGAAATTTTCTCACAATTTTTCAAAAGTTTTCCAATGTGGTAGGGTTCCAGTTAAGGTGCTGTTAAAACTATTTTCAACTCTCGTTTCCCCGATTCTATTATATTGTTGTGAGATATGGGAGTGTATACTTTAGGTAGATTGACAACGACCGATATGTTCAGGGTGGTTTCAGATATTGATAAACTACATTTAAAGTTCCGTAAACGTATCTTAGGGGTCCATTCTAAATCTACCAATGTAGCAGTGTTGACTGAACTAGGCAGAATGCCGATGATTGTGCAAGTTTCAACCTCAGTTATCAAATACTGGCTAAGAGTTAATAGTTCAGTTTACGAAAGTCAATTAGTAGAAAAGGCAGCTCATGTGTGCCTTCAATCGAAGCAACAGGGTGTGAAATTCTCTGATTGCTTGTTAGATATGTGTAATTTCGAGCCTTTGTACGATAATGAGATTCAATCTAAAAGTGATATTAATAATTTAGCTAAAGTTATTAAAAAGGAATTATGTAAGAGATATAATACCACATGGAAAGATCAGATTCAACAGTGTAACAAATTACGAATCTTAAACCTTGTAAAACCAAACTTGGATTTTGAAAGTTATTTGTCCACGGTCAAAAATGTTAAACACCGTCAAGCGGTTACAAGGTTTAGGATCTCTGCACATAGATTTCCAGTTGAAGCCGTAGATATGCTAATATTGACCATAAGTCACGTCTATGTCCTATTTGTGATTCAAATGTATACAGCTATTTCAATTAAGGTTGTCCCGAGCAGCGGAAAAGTCGAATACGAGCGCGAAAGGCTTGCTGGGAATGGACCAAGAATTTGACAAACCTCAGTGGATTCTAAGAAATTAGCAATAATAATTTCAAAGTAGGAACCTATTAAATGTTTTGTGGGCTGTTCTTTGTGGATAATTCCTTTGAGACGTTTTTATGCATCAGTGGCTCAGAGCTGTGAATGAATCAAGGTGGCATTTATTGCTGACATACAATTTTGTGATGGAACAAGTTCCTGGCATTTTCCACTACGTTATAGCGACAGGTCACATAGGTCACATAATAATCATAAGTTTTGCAGCACGTTTAATTGCGAATTGGTATACAGGGTGTATAAAAACGAAACCTTTCGAAATTAACATATTCTTATTAACCATAAGATTTTATACCCTTTGGGAATTTAAAATGCCTTCTAATCGTATGAGTAGCATAAAATCTTGCACTTAAGAACAATACGTTAATGTCTTAGGAATCCACTGAGGTTTGTCAAATTCTTAATTTCTTAGCAATTCCCAGCAAGCCTTTCGCGCTCGTATTCGACTTTTCCGCTTTGCTCGGGGACAACCTTAATTGAAATAGCTGTAGGTGACGAATATCATTACTTTTCAAACTGTCAAAATTACAAGTTAAAAATCTCAATGAAATCAATAGTCGTTTTACGGTTCACTAGGTAAATACGACATATTTCTTTATTGTATATCCATGAATGACAAGAGCATAACAAGTTGTACAGCCAGATTCATTTATGAACTAACTAAAATCTTCACTGAGTGTACCACATGTAAATAAGAAATTAGTTATAGTTTATACATGGTTGCTATGTTATATGCATAATAGTTTTGTTTTTGTATTATCCTATGTACCAATATTGGTGTAATGGAATAAATTATTCTTATTATTTTTCTATTTGTAATTTGTAAACGTTTATTAGGTTGGTTAGGGTTAGTTTGGGAGTTAGGTTAGTTTGGGCCTTTGGGGTTAGGGTTAATTAGGATTATGACTTTTTTATGAGTACCAGTTGAGTATGAGAACTGCAGCAGGCTAGGTTTGATGTAAGGGTTAGAGACTTAGAGTCAGGCTATGCGGGCAAATGTGCAACCTTTATTTAGCCGCAAGATTTTAAGAGCTTCCACTGAAGGAAATTTCCTTCAAAAGGATATTTTGGCATTTGGAAGGAAAAATAAGAGGAAATGAGATTTGGAAGGAAATTGGAAGAAATTTGGCCATTTCGAAGGAAAAGGGAAGGAAATTTTACAATTTAAACTTTTCAGTAATTTCTAGTAATTTAATAATTGTTAAACACTTTATTATGAACTTTTGAGTTAAATAATACATCGAATATTTACATAACCATCAAGGATGAATGGGGGTAATAATTTGGGACTTAACAGGTCTTCAGTGGGTGAGAGCTGTGGGTGAGTAGAAATACTTGTACATAAATAACGTGGGCTCACTTTTTTTCGCGGGTTTTTATAAACTAAAACAAACAGTCGAAAAAGGGAAACTGTAATTTCTAAACCAAAAATTTGTCAATTATGATGGCTTATATTGAGTCAACTTCTGAGTCAAGCTCATCAGAAGATGAAGCATAAGAATCTCGAGAAAATTCATAAAAACTCGTTTAAGTAAAATGTCGTTTGAGAAAACAGACAACAGAACATGTTTTTCAGGTTAATTATCCTTATTCAAATTAATTTTGAACGGTATAGACTAATGACTATATACTACTCTACTCTGTAGTGATCTGGAACACTAATGTTGGATACTTGAATTTTGTACCATACGCAATGGTTAATTATTTTTCTAATATTAAATTAGAGATTCACTATTTGAATACTGCAGTACACCTTCAATTTACATCAGGTACAGTACAATACAAAATTTATTATACTGTTTTAAAAAAAATTGGAAGGAAAATGGAAGGAAATTTAGGATTTTGGGAAGGAAATTCTGCGAAAAAAGGACAAAACGAGAAATTTTACTTTGCCAAGTGGAAAGCACTAAGAAGGACTTTTCGACTTTAGATTTTAGAAGGACGAAAATGGAAGATAACTAATCCTGTTCAAGTTTTACATTCGCAGAAAACATGAGCGAGCAATCTAAAGCAACGAAACTTGTGTATTCTCCAAGAAGGCCCGTGAAAACCGTCGGGAAATCAGACGAAAGTAGCAAATCGAAGTCGCTGTTAAAAGACACAAAGGTGAGTAATTTAAATACAGCCACGCGGATAGCCTGAGACAGACGAATAACGAAAAATATTCGTCTGAGAACATTCGTCACTAATCTTGCCCGGTCTAATTATCATAATTTATCATAAATATTTGCATAATTACGTATCTGAGAAAAACAAAATGGCGTTTGCTATGAGCGACAATGTATCGAACTATCGAAGTATCGAACGACCATGTGATCTTACTTGATCTTCCATGAGGGCTTTCAGTGGAGAAATAACCACTACTATGCTGGTTCCCGTGCTTCTTCGAAAGAGAATATCGGCCATTACGGGTGCAGCTTGAAATTTGAGCGATTTCCCATACGATGTAGGGAGATTAATGAAAACATCTCGCTTCGAAAACAATTGAGCAAGGGCCTCTTCCTGTTCTTTATACAAAGAAGGTACTTGAAAAACATTTAATACCTTATTAATTGCACGTTTTCCATAAAATATTTCGATCTTTAAATTCCGCCATCTTTTTTTTTCCGACATGTCTAACGAACCAATAAAAACGCACAATACATGCAATTTTAGTGTGACCAATGACAATCTGTTATCTAAATCTCGACTAACGCTCTAACGTCACCAGGCAAGATTAGTGACGAATGTTCTCAGACGAATATTTTTCGTTATTCGTCTGTCTCAGGCTACCACGCGGAACGATAAAAGCTTTTTGATAGATCGAAGTTTACGACCTCTAATACTACTCTACTGAACTGCCTCGATCTTTAATAAATCCAGCTGTATGTATCCAGGACAATTTTAATTCATGAGTTGAACTTTTCTAATAATTGGTCTAACTTGGGACAAAAATAGAATGGATTTTTACAAGGAAATATGTACTTTCGATATATATAATACATGAACGGAATAAAAATTGAAGTCAGGGCCGTAGCGAGCGGGGGGGGAGTGCGTCACGCACCAAATAAATTTACATCAGTCGGCAAATTGGTCCGAACCAGTCGGAAAATTGTGAAATCGTCAAAATTGTAAAAGCTAAGAATGATATTCGGATTAGTGGGACAGCGTAGGTGTGAGGAAAATCTTGTGATCAGAACATCGGATTGGAAGTTTGATATATTACTCAATTTATAATATTTCATCAGAATATTTTGTTTATGTTTTGCCAATGGCTATATGTAAACAGCATTTTGTCAAAAATATATGCCTCGTACACAGGCATCTCCACAGCATTCTCTCTCTATCATCAATAGGTGAAGCGAGGCTGAAAGGTTGGTTTACCACTATAGGCGAATTTGTTTGTGCGACGCAAAAAAACAAATATCTGCAACATGGATTGATAGGGAAAAACAAATGGCTTTATGCTTTTTATCATAGGCGGGGGTGCGCACCCCCCTAGAAAACGTCAGCACCCCCCCACAAAAAGTCAGAATCAACAAGTTGAATACACAATTGAATACACAAATTACATCAACAAGTTGATACTGAAATTTTCACAATCTATGGCATTTTTGAAATAATTTGCGCTGGTTGCAGGAGGGTGATTTTTCTTCAGAACTCGTCTCAGAATGCGAGAAATGCTGTTTTAATGACCGTAGAAATTCAAACCCTGGACCCCTACCATTTGTGCTGTTCCACAGTTAAAACCCTGCCTATGCTGCTGCTTATTGTTCTCTTCTTCGAAACGTTTTCATACTACTGCAGTAAAACAACTATGGGGTATTATATAGGCTAGGGGGGGTCAGACGAGCCCCAGGTTAGGTCACAAATTTTCCAACTCGTACGTTGGGGAGGTCATATTATTTTCATCAATTCATTGTCCATTGAAAATTTCCACCTCCCCTCGTCCCCTGGTAATTTATGGCAAGTCCGTAAGATCAAATTAAAACGTGTGTTGGAATATTGAGAAACTCGGCAAATTATATTATTACCCGGCAATTCGGCCTTCAACGCCCCCCAATCGACATCCCTTCACTACGGTCCTGATTGAAGCACGGCTTGTCCCTTTTCCCTTCATTATATACATGGATATAGTTTAATATATAGATATTGAAGAAGGATTTTGATATTGGACATTTAATGTACCGTATTTGAACATTATTTATTAACCTTGTTAATTTTCAGACCAAATCTGACGATTCGTCCTTCTCAAGTTTGTCGTTATTTGAAGGGCGTGAGAAGCAAACGTCTCCCAAACCTTCGGCCTTCTACTGGCGGTCAGAAACTTGTTGAAAGAAGAACACACACTAGGGACAAAGCTCATGAATGTGATATTTGCAATCAAAGATTTTCTCATCCAAGCACCTTAGCAAGACATAAAAAAGACACACTGGAGACAAACGTTATGAATGTGATGTTTGCCATCAAAGATTTTCACGTTCAAGCAACTTAGTAACACATAAACGAACACATACTGGAGACAAACTTTATGAATGTGATGTTTGCAAGAAGAAATTTTCTCAGTCATATACTTTGGCAACACATAAACAAACATATGCTGGAGACAAACCTTATGAATGTGATGTTTGCAAGAAGACATTTTCTAAGTCAAATAATTTGGAAACACATAAACGAACACATACTGGAGACAAACCTTATGAATGTGATGTTTGCAGAAAAGTTTTCTCAATCATGCAACTTAGTAAGACACAAAAGAACACACACTGGAGACAAACCTTATGAATGTTATGTTTGCAAGAAGAAATTTTCTCAGTCGAATATTTTGTAACACATAAACGAACACATACTGAGACAAACCTTATGAATGTGATGTTTGCAATCAAAGATTTTCTCAATTAAGCAGCTTAGCAACACATAAAAGAAGACACACTGGAGACAAACCTTATGAATGTGATGTTTGCAAGAAGACATTTTCTCAGTCATATACTTTGGCAACACATAAACGAACACATACTGGAGACAAACCTTATGAATGTGATGTTTGCAAGAAGAAATTTTCTAAGTCAAATAATTTGGAAACACATAAACGAACACATACTCGAGACAAACCTTATGAATAAGATATGACACAGAAGATCACATTTAAAAGATGGCTTGTTATTGTGTGTCACTTGTGGCAGAGAAATTCCATCACAAGATGTGCAAGGGTATCTTGATGAAAATCTAGTGGCAATCATTATGATTATGACAAGCATTACAAACAGTTCCCTGATCTTGAAAGTTTAAAACCGCACAAGGCAAACGACCATGGCACCATCTACGAATGTGATGTCTGTCAAGAATTAGAATCAAGAGAACCAACTGGTATTGGGTATATTTGTTGTGTCTGTGATGTTGAGTTTGGCATTTATTGTAAGTGAACTTGAAAATCATATGGATACCCATGACAATATGATGGCTCACTAAGTAGGATAAATTGTAGATATTTTGGGAGATATTTTATTTTTTATTTTTATTTTATTTTATTTTATTTTACAAAATTCGCCGCACCAAACAATTATTAAACTTATTCAAATACCTACAAGTACATTGGCTGGGACTGACCACAGAGATAGGTTGATATTTGTTTGGAGATTTTTACTGTTACATGTTGATAATGTTGTTGATATTTTGGTGAAATGTGTTAGTTTTGATGCAGTAATGAACCCTGTTAGGATGTGTTAATTACGAACATTTTGATATTTAACATTGAATTGTCATGGGCATCCATATGATTTTCAAGGTTTGTCTCCAGTATGTGTTCTTTTATGTGTTGCTCAGCTGCTTGATTGAGAAAATCTTTGATTGCAAACATCACATCCATAAGGTTTGTCTCCAGTATGTGTTTTGTGTGTTGCCAAGGTGCTTGAACTTGAAAATCGTTTGTCACAAACGTCACATTTATAAGGTCTGTCTCCAGTATGTCTTCTCTTATGTCTTCCTAAGTTGCATGATTGAGAAAACTTTTTCTTGCAAACACATTCATAAGGTTTGTCTCCAGTATGTGATCGTTTATGTGTTTCCAAATTATTTGACTTAGAAAATTTCTTCTTGCAAACATCACATTCATAAGGTTTGTCTCCAGTGTGTGTTCTTTTGTGTCTTGCTAAGGTGCTTGAATGAGAAAATCGTTTGTCACAAACATCACATTCATAAGGTTTGTCTCCAGTATGTGTTCGTTTATGTGTTGTCAAAGTATATGACTGAGAAAATGTCTTCTTGCAAACATCACATTCATAAGGTTTTTCTCCAGTGTGTGTTCTTTTATGTGTTGCTAAGCTGCTTAATTGAGAAAATCTTTGATTGCAAACATCACATCCATAAGGTTTGTCTCCACTATGTGTTCGTTTATGTGTTGCCAAAATATTCGACTGAGAAAATTTCTTCTTGCAAACATCACATTCATAAGATTTGTCTCCAGTGTGTGTTCTTTTGTGTGTTGCCAAGGTGCTTGAACTTGAAAATCGTTTGTCACAAACGTCACATTTATAAGGTCTGTCTCCAGTATGTCTTCTCTTATGTCTTCCTAAGTTGCATGATTGAGAAAACTTTTTCTTGCAAACACATTCATAAAGTTTGTCTCCAGTATGTGATCGTTTATGTGTTTCCAAATTATTTGACTTAGAAAATTTCTTCTTGCAAACATCACATTCATAAGGTTTGTCTCCAGTATGTGTTCGTATTTGAACCATATTTATTAAGCTGAAACGCATTCTTTAAATGTAAATATATATTTAAAATTTTGTTAAAATAAATCTCATATTTACTATTTCCTATGCAATATGCAACTTTAAGGAGTCGCTGTACTGGAAGATCAGGATCATTTAGAATAGCTGGGTTTTACTGAGTACTGTCTGCGAGGGATGTAACTTCTCGTTAAGTGTCAACATTTTTGAAGTTGACCACCATCTCAGCCCCCGTGACGCTTATATACTAAAACCCACCAATGGAAAAACGTCTAAACTAAGGAATCTTGATCGAATCTTGAGGAATATTGCCATAACGTATAGTTCTGTTCAAGGTTTGTATATACATTTTCAGAAGTTTTAAACCATCTGATGTGTACTGAATAACATCATCACCAATACCATCAACGGTCCATCATCACCAATACCATCAACGGTCCATCATCACCAATACCATCAAAGGTCCATCACTAATACCATTAAAATCCATCATCATCACCACCATCCTCACCAATACCATCATCACCAACGTCATCATCACCCACCACCATTACCACCATGATTACTATGACCACCATCACACAACTTACTGTTTTGGATTCAGGAATTTCGTCCTCTTCTGGTAGATTAGCGCTGTTGTCTTGAACGCAACTTTTGTTTTGACTTTTATTTTGACTGCCAGACTTGAAACACACAGTCACCTAGGTTATTAAAGACGAAATTTAAGCCGCGGAAAATTACTAGAATACATTCTTGCGGAAACGTTATTTCCGAATTAATTCTTTAAACCATGTTTCCCGAAGGCGGCTAGCCATGTTTCCCCGAAGGTGGGCAAACTAATCAATATTTTCGCCTAACCATGTTTCTCAAAGATGGGCAAACCAGGGAGCATGTTTTTTTAGCCATTGTTTTCCGAAGGTGGCAAACCAGGAAACCGTAGCTTGCAAACTAGGAAACATTGTTTTTTAGCCATGTTTCCCGAAGGTGGCAAACCAGAAAATCTTGTTTCCTAGCCATGTCTCCCAAAGGTGGGAAACATTGTTTCCCCATCTTTCCCGAAGGTGGGTTAAACCAGGAAACATTGTTTCCTAGCCATGTTTCCCAAAGGTAAACCAGGAAACATTGTTTATTCAATTATTCAGTTAAATGTCTATTTGTAATTTGTAAACGTTTATTAGGTTGGTTAGGGTTAGTTTGGGAGTTAGGGTTAAATAGAATTATAATTATGCTTACGTTTGGGAGAACTGCACGCAGGCTGGGTTTGTTGTAAGGTTAGCCGAGTGAGGCTATGCGGGCAAATGTGCAATCTTTTATCTTTATTTAGCCACAAGGAGGACTTTTCGACTTTTAGAAGGACGAAAATGGAAGATAACTTATCCTGTTCAAGTTTTATATTCGCAGAAAACACGAGAGAGCAATCTAAAGCAACGAAACTTGTGTATTCTCCAAGAAGGCTCCTGAAAAAATATAATGGATTTTTACAAGGAATCATCTCAATATCTACTTTCGATATATATAATACATGAACGGAATAAAAATTGAAGTCAGGGCCGTAGCGAGCGGGGGGGGAGTGCGTCACGCACCAAATAAATTTACATCAGTCGGCAAATTGGTCCGAACCAGTCGGAAAATTGTGAAATCGTCAAAATTGTTTCGTGGTTGTTAAATTATTGATACAGCTTTGTTACACAGTTAATCAGTTATCATTCAAAGGCTTTAGGAAACCCCCATAATGTCCGCCACTGGTAGTATGGTTATGCAGGTTATGTAAGCTTAGTTATGTAAAATAGTGTAGAATGTAGAAGAGCTGCAGAGGTGTTTTGTTACTTTTTTATACACAATATAATATATAAAATTGTGTTAGGGTTTCTCAGTTCTGATTAAATAAAAAAATTTGGCACTTTTGTTGCCTTAAACTGAAAATAAATACATTCTAATAGCAAAAAAAAACATTCAAAAAATATCAGGAATTTTCCAGGAAAAACCAGGTTATTTGCAGGAAATTTCAGGAAATTTTACACAGAGAACAAGAAATTTTGTAATTCCATTGTGGAAACACTGATTCCTCGTTCTTTTCTTCTCATTCACGAAATTTTCTCACAATTTTTCTCTATTTGTAATTTGTAAACGTTTGTTAGGTTGGTTAGTTTGGGGGTTAGGGTTAGTTTGGGGGTTAGGGTTAATTAGGATTATGGTTACGTTTGGGAGAACTGCACGCAGGCTAGGTTTGTTTTTGATGTATTAAAGGGTTAGAGTCAGGCTATGCCAGTGAGCTCTATATATATATATCTGGAGTGAGAACTTATGTCCAAAAAGTGAAGCCAAAGATGGCGGAAATTGACGTCCAGTGCCAATCCCTTTCTATTGTTTTCGACCGCGCGGTTTGCACAAGCCGGCAAGGAGTGTGCCGAAATTTCATGTTTACTCCGATTTAAACAATAACATCATGATTTTATGAACTAATAACTTCATTAGCGATGCGATCTGTTAGAAAAAATTAGCTGGATAAAATGATATGAAAACTGTTTATGACCTTCATGAGTTTGGACGTCAATTGCCGCCATCTTGGCTTCACTTGGCCTATTGGCCGAACATTAGAAGTTCTTACTCCAGATATATATGGAGCTCACTGGGCTATGCGGGCAAATGTGCAAAAGTCAGTGCTTCCACTTGCAAGGATTTTTCCATGCAGCAAGGAAATATTGGTCCTTGCAAGGAAAATGTAAGGAAATGAGTTTTACAAGGAAATGGCAAGGAAAAATACAAATATTAAAGGAAATTGCAAGGATTTCTGTAACTTATACCAGTTACAAGTCTAAAACCTATAAGCCTAACAAAAGAGGTACAGAAGAATCTGAAAATGCCATTTCTGGCGATCTAGACAATATAAATTTCAAAATTTGTCGTTCAGCGCTTTGTGCCATTTGACCCCTCCACCATTATCAAGCACCCTAAGGCCTATGCCCCTGGATGAACAAAAATTTCACATTATTACAAACCAAACCCTTCTAAGTTGGAAATGCCTAGAATTGTGAGCGTACAATATTTTGTGATACATTTGCCTCAAATTTGCCTGACTTTTCTTGATTTTTTCTACCGTTTGGGTGGCAGGGAAATTTTGTGGGAAAAAAGGAATTTTGAAGATTGTGAAAGGATTTTTGAACAGGCGGTTGTGGAAGCACTGGCAAAAGTCGTCCTTAATTGTGGCTAAATAAAAGGTTCGAGTATTTCAACTTTAGAAGGACGAAAATGGAAGATAACTTATCCTGTTCAAGTTTTACATTCGCAGAAAACATGAGCGAGCAATCTAAAGCAACGAAACTTGTGTATTCTCCAAGAAGGCTCCTGAAAACCGTCGGGAAATCAGACGAAAGTAGCAAATCGAAGTCGCTGTTAAAAGACACAAAGGTGAGTAATTTAAATACAGCCACGCGGAACGATAAAAGCTTTTGATAGATCGAAGTATACGACCCCTAATACTACTGTACTGAACTGCCTCGATCTTTAATAAATCCAGCTGTATGTATCCAGGACAATTTTAATTCATGAGTTGAACTTTTCTAATAATTGGTCTGACTTGGGGCAAAAATAGAATGCTAAGAATGATTGAATGATATTCGGATTGGGCTATTACATTTAATACCCGCACCCCCCCTGTCGAGGACCTCGCCGTTTCCAGAGTGGTTTTACATCTGTGTTTTTCCAGAAGGGTCCTCATCATTACCTTTCCAGAGGGGCTATAAAGTTAGAAAAAAATTCCAGTGGGTTGAAAAATTATTTCCAGACAGGTAAAAGAGTAATAAAGGGTATTTCCAGAGGGGTAAAAGTTTTTCACAGTGTTAAAAAGTGCATTTCCAGAGGGGGTGTGAGGTATTTCCAGATGGGTTCTAAGGCATTTCCAGGGTGGTTGTTGGATAATATTTTCAAAGGGTTATTTCTTGTTTCCAAAGGGGATGTCTGCACCAATTGTCTGCACTGCCCTTGATCGGACAGGGTCGAGGACATTTTTTTTCCAAGGGAGGGGGTAAAGTCAAGAAAATTATTTCCATAGGGGGCTAAACACTATTCCAGAGGGGGCAAAACATCTTTCCTAGGGGGTTTTGAGACGAAATTTCCAAGGGGGGGAAACCATTTTTTCCAGTTTCCAGAGGGGTAAAAATAGTGAAATACGGAGGTCCTCGACAGGGGGGATGCGGATATTAAATGTAATAGCCCATTAGGCAGTCAGTGGGACAGCGTAGGTGTGAGGAAAATCTTGTGATCAGAACATTGGATTGGAATACACTGGATTGATATATTACTCAATTTATAATATTTCATCAGAATATTTTGTTTACATTTGTCATTATGGCAATATCTGTAAACAGCGTTTTGTCAAAAATATATGCCTCGTACACAGGCATCTCCACAGCATTCTCTCTCTCTCATGAATAGGAAAAGCGAGGCTGAAAGGTCGTTTTACCACTATCAAGCCTTTAAATATCGGTCGGTATAGTCGTCTGACAAAATGTCCGATGACTTTGAGTTTGGGTCGGACATATGTATGATGATGTCCGACGACCTTGAGGTCAGTTTGGCTCGGAATAAGTAAAAATGACACAAATTAATACAGTGGCGTAGGAAGCGGGGAGGCTGGGGAGCTGCGGCCCCCCAATATTATATGAAGGGGGGGACGGAATATCTTTCGTTTCAAATAGTCGGAAATCAGATAATTTTCATGAAAATTATGGAAACAGCTTAATTCCCTGAACAAGCTTACTAAAAGAGGTAGATAAGACTCTGAAACGGCCGTTTCCGGCGATCTGGGGGCTTCAAATTTTAAAAAAGTTACGCCCCTGAATTAATATCAGCGCAATGTATTAAAATTAACTAAATTTTGAACAGTAAATGTTGTGCCAATATTGAATAAGTTGTGTCATAACCGTCATTCATACTTATTCATTGCTTCTCTCGCCCTAAATCCATCGTTAAGAATTGGACAATGGATATCAGTCCATAATATCCAATCCATAATACAATCAGTTCGGACAAACAATAAACCTCAGTTTCACTTGGGTCAGACAGAATGTCCTGGGCTTTCCTCTCTACGTCAGAGAATTTCACGAATGGGTCAGACAATGTCTGTGACCGACCGATATTTTAAGGCCTGACTATAGGCAAATTTGGTTGTGCTATGCGAAAAACAAATATCTGCAACATGGATTGATAGGGGAAAACAAATGGCTTTATGCTTTTTATCTGTGAGAAAGACCTCACAAATGCTCTTAACATTAAGAAGATTGTTAAGGGAGTCTGTTAAAGAAAAAACGTATGGTCTAAAACGAATTTTGAACGATATCTATGTACGTTTATCTTTAAGATTTGAAAATCCTTCTCATGCGATAACTAAGCCAATTACTAAGCTAATTCATTCCTGGATGTACTGGATACTGTATCCTAACATCTTATATACAACGTTATTAATGCAAATTACCATGCCATATGACCTAAGGGACTTGCCATAAGTTGACAGGTGGAGAGGGGAGGTGAAAAACAGGGGAGAGTCATAAGATTTTGATCCCTTCAAAAGTCATGAAAAAGATAGACAGAAAAGCTGGGAGGGTCACAAAAATTATGCCAATGTGATCATAAAGTCAAAAAGATGTATGACAAGAATGCAAAACAACAACCATGAATGAAGACAAAAGCATTGAACAAAAATATACTATTACTATACACATCCAGAATTAATGTGGCTACAATGTCTCGAATGTCAAGATACTCTGATGTTTCCAGGCTCAAGTGTTTTGGTTGATCTAACAAAATTAAACTACTTAAATTTCTCTTCTTGATGGTTATGATTTTTCTTCAGAACTCGTCTCAGAATGTGAAAAATGCTGTTTTAAAGACCGTAGAAATTCAAACCCTGGACCCCCTACCATTTGTGCTGTTCCACAGTTAAAACCCTGTCTATGCTGCTGCTTATTGTTCTCTTCTTCGAAACCTTTTCATACTACTACAGTAAAACAACTATGGGTATTAGAACAAATGAGGGTTGTTTCACGTGTGCCTATTGAGATATAAACAAAATCTCGACGTTTCGAGCTAAAGCACTTCGTCAGGAGAAATTAGTAGTATATAGGCCAGGGGGGGTCAGACGAGCCCCCAGGTTAGGTCACAAATTTTCCAACTCATACATTGGGGAGGTCATATTATTTTCATCAATTCATTGTCCATTGAAAATTTCCACCTCCCCTCTCGTCCCCTGGTAATTTATGGCAAGTCCCTAAGATCAAATTAAAACGTGTGTTGGAATATTGAGAAACTCGGCAAATTATATTATTACTCGGCAATTCGGCCTTCAACGCCCCCAATCGACATCCCTTCACTACGGCCCTGATTGAAGCACGGCTTGTCCCTTTTCCCTTCATTATATACATGGATATAGTTTAATATATAGATATTGAAGAAGGATTTTGATATTGGACATTTAATGTACCGTATTTGAACATTATTTATTAACCTTGTTAATTTTCAGACCAAATCTGACGATTCGTCCTCCTCAAGTTTGTCGTTATTTGAAGGGCGTGAGAAACAAACGTCTCCCCAAACCCTTCGGTCTTCTACTGGCGGTCAGAAACTTGTTGAAAGAAGAACACACACTAGGGACAAAGCTCATGAATGTGATATTTGCAATCAAAGATTTTCTCATCCAAGCACCTTAGCAAGACATAAAAAAAGACACACTGGAGACAAACCTTATGAATGTGATGTTTGCCATCAAAGATTTTCACGTTCAAGCAACTTAGTAACACATAAACGAACACATACTGGAGACAAACTTTATGAATGTGATGTTTGCAAGAAGACATTTTCTAAGTCAAATAATTTGGAAACACATAAACGAACACATACTGGAGACAAACCTTATGAATGTGATGTTTGCAAGAAAAAGTTTTCTCAATCATGCAACTTAGTAAGACATAAAATAACACACACTGGAGACAAACCTTATGAATGTGATGTTTGCAAGAAGACATTTTCTCAGTCATATACTTTGGCAACACATAAACGAACACATACTGGAGACAAACCTTATGAATGTGATGTTTGCAATCAAAGATTTTCTCAATTAAGCAGCTTAGCAACACATAAAAGAAGACACACTGGAGACAAACCTTATGAATGTGATGTTTGTCATCAAAGATTTTCACGTTCAAGCAACTTAGTAACACATAAACGAACACACACTGGAGACAAACCTCATGAATGTGATGTTTGCAAGAAGACATTTTCTCAGTCATATACTTTGGCAACACATAAACGAACACATACTGGAGACAAACCTTATGAATGTGATGTTTGTGACAAACGATTTTCACGTTCAAGCTCCTTGGCAACACACAAAAGAACACACACTGGAGACAAACCTTATAAATGTGACGTTTGTGACAAACGATTTTCACGTTCAAGCACCTTGGCAAGACACAAAAGAACACACACTGGAGACAAACCTTATGAATGTGATGTTTGCAAGAAGAAATTTTCTCAGTCAAATCATTTGGCAAAACATAAACGAACACATACTGGAGACAAACCTTATGAATAAGATATGACACAGAAGATCACATTTAAAAGATGGCTTGTTATTGTGTGTCACTTGTGGCAGAGAAATTCCATCACAAGATGTGCAAGGGTATCTTGATGAAAATCTAGTGGCAATCATTATGATTGTGACAAGCATTACAAACAGTTCCCTGATCTTGAAAGTTTAAAACCGCACAAGGCAAACGACCATGGCACCATCTACGAATGTGATGTCTGTCAAGAATTAGAATCAAGAGAACCAACTGGTATTGGGTATATTTGTTGTGTCTGTGATGTTGAGTTTGGCATTTATTGTAAGTGAACTTGAAAATCATATGGATACCCATGACAATATGATGGCTCGTATGAATAAATTGTAAATATTTTGGGAGATAGGTTGATATTTGTTTGGAGATTTTTACTGTTACATGTTGATAATGTTGTTGATATTTTGGTGAAATGTGTTAGTTTTGATGCAGTATTGAACACTGTTAGGATGTGTTAATTACGAACATTTTGATATTTAACATTGAATTCTTTGCGTAATAACTGTGTGATTGGAATAATAATACAAATAAAATTACATAGGTGATTATTGAAAATTCTCAATGCTGATTGGTTGCGCTACCTCAGATTAATACGCGATAATCACCTTTTAAGCCGCTTTTATCGTAAATATTCAATTAAAATATCTTGAAATGTGTATTTTTTTCCAAATAATCACCTATGTAATTTTACTAAAACAATTATTCACCTTGTCTTCGGTGAATAATTGTTAAATATTATACCTCACAATAAGTTTGTCCAATCAGAGAACTAGGCTTGTACCACATGACCGTGGTATTTTTCAGCTAATACCTTGCCCCGGGCAACTTGTACCCTGAGTCGTTTCCCCGTTGCATGGTATTCGAGTCGAATACCACCCTTGAGCGGGGAATTTGACTTTTGCCATACAAGGTTCGGTATAATATATCATTTATAGACCTTTCACTCGGGTATTCCCAAAAAATTACCCTTCGGGATGAAATATCCCTCGGGCTTTGCCCTCGGAATATTTCATCTCTGAGGGTAATTGTTTGTGGAATACCCCCAGTGAAACGTCTATAACTGATAATTATTCAATTGTACTTTATTTCAGGGATTATTCTAAGGTGCAGTGATAACCAATTTGTGCAGTGATAAATGAGATTATTATACATTGTAGTCACTACGTGTCTTCTGATTGACTAATTGCTTACAGTTAAATATGGGAATCACGAAACCTACAGATAACTGAGTTATCTGCTAGCAGATAACTCAGTTATCTGTAGGTTGAGCCAGCAGTACGTACCTTTTTAGCGGCAGCTGTACATACAAGAATAAAAACCAGAAAAAACAACATGAATAAACGATCTCTTTTTGAAAGTTTTTGCGTAAAAAATACACTCTTTTGAAACTTTTATCAGAACTATAGTAAGTAAATGAGATTTCTAATATTTTGTCGTTCTTATTTTAATTTTATAATTGGTTTTTACCCCAATATTTTAGAACCAAACGTTGTTTTGTGCGACAGATCGTAAAAAATCGTAATCGTTTAGGAACTTAATGACAATAACAACAATAATAATAAAACAATTATTGAATTTATTTTTGTGATATCAAGGATTATCAAAAGCTATTAGTAAGTCTCAGTTTCTCCAGTCACGAGTAACACTCACCACATGATATGATAATAATGATAGATAAAAAAAAACATCCCAATAAGGGGTGGGGGAGTAAAAAAATATTCCCGGAGTACTAACGTGCTTATACTACTATTTAACAAATAAATAAGTTTGTCGACTTGTTTTGTGCCGACTTGTTTTGTGCCGACTTGTATTGTTTGTGCCAACTCAAATCTCGCTTCTGCCGACTAAATCTCCAAATACAATTCATGGGGGGGTGTGACACCCCCCAAAACCCCCCAGTAGATACCCCATAGTGATTTTGGCTCATTTGCCATTCACAGTTTAGAACTGAGTAACTACGAACTGATAGAGTTATCCATAGTGATGAATTAGAAACTTTGCTTCTGGACCGAATAAGAATGGCCCTTACTAGACCTCTAGGCAGAACTGATAGAGTTATCCAGAATAAAATAAAGTTAGTTTAGTTTAAATTTCCTCCAGTATAGTGACACTGGACCGATAAGAGATGACGCTTGCTTGATCTTTAGGAAGAACAGTTAGACTTAGAGTACTATCCACTATCCAGTGTATGTTTTTTAGAATTTATATTTTTGTCATTCCAAATTTGCTATTCTATTTTTAACAGGACAATGACTTTGAACCACTGCTACTGTGTATGATAACTGTGCTTCTGGCGGAGAAAGAGTACTACGAATTATATCTAGGTTTGCAAAATACGAAAATTTAACTCGCAGTGCCAGTGGTTTGTGAAACTGTGCATGTGTCTTTCACCTCTGTATCGATCGCGAGGTTCCATCCTGAAATATACAGGGGCGGGTTGTACGAAGGCTGTTTTATAGCTTAAACGGTGGATAAGCCAAAATTAAATAACACTCACACATTTCGTGAATGGCTGAGCTTGAATCTTGTGTATTTAATATGTAGTAGCAATTGTTATATTCAAGTTGAAAAATTTCAGCTTGGACCTTGGTTGCATGTTCGATGAATGTATAGACTTGATCGATATATTCGATTTATCCACCGGATAGGCTAAACGTGGGGCTTCGTGCAACCAGCCCCTAGCTGTTCTCTAATTATTGTGTGTTTACTCACTCTGAGGTGGACGGAAAGCCTTAAGGCTTAACAGCTTTTACTGACCCAAGTCTTCGAGTGTTAATAGTTAGTTATGGTAATAATCTCTTTGGGCTAGTTTTTAGCGATGGAGGAAAACCTGAGTTCACAGAGAAAATCCTTCGAAGCCCAGGAGAGAACAAATTTCGACTTGCATGATTCTATCACACAAATACACAAGTACACAGAAATGACCTGCCCTCGACTCCTGCCCTCGACCTGCTGTATAGCCAGTTTAACTCGCGCGCTAACCACATCTTCCTTTATAATTCATTGATCATTATAATTTATTTCATTTCAAACGTTATCATCTACACTGTCACGTAGAAACGCACAAGTTGTAACAAACCCGTAGCAGACTTGCCCCAATGCTGTCAGCTTGTTATCAGAATATGTTCGCACTGCTTGTTCCCAGCTTGTTGACAAGTCGTAATCAACGTCTTGTTGCCAACATGCTACAAAGTTGTTGACTCAACAGACTTGTTTACGTCAAGATGTTATTGTACCGCAATTCAACAACTTGTTAACAAGTTGCGAATGACAACCTTGTAGCAACTAGATAAAATGACAACATTGTTACAACTTGTTGACAAGCTTGCTATAAGTCTGTTGTTGCGAGATATGTGTTTGAAGTAAAAAGTTGTTCAAAAGTTCGGTTTTTCATACAGGTTTTACTCCTCATCTGCCAGAATCAAAGAGAAAAATATATATTCAAAAATACTCAGATATTACTGGCGAAGGTCAGCAACGTTTGTTTTTTAATTTAACCTTACTTGACCTCTAGGAAAATAGTTTGAAAGTGATATAGCGTAGAACGGATAGGGTTATCCAGTATGAATGAAGTTAGATTCGGTTTCCTCTTGTCATAAAACTACACCAAGAAGAGATGACCCTTACTGGACCTCTAGGAAAAACAGTTTATATAATTGATAGAACTATCCAGTAAAAATATAGATAGTTTAGTTGTCTTCCTGCATCAAAACTACACCTGACCACCAATAAGAGATTTACGTTACTGTACCTCTAGGAAGAACAGTTTAGAACTGATAAGGGTGATAGAACGTACCATCAAATATATTATATTTAAAATAGAGTTAGTTTAGTTTAGGTTTGCTCCTGCATTAAAATAAGAGATGGCTGTTACTCGATGTTAAGAGGGAACAGTTTAGAACTGCATGTAAGAGCTATCTAGTATCAATAAAGTTAGTTCAGTTTAGAAGTTCATTAATCTCTGATACTTGCTAACTGATATTATTTTTTTAGATATACCTGACGAATACGAGAAACGTAAACGAAGTGAGGAAATGAAAGCGCCAAATAAAAAGATACGCACAGATAGTTAATTATTATAAAAGTATAGATTGATATTTAGTTAAATAGTTCGGTTGAAATTCAGAACAAAAGTAGAACTGACAAAAACAATACTTATTCAGTTAAGATAAACAATACCAATATTTGTTTAGCTGAAACGCATTCTTTAAATGTAAATATATATTTAAAAATTTGTTAAAATAAGTCTTATATTTCCTATTTCCTATGCAATATGCAACTTTAAGGAGTCGCTGTACTGGAAGATCAGGATCGTTTAGAATAGCTGGGTTTTACTGAGTACTGTCTGCGAGGAATGTAAAGTTGACCGCCGTAAGTACATTATTATAGGTAAGCTAGATACCTGATGTTATTATTCATTGTACTGTGTTATCGTTTTCTTATTGGCTAAATTGGCTAATTGCTTACAGTTAAATATAGCAACACGCAACCTACATATAACTGAGTTATCTGCTAGCAGATAACTCAGTTATATGTAGGTTGAGCCCGCAGTACGTACTTTTTTAGCGAGCAGCAGCTTTACATACAAGAATAAAAACAACATGAATAAACGATGTTTTTTTTAACCTTTTTGCGTAAAAAATACACTCTTTTGAAACTTTTATCAGAACTATAATAAGTAAATTAGGTTTCTAATATTTTGTCACTCTTGTTTTAATTTTATAATTGGTCTTTACCCCAATATTTTAGAACTAAACGTTGTTCTGTGCGACAGAATTTAAATCGTTGTTTATCGAAGGAGTTTAATGACAATGCAATGTATAAAAAAACAATTATTGAATTCGGTTTTTGTTATATCCGGAATTATCAAGGTCTCGGTAAGTGTTATCAGTCTCAGCCTTCGGCTTCGCCTGATAACACTTACCTTGACCTTGATAATTCCGGATATCACAAAAACCTCATCCAATAATTGTTCAATATCTGCCGGTGCCCGCGCTATTTTTCAGCGGAAACAGTAATCTGCAGAGATAATTGGACGGCGCCCGGAATATTCCAGCGGTATATCGCATAAAATTACAAATAAGCGGGAAATTTTGAAGTTTGTTTTGTCTTCAAGTTTTAATATTTACAATGGCTAGTGCTCGTTTCGCAACTTTTTCAAACGAAGAAATTGAGAAAATAGTAGAAAACAAAGACTCGGCAATTAATTTTTGAAATATTCTCATATTTCTTCTGTATTGATATTTATGAACAGTAATAAAATCTTTGTTTTCAATATTTGCTTGTTCAATACGTCAATGCATGTTACAAAATGAATAATAAAACAATTATTGAATTCGGCTTACGCAGGATATCGATAATTATTCAGACCTCGGTCAACGTTATCCGCCTCAGCTTCGCTTCGGCAGATAACGTTGACCTTGGTCTGAATAATTATCGATATCCTGCTCTGCCTCATCCAATAATTGTTAATAATCGGTCACTGAAAAGCCCCAATGGGGAGTGAGCTGAATAATGTATGTAAGACTTATCTCAATTTCGCTTTTGTTCACAGTGTAGTTGGTTCATTTCATCAAACGTCCAGACTACTTGATTTGTGTAGCAGTTACTCCATGTCTTGAGTGGATTTTGAATGAGAATGTCCTGTTATCTGTTTCAGAACAACCTTGTTTAGCTAAGCAGTGCATGTTCACTCCTTCAACTTTCAAATCCCGTTTTCCAACGTTATTGAAGCCAAAACAACCGGAATTTTTTCCTCAAAATACTTCTCGTGTACATCTATCCATGTGATAAGAAAATAAGGAAAAAAACCACGAAAACTATGATTCTGTAATACAAATCTATAGTAAACTGGGACCTCTGAGTCGGGTGGCGGCAATTCACTTGCGGCTCACTTTTCAACAATAGATGCGTTATCCAGTCTATATAATGTTCACTCCTTCAAACTTTCAAATCCCGTTTTCCAACGTTATGAAGCCAAAACAACCGGAATTTTTTGCTCAAAATACTTCTCGTGAACTTCTATCCATGTGATAAGAAAATAAGGGGAAAAACCGCGAAAACTATGATTCTGTAATACAAATCTATAGTAAACTGGGACCTCTGAGTCGGGTGGCGGCAATTCACTTGCGGCTTCACTTTTCAACAATAGATCTGCGTTATCCAGTCTATATCCAGGTCAGTGTCTCTGGCAAAGTACGCACGTGTTTCTTTGGTTCGATTCCTCTGGGTTCGATTCATAGATATAATAATCTATGGTTCGATTCCTCGCAGTGTTTCCACATTGCAGGAAATTTCCTGTGCAGGAAATTTACTATCGAAAAGAAAAAATTCAGGATGAAGGAAAATTCAGGAAATCTGCCAAAATTCGGGAAATCTGCCAAAATTCGGGAAATCTAAGGAAATTCTTCAAAAAGATGTTGAATTATATATTTTAATAAGTGCTAAACTACTAGTTTGTATCAGTGGTTTGCATGTATGAGCAAATTAGCTCAAATCAAGATCCTGTTTGTTGTCATGACCATATATGGCGTATGCATGCCCTAAAATTGGGCTCTTTGAACAACATCAAAAATCAGGCAACACAAAAATCAAACACAACATCAAAAATCAGGCAACACAAAAACACGAGGCCGTCGGCGTGAGCTCTATAATTGCATGCCATGAAAGCAAATGCTGATGATGATGAAGATGATGTCGCTACACTGCGAAACGACTTTATCAAAAAACTGAAAACAGACTAATTAACTGTTATAATTGGACATCTATACCATATTTGTACTTTAATCATTTATAGTATGGACTATGGTAGTATGCAGTTGCGGACACTTCGCGAAATATTGGGGGTGCGAACTTAGGTTGCCAACATATAACCACCCTTTTGTTGAACTCAAAATATTGAACTCAAAATATTGAAATTTGAAGATATTTATTTATTTAATCTCGGGAAGTTTATTTATCAATACCAACATAAATTGCTACCTGATTGTTTCGAGTGTCCAATTTTAGGCGTAAACCAAATTCATAATTATTATACCCGTCAATCCAGAACACTATGTGTCCCTTACTGTAGGACAAATATTCGTCAATTTTCTGTAAATTATCAAGGACCCAAATTTTTTAATACGTTGAACCCCGTAATATGTAATTCATCGTCTATATTCAAATTTCAATCTAAGTTAAAAAAGTTTCTTCTTTCTCGCTATATATGACTTTAATATTTCATAATTTTATTCCAATCAACTTGCTATTTGGTTATTCCGTCTCTACTATTGCGTTATATATGTTATTTTAACATGTAATAAAACTCGCTACACAAAACATGAGGTAGCTCAAATTTTTATAAGCCGTATGGTTTCTATTTGGGCTTCCTCACCACATCTGAATTATTGTATATTTATATTTATATTTTCTATACTTGTATTTTCGTGTACAATTATTGATGTATGTTATTTTTTGTACTTGTAACTTTTGTGGTAAACTAAAATACATTTATTATTATTATTAAAAAAATCTCTGTTCTTAAAACCTTTTTGGCTTAAATTTCTTGCAAACTTAGTTCAATTATGGCCTATCAAGGCTTTCGTCAGTTTCGTGGTTGTTAAATCATTGATACAGCTTTGTTACACAGTTAATCAGTTATCATTCAAAGGCTTTGGGAAATTATTGGGGGAAGGGCGCCCCCCCCCCCATAGTGTCCGCCACTGGTAGTATGGTTATGCAGGTTATGTAAGTTTAGTTATGTAAAATAGTGTAGAATGTAGAAGAGCTGCAGAGGTGTTTTGTTACTTTTTTATACACAATATAATATATAAAATTGTGTTAGGGTTCTCAGTTCTGATTAAATAAAAAAATTGGCACTTTTGTTGCCTTAAACTGAAAATAAATACATTCTAATAGCAAAAAAAACATTCAAAAAATATTAGGAATTTTCCAGGAAAAACCAGGTTATTTGCAGGAAATTTCAGGACATTTTACACAGAGAACAAGAAATTTTGTAATTCCATTGTGGAAACACTGATTCCTCGTTACTGTCGTTAGCTTTTCTTCTCATTCACGAAATTTTCTCACAATTTTTTTCTATTTGTAATTTGTAAACGTTTGTTAGGTTGGTTAGGGTTAGTTTGGGAGTTAGGGTTAGTTTTGGGGTTAGGGTTAATTAGGATTATGGTTACGTTTGGGAGAACTGCACGCAGGCTAGGTTTGTTTTTGATGTAAGGGTTAGAGTCAGGCTATGCGGGCAAATGTGCAAAAGTCCTCCTTAATTGTGGCTAAATAAAGGTTTGAGTATTTCGACTTTAGAAGGACGAAAATGGAAGATAACTTATCCTGTTCAAGTTTTACATTCGCAGAAAACATGAGGGAGCAATCTAAAGCAACGAAACTTGTGTATTCTCCAAGAAGGCCCGTCGGGAAATCAGACGAAAGTAGCAAGTCGAAGTCGCTGTTAAAAGACGCGAAGGTGAGCTAATTTAAATACAGCCACGCGAAACTATAAAAGCTTTTGATAGATCGAAGTATACGACCCCTAATACTGCTGTACTGAACTGCCTCGATCTTTAATAAATCCAGCTGTATGTATCCAGGACAATTTTAATTCATGAGTTGAACTTTTCTAATAATTGGTCTGACTTGGGACAAAAATAGAATGGATTTTTACAAGGAAATATGTACTTTCGATATATATAATACATGAACGGAATTAAAATTGAAGTCAGGGCCGTAGCGAGCGGGGGGGGAAGTCCACGAAATACCGTAAACATTATATTAATGATTAGTAAAATTACATAGGTGATTATTGAAAATTCTCAACGCTGATTGGTCGCGCTACCTCGGATTAATACACGATAATCACCTAAAGCGTTTTTAAGCCGCTTTTATTGTAAATATTCATTTAAAATATTTTTTGAAATGTGCATTTTTTATTTTTTTCCAAATAATCACCTATGTAATTTTACTAAAACAATTATTCGCCTCAGACTCGGTGAATATCGGTGAATAAAAACCTCGACTTCGTCTCGGTTTTTATTCACCGATATTCACCTCGCCTTTGGCGAATAATTGTTAATTAATATTTAATAATTATAGGATCCAGGCCCTCTAATACACCCTTTCGATAATACGTCACGAATACTTCCTTGGCCTGGGAGCCTCGCTTTCATGAATCAAGCAGAAATGCAATTCGCTCACGATTCGTGAGAATGAGGCTCCCGGGCCAAGGAGAGATTTGTGACGTATTATTGAAAGGGTGTATTAACGCTATGTATATATATTGTCAAATAATATGGTCAAATCGAATCGATTAACATGGTGATTGATGAAATGATAATATATTTTGCGCCCTTTGTACTTTGCCAACCATGTACATTGCACATGCATTGCGATATTTGCGACGAAAACATGTGCAAAAAATTTCCACGTGCACCACGGTGCATGTACAGCATGTGCTGAACTAATACTTAGCCTGCCTGCCTAACTTGGATTTTGAACTTGCGGGCCTTTAGTTGGTTTACTATAATTATATTCCTAATTAGCCCTAAAGAGATTGTTTTCGTGACCTTATACGATAAGGATATCCATATTTAGACAGGTTTTAAACAAAGTCGTGTGCGTTTTCGAAACCAGGAATTTCACTTGCGTTTTCGGGCAAAATTACCCCAGACTTTGAACCAAAACCCCAGAACCCCAGAAAATTGTCAAAAATCCCAGATCTAGCGGAAAAACCCCATGGCTGGCAACACTGGTCTACAGTCCGTTCTGCGCATGCGCGGAGTTTGTTTACGTTTTTGTTTTGAACCATATAATTCTATAACATGAAGTATTGGCATTACACAACATTTCGCAAGATCAAATTTCACTGTCAATCCGTCATGGCCGACGACGCGAGCGAGGGGTTCTTGACGCTTGAAGAATTAGAAGTAAAGCAGACAGAACAAGCCGCGGCATTGCCTAATGTAGATAATTTAACTGTATGCAAATGCCGCGGCCGTTGTTTAAAAGAAACGCTTCGTGCCGAAGCTTGAATACGTTTTGTTCGAGTACGTGTCATGGCGAAGACTGTGGTTCTACTTGTATGAACAACAGAAGGGCCCAAGAGAGCGATAGCGACAATACGGTAAGAACTTTTACATTTTTTCCTCTATTAATGAAAATTTGGCGCATGAATATAAAACAGGCAGGACTTTCTTTGTGCTTAACAATCATTTACATATGTAAACTCGAGTACCAAGACAAACTTCCGATCTTGCATTAAGTTTTCTTCAATAGAACGGGCCTTACACGAAGGATTATATTTGCTATGATATTATAATTTCTATAAAGCACATACGTGAATTAGGTACGAGACGTATTATTGGTATTAATGATTTTATAATTTCACTTCATGATAGTTGATAATACTTGATATTAGTGTTAATGAGTTTTTAAATAACTTCTGCTTGATCAGCTCATCAGCGGACAGAAGTGTCAGCAGGTCTTCAACAGTATACTTCTAGCTTGGATATCACAACTGCCTAATAAATTAACTTGTATACCATTGGAAAATTTGGTCCTTTGCTCATATACTCTCTTGTTGTTTTAGGATTCTGATTTTTCTGTGCAAGACAGAGATCGAGAGGACGGATGATAGTGAGGGAAGCGAGAAAAGGCAGACTAGAGGGAGAGGTAAAGGTTGGGGAAGAGGAAAAAGTGGAGAAAAGAACACAACAGAAAAGGGGGCTAAAGGACAAGGAAGATGCACACAGACGAGGTGCAAGGGGAAGACGAGGTGCAAGGGGAGGTGGGCAAAATACAATGGGAGGAGTTGGACGAAGACAATTGCAGGAAGAACCTAATGCTGCTGAAAACCAAGCTAATCATGAACAACTAGTGGTAAGTAAACTAGTTGTTATAAACCTCATTATAATTTTCTTTCAAAATTTTAATTTACTGTATGTATGCATACATCAAATTGCCTACACACAGCAAGTTTCAAGTGTTTGCATGCATTTCTTTTCTAAACTTGAATTTATCAATTCTTGTCCTCTTTTACCTGGCTTAAATCAGGGTTATAATTTGATGACAGTAACAGTAGCTAAAAGTGCTTTAGAATATTGAAAATACACAGTATTACCTGGTCAGAATCGAAAATGTGCAATGCATGCTATCCTAGAATGTTTTACTATATTATAATAACTGATATTCAATAAACAGTCCACATCTTAATTTTCTATTTCATATTAACTGATAACAACAATTGGTTGTCTTCTATGACGCATAGACTTTTTATTACAAAAATTGGCATGCAAACAAATACCATTATTAACAATCTTCCTATACCATATATCATTTATCTGTTCATATTGATCAACCCCTAAAATGTACAGTGTATTTCAACCATCATTGTGGTATATTCACCCATTAAGGTGCAAGAATCTCCCCTTGATGAGTAAAATTGTCTGGCGTTAGACAGAGTAGGATAACAAACTCGGGTACATATTACCCTATTTGGTTAATAACCCATTAAGCTGCAAGGAGGTGAACTGTTTTCGTTTGCTCTAATTAATGCCAGACAATTTTACTCAGCAAGAAATGTCTTGTGAATTAATTAGTTAACTATCTGTTAATGTTCTTAACCTATTAAGGTACAATTTTCCCTACTTCATTCTTTTACCCTTTCTAATGCCAGAGTTCATATTTCACCTATTTGTGATTGATTTACCAATGATACCCATATCGACTTTTCAGAACCTAGTGGAGGATATGAATGTTCTTGTCTTATGTAGGTTGGCCTTGGAATTACTACGTAGACAGCCAGCCACCTTTGCTGATATAGTAAATGGAGAACTGGCAGGAGGGAATGGAGCTCCGGAACCAAACCCTGATCCTGATAATACTCCTCAGTGGTGCAACTGTGGTCACTGTATAGCAATACCCACTCAGGAGGAGAATAAATGCTGTGCCAGAACAAGAAGACCATGCATTTCAAGAACACCACTTTTACAACAAATTGTCCTTGATGGAAATATTTTGGATATTGCCATGTGGTACAGAGAAGATGTTCTGGTCCTAAATAACAACAGAAACAATGAAAATTTTCACCATGCAGCCTAAATGATAATGTCCAGTTTTATTTTTTGAAGAATAATTTTCTTGCCAAAAATAGCTGTAAATGATCTGGAAATATTGCTGTGCATTCAAAGCCATTATTGACATTTTAAAAAGTGTACATTTGTATAACCCCCTCCTCCCCCCAGCGTTTGTGAAAATATTGATCCATTACATAGTACTTAATTAATATCTGTACTTACTGTACCGCATGATCAAGCAAACTGAGAAAATGGGTTAACTGGCATTCTGCCATTCAAGAAATGTACTCAAATTCCCGATACAAGATATATGAAAGGAGAACACCAAATAAATTAGATTCACTGATGATAAACTCATAACTGAAACTGATTTGTCAGGTGGATTCCTCGAACAGATATGTTTTTGTATATCCATTCACAACTAAATACATTTTCAAATGGAGTTTTAGTCTTTTCTGGCAACTGCAAAAATATGCATACCAAGTTTCTACAGTACACAATTTTGCAGCTATTTCACCATGGTTGGCATGCACATGTTAGCAATATAAATACCAAACTACTGTGAGTGTGGTTTATAAGGTTTGTACTATTAATACACAGAAATCATAATTTGTTAAACTTTGTATATTGAATCATTTGAATGGATAGACCCAAGTCTCTAATAACACTGCTTTTTATTCATTCACCATTAATGCATGGATCAATCTTGCTGTTACCATCCCCCCTGGGCAACACCCCAAGGATTTGTACATTTTTTAAAGCTCACTGCAAATTTACAGCCCCCAGGTATTTGAAAATTAACAATTCTCAACCCCCGGGCAAAGGTGAAAAACTAATGCAAGGACTTTAACATAAAAAAACAGATACTTTCAACAGAAAATCAAGGTGCTTCTTTGTTTTGCTTTCTCAGCAGCCCTTCTTCTATTGTCAACAATCTTTTGGATATGCTATATATCCAACATTTGATGGGGTTTTGCCTGTCACTGCAAATAACGTGTGCACCGGACTAGAGACCAGTTAATCTCATCCTCCGTGTCTGCGATCCTATGTGGCTATTCACCAGACCCCAGATCTCGCACATTCTCGGCCTAAACCCCCAGGACAAAATCATCAAACCAATTCCCGACCCCTGGAATATGATTTGCCGGGGGGATGGTAACAGCAAGAATTGATCCATGCATAAATTACAAAGCAATTTTACCTTTTGTTGGTAGGGGAAAGTGTGTTTGCCGTCATTGTCCTGTCTGCATCTTGATCACTTTCACTTCCACTACTAGCAGTCAATGTCCTAGCAGTCAATGCAGCAGTCAATGTTTAATCTAAAATGAAGACACTTGTAAGTTAAAATGATGAAGATGCATTGGCATACAGTAATCACACAGCAGACATCATTATCTACACCATTTTAGAAACATTTCATTACTGGTGTGTGAGTGAATGAATAATATATGAAATAGCTAATAGCTATCTACGGTGGCCCATAAGGGACACTGCAAACGCAAGGAACTTTTTTTTTAAATGTAATAGTATTTTTCATAAACTCAAGTTAATATTTCATTTTATATTACTCCACTTTTTATTTTGAAAACTCAAGTTATTTTTATAAACTCAGGTTTTTAATTTTGAAAACTCAAGTTATATTTTCATAAACTCAGGATTTTTTATTTGAAAACTCAAGGGTTTTTTTTCATAAACTCAGGTTTTTTATTTTGAAAACTCAAGGGTTTTTTTCATAAACTCAGGTTTTTTATTTTGAAAACTCAAGGGTTTTTTTCATAAACTCAGGTTTTTTATTTTGAAAACTCAAGGTTTTTTTCATAAACTCAGGTTTTTTATTTTGAAAACTCAAGGGTTTTTTTCATAAACTCAGGTTTTTTATTTTGAAAACTCAAGGGTTTTTTTCATAAACTCAGGTTTTTATTTTGAAAACGCAAGGGTTTTTTTCATAAACTCAAGATTTTGAAAACTCAAGATTTTTATAAGCTCAAATTTTCTTTTTGAAAACTCAAGTATTTTTTACAAACTCTCTGAGGCTGAGGTTTTTATTTTCTGATCACAATTGACTTTCTGATCACAAAGATTGATTAATCTTACGAACGGACGCTGTATAGAATATGGCGCTGTTTTTCACAGTATATTCTATATTGGTACTACGTATACTAAGCTTTGCACATCGATGTTTTTCTGTTTTACCCTCCTATATACCTGCAATTGAAGAAAACCAAAATGTCGATCGCGAAGTTTTAATAAGAAGATATTTCAATGTTGGTTTCAACAATGCAGAAACAGTTTTGTTCCTGTCCCTAGCACACGGTGTCATAATGAGCATTCGTCAATTAAAGAGAATACTACGCAAACTTCATTTGAAAAGAAGGTCAGTGCAAAGCGATTCTGATGAAATAATAAATGCGATTGAAGGCGAGTTAAGAAGCAGTGGGAGTAGCATTGGTTACCGACAAATGCATCGGAGACTGACAACAGATTACGGTTTGTTTATTAATAGAGAATCGGTGCGTAAAGCCCTTAAACTGCTTGATCCAGACGGAGTGGCGTGCCGTTCAAAACACAAACTGAAACGCAGAATGTATCGAGCAAAAGGTCCAAACTTCATCTGGCATATCGACGGATATGATAAACTAAAACCGTTCGGTTTCTGAATTCATGGCGGAATAGACGGATTCAGCAGAAGGATTCTCTGGTTAGAGGTTGGGCATACAAACAAAAACCCGAGAGTTATTGCCCATTATTTCATGAATTGTGTGCAGCAAGTAGGTGGTTTACCACGCGTCATTCGCGCAGATGCTGGAACTGAAAATGTAAATGTCTCCGGAATTCAACGCTTTTTAAGAAGGAATCATCAGGATAGTTTTAAAGGTGAAAAAAGCTTCCTGTATGGGAAGTCCACTTCAAATCAAAGGATTGAAGCTTGGTGGTCGTTTTTGCGAAAGTCTTTTACAGATTGGTGGATGAGTTTTTTCAAAACCATAAGGGACAATGGAGAATATTGTGGCGAAAATCCCATACATGTTCAGTGCCTTAAATACTGCTTCATGGGATTGCTGAAAGAAGAGCTGCAGCGTGTTGCTAAAAATTGGAATTTGCACAACATAAGACCTACGAGAAATCAAGATTCACCTTCCGGTCGCCCAACTTGCGCCAGCAAAAAGTAGGAAATAAAAGTATAAAAAATGACTCTGGGCGCCAGGTGCAACCGGATATTATAAGTGGGATGAAAGAACTGGGTATTAGAAAATGCGTTTTTGCAACCATTCAAATTTTGGTGAAATCAAAAACGGGCGATTTAATCTATAAATAGGGCTGGGACGTGTTCACTTATATAAAATGAACTGTATTTTATATTGATTTTGAACTGACCACACAACTACTACTGGAGGCGTGCTGGTAAATTACAAGCGTGTCTAACCGTTTCTTGTTTTTTGACATACTGTAAGTAAGATATTGCCTAGACTGCATTAAATGGGCCTTCGTGGAAAGTGGCACTTGTCCCTTTTCGCCCGAAATTTTGGCCAGTGAATACGTTGCTCGAAACATCAAAGTACTTTCTAAATTTTTCAGGTAGCTGCACCCTTCAACCAACCTCGTGAATATTGTTTCAATATTATCATCGTCTGATAATTATAAATATACAGGGGAAAACACGTAATCGTGGAGCAAATCGAAAGACATAAGGATTTGATTTATTGAGCCCCGGAGAAGCAATAGGAGGAACTAATCAGCTCTATTTTCGTTATTAGCACTGACTGCAGATTACAGAAAATATGATGGCATTACCTAGCATGAGCATACCTATGTCAATGTAAGTAGCGACACAGACCACTCAAGTACTCATAACAAACAATGTAAACTTTAATGTAACTCATACCTTATGCTTATTATACAGTTTCTGATTGAGCAAGTTCATTACAATATTTTCAGAATTAACGCGATTAACATCAACAATATTAACTAACAGAAAAAATTAATATTCCATGTAAAACAGAAAAGACTGACAGGTCTTGGAAGAAACGTTAACAATATTGTATATTTAACGCTGTAGTACATTACGTCTAATCAATCAGTGAGGTCCCATAAATGTGGATTCGACAGGTAGAAATCCATGTTTTCGCGCAGACGTGACTGGGTCGGGTAGTTCTTGGGGATCACCAAGATACGAAAACATGTTTGAGCTTTGGGTCTCATCGATAAGGCACTCATATTCTCCGTTCTTACTTTAATAGAACTGTATGGAAGAACAATATCACTCCCTGTGCAGAATCGTAGAAATCTCGATACACTTTGCTGGTCTTTACTTTTAAGGTAACGGATAAGCCACCGGAATACCTTACTTTCTTGTTGATTATCGCTCTCGAGCTTCAAGCTTTGAATTACGTTGACGTTGGTGGGCGAACACAGCATATACAACGCGCTGATTTCGTCACTAGTGACTGCTTTCCAGAATGGACCCATTCCTTCCTGTAGTTTGTTCAAGCAGAAGAACGGTTTTGATACGAGCTCTGTGATGGAGACTTGAATGAGGATTTTTTTCACATTTTCTTTGGTCGGACATCTTTGAACGCCATAATCGGAAAGAATTTCGATCAACTCAGATGTGGGAAACGGTTCCCCGGCGTTTAATGCACACTGCACAATTTCTCTTTCATTTTCAGGCAAAAGCATCAGAAAAGAGGAAATCAGACATTCGTTTGTAACCGAACCAACAACTGCCTGCTGTACCACTGCCTCTGACAACTGTACTGGAAATGTGCCGGTGAGGAGGAATTGGTGTGTTACGATTCGGCCAAGCACGACGTAATCATCGGGTAAAAGAGCGGCTGAAACAGAGAAAACATAATGGGAGGATCCTTCGCAAAATGTTGTGTCGTAAAAGGCTTTAGGAACACGACAAAGAGACCCACGATGGGTTATTTACTCTTTATTTACTAAAAACTTCCAAATATACGCTTTAAATAATCTCCACTAAATCTCTCGCTTTTGCCGCCATTTTGTTTTCTCTCTCTCCCTTTGTCCTCTCACATCCCTCATTTTCCCCATTCGAACTCACTATCTCGCACGCTCACACTCTATCCATCAATCTCACCCAATTTCCCACACTCTCCCCCTATTTACTTTGGACTTTGGCCAAAGGTAAATATGAATAACGTCAACTATAAAGTCATGGTATAAACCCAACTGTTCAAAACAACAACTGTCCGAGTGTCCAATGTTTAGAAACCGTATATATCCTATAATAAGTGTTCTATAGTTCTGTTCAACTAATGTTCCTCGTCTTCTTGGTCTGCAATGAGTCGAATGTTCTCTCTCGCAACTGTCGCCGCTTGCCTTCTTGGTCTGAATTCTTCAACCGTGGCATTCAAGTCGATCCGTTTCTTCCGATCACACGATAACTCCAACGGATACAAGTGTTGTATTGTCCGTTCCAGAAATGACTTACCCGCTCGAAGCCGTACCGCTCGCACGACACCGTCTCTGCCCTTTATCAACGTCTCGATAACTCCGATTTTCCATTTTCCGCGATTACGTTCGTCTCCCTTAATTAGAACAACGTCACCGGGTTTGGCATTCGTCTCTTTGGTTTGATTCTTCATGTTATGTCGTTCTCTCAACGCTTTGAGGTACTCGGCAGACCACCTCGACCACCATGCATCCTTACATCGTTGCACGTACTTCGTTCTTTTTCTCAGTGCCACGTCAGCGTCCTCGTCACCGTCAAGTTCCGCCCCATCTGGAATCAAGTTAGGACGTCCGACAATCATAGCATGTGGTGTTAAGATTGGCATTTGAACATCGTCTTCAACATAGCTCAGGGGTCGGTTGTTTAAGGTCGTTTCAATGTCCAAAAGTACTTCTTCAAGTTCATTCCAGCTCAAGTTTGCTTTCCCAGTGGTCTTATAGAAAGCTCGCTTCACCAACCCCACCATTCTTTCGAATTGGCCACCCCACCAGGGGGCCCTGCTTAGATTGAATTGCCATACGATTTTCTGCTTCGCTAACCAATCGTGTAACTGCTCGTCCTTCATAGCTCTTCGTAGCCACGTCGCTGCCGCGACAAACGTTTTCGCATTGTCAGAGTATATTCGTTGTGGACGACCACGTCTGGCAATGAGGCGCTTTAGACTTCGAATGCATTCTTCCGTCGTAAGGTTGGGCAGCAACTCTAAGTAGAGCGCTCGAGTTAAACTACACGCATAAAGTAAGATGTACGATTTCTTCTCTTGACCTTTCTTTGCACGGTATGTTATCGGTCCAGCATAGTCAATACCGATAACTTGGAATGGCCACGATCCTTCAGTTCGATCTCTTGGTAGGTTTCCAACAGGTGGTTGGGCAAACGCGGTCGCTTGATGCCGTTTGCAACCATAGCAACTCCTAATCACACGTTTTGATAGGCTTCGCAGGCGTGGAATCCAGTAATCCTTTCTGATTGCGGTCATAACAAGTCCAACTCCCCCATGCAGAGTCATCTGATGAGTGTCCATTACTAACTTCTCGGTGAACGTTGACTTCTCAGGAAGATACACAGGATAATCGCCTTGAATCCGCCCGCGGCATTCGAACAGTCCTCGGCCGTTCTTCTGTAGATTCAGTCGTTGTTGATCTTCCAGGAATTCTTTCGTCCCTTGACATCGATCTTGCACTCGCTTCATCCAAAACTCGACCTGTATCGCGGTTTCTTTCGCGGTTAGCGGACCATTGGTTCGTTCTGAACGCTTCTTCTTGCAATTGATCAGGAACCTCGCTACCCAGGCGGTTATTCGCACAGCTTTCCAATACCCAAATTTCTGCATCATTTCATCAAGCTTGTCTTCTTCTTCTTGAACTGCTACTGCCAGAACTTCACTCACAATTTTGGCTTCAGATTCGCTTTCTGGTGTAGGACTGGTGGTGATACTTTGAGGCCAACTCTCTGGTTCCTGCAACCATGCAGGTCCATTCCACCAATACTCTGACAACTGTTCGATTGATCCCCCACGACTTCCTACATCTGCAGGGTTTTCAGCTGTAGGCACATGTCTCCACAGGATATACTGCTTCTCCTGGATCTTCTTCACTCGATTTCTCACGAACTGCTTGATTTCCGTTTATCCAGTAGAGAGCCACAGTGCTATCAAGCCATCCATACACGTTAGTCACAGGAAAGCCCGTTAATGCTTCTTTCACGTTGTGTACCAGATTAGTACTCATGTGTGCAGATACCAGCTCTTGTCTAGGAATGGTCAAACCCTGCTTTGCTAGGCGGGACTTTGAGGCTACGAGACCTTGACTAATTCCACTAGGTTGATGCACCACCGCGTATACCGCTGTCGAAACTCCTTTCCCGCTTGCATCCCCGAAGGCATGAAGTTGGATTTCCCTGATTTCCTCACGATTCTTGACGAGGCTTCTTGGTACTGTGACGTGGTCAGGTAGAGATTTCTCCCAACACAACCATCGGTTTAGAATAGGGTAAGGTATCTGCTTGTCCCAGGACTTCTGAATGTTACATACTTCTCGGTAAAGCATTTTCCCATTGAGCGTAATTGGCGATACCAGTCCGAGTGGATCGTAGATCCTTGCAACAGTTCCCAAGAGTCCTCTCTTTGTTGGCTCGGCTTTCGGTTGAGAAACCTTGACTGCGATGGTATCTTCCGTTTTCACCCACGGTAAGCCTAGTGGCTTTGTTTCATCTCGTTTCACTCCAAGCTGCTCTTTCGCGTAACTTTGGTCTTGGTCGAGGGTGGATGTTTTGGTTGTTTCTAGATCAGGATCATTGGAATGCCATTTATGAAGCTCAAAGTTTGCTTCTCCAAAAATGGTTTGCGATGTTTCTTTTAAGTGCAGTGCTTCACCTGAGGTCTTTCCTCCACCAATGAGATCATCCACGTACAGGTTTCGTTTAATTTCTTCAACCTCAGCTGGGAATCTTTCTTGACACTGTTGCAAATGCTGTTCAATTACTCCCCCCAGAAGAAAGGGGGAAGGAGCCAGCCCAAATAGTGCTCGCGTAAATCTTAAAGTTTCCACTTGTTTTGTTTTCAAATCATCAAACCAATGGAATCTCATTGCATCTCGATCTTGAGTTTTTATCCATACCTGTAAGAATGCTTGCTTCAGGTCACCCGCAATGGCCACTGGAAAGAACCGATTTCTCACTAACACACTCCAGAGTAAGTTCTGCAAGGTTGGTCCGGTCTCTAGACACTCGTTTAAGGAGGGTGCTTTTTCATTCTCTCGAGCTGAGGCGTCATATACGATGCGAAGTTTGGTCGACTCCGCTGTCTCACGAACAACTGCCTTATGGGGGATGTAAAACTCTCTGCCATCAGCCTTCTCCGTCACTTTCTCCACGATGCCTTGAGATAACTGATCTTGGATAACATTGTTATACTTCTCCATCATACCAGGTTGTTTTTCTAACTTCTTAACAAGGTTGTTCAATCTTTTAAGACTTCCCATCTCGTTACTAGGTAAGTGTGGGTGGCATCCTTTCCAAGGAAGTCCGGTCTCATATGATCCATCTGGACGCCTGGTCAACTGCTCTTTAAACTCGTCATAGACACTCTGCTGGTCTCCCTCCCGTGAATCTTTCAAGCCCAACACATCAAGTTTGCACAGGTTTTCATAGTCCATAGTCGAGGTTTGCGCCATGAACATATTTGTCAAATCCACTTCCTGTCCAGGCGAGATAAGGGTCCAGCCAAACCGAGTCATCTCTGCAACAGGTTTGCCAGGTTTGCCAATCCGGGGTCGGGTTTCGGTCTTGATTCTTGCATATTCGCTTGTGCCAAGAATGAGGTGCACAGGTAATTCAGGCTTGTCATCTTCATCTTGCATGTTGATCCCCTTGAGGTGGGTATGCTTTGAAATCATCTCCTTGTATCTGAGGTTGTTAAGGTAAAGGAGTACATCACGGTCAACTTTTGTCACTTCAGCCTGGAGAGTAAAGTTCTCTTCTAAGCTGTTGATCTTGATCTGAACTTCTATCATTTTAGTACTCGATTGCATCATCATCTCAATTCTTCGATATTCCTTGCGAATGGGTGGTTTATCCAGACGGGCAAGAAGGGTTGCTGAAGCGTACGAGCTTCCTGCTCCAGTATCCAATAGAGCTCTACACCGGATTCCATCCACTTCTACCACAACAACAGGATAGGTCACAGCTCTTTCACCCGTGGCTACAAGGAGGGGAGATTGACTTTCACAAATCGAGGTGTGATGCCTTCGCTTGCACTTACGACATCCTAGTTGGCTTCGACATGCTGATGCTTTGTGCTTTTGTCCGGTACAGTTAAAGCAACGTTGTTTTGTTGAAAGGACTTTCTTGCGGTCAGCAACAGTAACCACACTGGTGCACTCGGCTGGCTTATGGTTAGTCTTCTCACAATATACGCATGGGCGTGGTTTAGATTCTCGCTGTTCAGTTTGGAAGCTCTTCGATTTCCTTGGGTTCCTTTCACTATTCTTTTCATCATTATTGATTGGATTTCTCACTGTCCACTGTCTTAATGCTTCAATGAGTTCTGGGAATTTCCACTCTTGCCATGCATCATCCGTTCTAACCAGGTCTCCCCGAATTCCTCCTAATTTGTCGATGGTCATTCGTACATAGCCTGTTATCTCTTTCAACTTTCCAAGTGTTTCGAGCGATTGTACATTGGTTACAAGCTTTTCATAAAACTGATGTATCTCTGTGGGATTAGAGCCTTGGATTTGAGGTAACAGTAATATGTTCTGGACGTAGGCATTAATTATTTCACTGTCCTTCCCATATTTGGTCTTCAGAATATTTTTTGCACGTTCATACCCCTCAGAGGTCAAGGGTAAACCATCAACACAGACTCGAACTTTCGCTTCAAGAAGCTCTTTCAGGTATGAAAACTTTGTCACGACAGGTATTTCTGCTGCTTCTATCTCCGCTTGGAATTGGTTCCAGAATCTTAGCCAATCAGTGAGTTCTCCATTGAATTTTGAAATGACAAGTTTTGGGAGCTTTGAACTTGACTTTGGCTTCTCTTTTGTATTAAGTTGACCTTGGCGTGCTTCTTCGATTTTCTTTTCATACACCATTCGTCGCTGAAATTTTTCTTCCTCGAATTGCATCTCCTTTTCGAATTGTTTATGTTTCATTTGCTGAATAAGGTCTTCCTCGTCTTGTTTCGTTTGCTTCAGGGTTTCTTGGTTCAGTTCCTTGATCACACTTTCGAGCTTTGTTATATTTTCTTCGAACATCACCAATTGGGTATCGATACTCGCACTCCACTCACGTATTTCACCTTCATCCTCATCCTTTTGAAATTTGAGCTCTTTCATTTCAACTTTCAAACTATACACTTCTTCCAGCTTTGTTTTTAATACCTTTTGTTGCCTTTCCAGCGATGGTACATGACCTTTCTCGATTATTCCATTTGTTTCTTCATTGGTTAACTTGAGTAATTTGATCTTTGTCTCGATTGATTTTAATTGCCCATCATAGGTCGCCATATTTTCACAATTTCACAATAAATTTCACGTTGTTTTCGCTTAAAATCACGGGTTAATTTCGCGTCGGAGGTGCCACTATGTCGTAAAAGGCTTTAGGAACACGACAAAGAGACCCACGATGGGTTATTTACTCTTTATTTACTAAAAACTTCCAAATATACGCTTTAAATAATCTCCACTAAATCTCTCGCTTTTGCCGCCATTTTGTTTTCTCTCTCTCCCTTTGTCCTCTCACATCCCTCATTTTCCCCATTCGAACTCACTATCCCGCACGCTCACACTCTATCCATCAATCTCACCCAATTTCCCACAGTTGTTACATAACTGTCCCAAAATACGGAGTATACTTCCCGAGAAACGCCATCGCCAGAAGCATCCTCATCTTTGAAACGTAATGAAATATTTTGTTTCGTGATCGATTCATCTCTGTATAGTGATAGCAGATTCTCAAAGCAACTGTGGCGGTCAACTTCATAGATCTTGCATTCTTCTGTATTCGGGTTTTCCGCTGCACTCTTGCGCTTGTCAGTTAAACTAATAAACATCCTACTTGGGTTCCTGTTCAATATAAAGATATCTTCATCTTCTTCCAAGAGTTGTCCTGGAGGGATCGATGAAATATCTTCTATAATATGGATGTCATCAGTTGGCTGGTTATCTTGCTGGTTGTCCTCAATATTTTGTTGGTATGGCATAGAGGCAGCTTCTTCTTGCGTTTTACTTTCGTCAACTATTGCTTCCTCAGGAATAAGATACTGATCTTCTTCAGACATATGGAGTACTGAGGAGGAGACCAAGGAAATGTTCTCGTTTGGATGAACTTTTATTCGAGGATGCGATAGAGATAGTGAAAAGTCTTCTGGTGTGGTGGCTAGAGAACCCACCCAATCATAAACTGATCTAACATGACAATCAGGTGTAAAACGCCTTTTAATGATCCCAAAACTTGGATGGCGAACGGAAACTGTGACAGATGGAGCGCCTTCACTTGGTTCATTTGCCACACGAGTTTCTCGACTTTTCCGAAGTGCTTCTTTTCGGCATTTTTCTAGTGCTGATTGCAATTCCTTTTCTCTGTCAGCGTTCAGAGATGCATTATAATCCGCCATCATCTCATCCACCAGATTCCGGCGCTCTTCACTGGTGCCGATTAACGCAGACATATTGTGCACTGATGACTGTACAACTGTGTCGTTTATTGGAGACGCGGCTAAATCTGTTGCTGAAACATGCATTTCGTCTTCTAAACTTTCGTTTCCCTCAACGGCTACGGGAGAAAATACTGGTCTCATTAGCTCTTCGTCAGATTCTTCTGACGACTTTACAAAGTCTCGTTCTTTCGTAAGAAGGAACAGCCTAGGGGTTATGCAAATTAAACCGACTTTTATAGTCTTCAGGAGAAAACGTTTCTCGTAAGTCAATTGTTTTACACTGGAAATCAGCTAATTCGAATTCGAGGTCTTCGTTGCTTCTGGTTTCATCATCTGGGAAGAATACTCTTTTCAACTCTTCCAGGCATTCCTGCGCAGATGCACCTTTTCTCATATGCACAGATCGAACTCCCCCTCCTTGCTCAGCCCTTTTCATTTTATAGCCAACATCCTTATTACAATGCTTCCACCGAATTTCAAATTTTAAAGTTGGCCTTCTTCCAGGCGTGGGTGTATTTTGCTGTTTTCTTTTTGGAGCTGATGCCGGCAATCGAAGTATTTTTCCAGCTTCCAGGATTTCTTTCAATTTTCTTTTTTTCATGGCTCTCTCGTCTTCATTACATCGATTTCCTGACTGAGAAAATGCCTTAAGTTTAACTCGGTCACCTTTGGCGTCGATACCCATTTCAATGAGATCTTTATCTGTCATGAGTGCTATAGCAGCTTTGTCAACCTGTAAGTGTATATATATTCGTTGTATACAATTATCAGACCTAAAATTACTTGATAAAAAGGTCAAAGCATAGAAACAGTGAAGAAAGTTATGGCATGTTTCTAAGAGTGCATTGCAATAAGAAATATATGACAATACAAGACAAGAAAAGGATTTGGTTCTAGACTCCACAAAGCATTTATTTACAATGTAGCTCAGACCGTAAGGTTATTACTGCATCTTCTTTGGAGATTTTGTGGGTTGGAATAGTTGACTCTGAGTCACTCTATATTGACAAACTAAGTAGGTTGATGATTATCTGATCACCTTTTCATTCTGAAATCTACTTATAACCATTTCATCTGCTTTAATGGCTTCTCTTAAAAACTTTGCAACCTGTAATGAGCAATATTTTATGTATGTATAATTTAAGTATAAGTATTAGTATATAATAAAATATAAGTATTAGTATGTGTAATTTAATGGAAATATCTTAATGAAGCAAACAGTAACGCGTTAATTAAGTAAAATTTGCTCAATCTTTCTGGCTTATCACTTCCGCTTTCACTTGGTGCGCTTGAGTAGGAAGCCTGGGGAGTGGTTGGAAGCGAGAAGGCCTAACACAGTTCGCAAATTTGCCCTTCTAGAAACCGTTTTTGCCCTCCTATGAATGAGAAATAGAATGGTCAAATACATTTAAATTATAAGTTACCATACAATATATACAATATAAATGAATCTGCTTTCATTGATATCTAATTTTTTCGAATGCCATGTTGGAATAGCCTGGAATCAGGTGTTAAGGATTTGCGAAATGTGCTAGGCCTTCTAGTGCGCATTAGTTCGCCCGTAAATGGGAAGGCCAGAAACTAGCCTAAGTTCACCCTATTTTAACTGAATATTGTTAGGTAATATCGTAGTTTTACCGTGCACACTTTCCTCAGTGCAAATTCTCTTTTCAAACATAAACATGTACCGTTCCAAAACTCAGAGATCCTAAGGATAGTGCAACGTTTCAAGAAGCTATGGATAAACCATAATTTAAGTACTGTTTAATAAACGAGCGAAAGTGTTTTATCAGGTTTAAAACCACGAGCGCGCAGCGCGAGTGGTTTTAGACCTGATAAAACACGTCTCGCGAGTTTATTAAACGGCTTCAAAAACGATTGTCCATGTGGGAGCAATCATGGTAAATATTTGAAGCATGTATATACATGTATTGTGTTATGTAAGGAGAATTTGCTTCTTGTTTGGGTATAATCGGCATCGTAAGCGCATTTGTTTGTTTCACGAGCGATCAGGCAGAACTAAGTGGGGCATATGTTAAATGTTTATTCAAGGAAGTAGGTGGGAATACGATTTTCGGGCGTTTTTAGCCTATGGTATGGCGTCGACGCGAACGTTTAGGAAGCCTAAAAGTGGCGAAGAGGAGAAGCAAATGCTCGAAAATGCTGTCCCTAAGTCAACCCGTAGCGTTAATAAATGGTCTATGAAGATCTTCTCGGAGTGGCAGGCAACAAGGTTAAATAAGAAAGCTTCAAACGAACAAAGCAATTCAGCTGTGGATACTTCAGTAATTCAAGACTTGGATGTCAACTTGTGTAGCATGTCGGCAGAGACACTCAATTTCTGATTAACGAAGTTTGTTATGGAGGTGTGTAAAGAGGACGGAGAATGTTATCCTCCTAGAACGCTCTATAGTATTTGTTGTGGGATTCAGCGCCATTCATTATGCGACTGCAATGGAGTTAGTGCAATTGCGATCTTGGACAAGAAAGACAAGAGGTATAAAGTGATTAATGTAATTGATTGCGTTCAATACAAAATTGAGCTAACATTTCTTTAATATATATTTTTAGATTTGCTACGTTTAGAAGGGCCTTGATCCTTGGATGCTGAAATGAGACAAGCGAATTATGAGGGGATTGCCAAATGAGGAAATGCCAAGTGAGGATGCGAAAGAATCAGATTTTCTTTTGGATGATTTTGACTTTGATATTCCACATGATATACTGTGTAACATTCCAATTCCTGGCGATCGCCCAATGGGTAGTGATAGTAATACGGTCAGCGAATCGTTTACAAGATCTGTGTTCAACAATTGTACTATTAATTTTATTAGCAAGTAAAGTAGAGTTGAGTTCAGTAAAGATTGTTGTGTTATTCAATTTTTCCTAATAAAATGTTTTGTTCATATTAGACTGTTTTCTTTAGCGTCATTAGTATTCTTTATATAAAAATGCTCACCCTTATTAGTATTCTTTATATAAAGAATACTAATAAGGGTGAGTTTTTTTATATAAAGAATACTGATGAGGTTGATGGTGTATTACCGGTTTTAAAGATGTATGCTTGTGACCTATTTTCTCGATGTGATTGGTTCATTTCCTTATGAATTATTAATGAGTTTTTGAATTTTCTATTATATATTTTAACTATTTCATTTCTATTCTTCAAAACTGAAAAATTCCATGGAAATTTTTCGAAAAAGAAAATTTCTTTTAAAACGGAAGTTTTGTTCTTTTGTAGGCGGAAAGACTGTTTAGTTTGTTCTCGCTTTCTACAAATAGGTATTACCGGTTTACAAACGAGTAAAGGCATACAATTACGTTCAGATTTTCTTTATATTTATAACTTTTGCAATACTATATATTAATTGTGCAAAAGCAATTTTGTTTTCATCAAAACAATATAAAAGTATAAATACATCAAAACGGTATAAAAGTATAGATCAGAGAGTATAGATATACCGTTTATAACCGATTCGGGCACGCGTCACAGTCATACTAATTCATATTTTATTATTTTAGCAACGTTTCATACCTATAGACCACAGAGAGTCCTATATACTATATACTATATAATAGAAGCATGTGTATAATATCTTCTGCTGTTATTGCAAACAGTCGACCTTGCCGTTTTCCTCCACTATAAATCAACTATAACTACAACACTTCATGAATTATGACATGTAAATATATACTACCAGAACAGTATTTTTATACTGATTGTGGACTACATGATTGGATAGCGATAGCCGATATAAAAATTGTATAATATACGCGCTACAGATTTACAATCGCAGATTCCGTAATTTGTTTACATTCAGGCACTCCAAGGTGGCATTGTTCCAATGAGTGTATTACCGACGCCTATAGATGATCACCGACTGCGCCGTAGGCGCAAGATTTTTAGGGGGTCCGGATTCCCCCTCGGAAAATTTTTAATCTAGAGTCTCTGAAATGGCATTTCCTGCATTTTGAGAAATTTTTTGTCACATTCTCGCTCCCAGGAGATTCTCACGAGCGTGCGTGAAATGAGTCCTAAATGCGTGAGTCTCACGCGAGATGCGTGAGACTTGGAGTGTCTGTACATTGCTAATTAAGCCTCGAAGTTTTAAATAAATAAACCAAGTCTTTTGCCAATGCGTCTTCGTCTAAAAATGTGCGAAATGTATCCTGTAGCTCTGTAGGAGTCGACATGCGCTCTGGCGTTCGGAGATGTTTAATAACAGTTATACTTACTTCTAAAGTTACGCTTACGAACTTAATAACAACATATCTGCATTCGCAGATATCCCAACTCCCAAGGATAGTGCAAAGTGCATTTGATAAAAAAAGGCTAGTAGTGAGGCGGTTAAGAGCGAAATTTAGCTGGAATTGTTCATTTTGTGATAAAAGCACCATATTTGCAGGAAGTATAGACTTTGATATGACAATAACTTTTAGATATGGAGGCATCTGAAAAATTAAAGTCGCCGGCCTAAAATTTGGGTTCTTTTTCATTTTCCTCATTAAACTCCTATATTGTCGAAAAATATAAAATTGCAAGTTCACTTATAGCAAAAGTGATTACAGAATCAGAAAGCTTACAAAAAGTTATATTAAGACATGTAAGTGGTTACCATGATTTTTCAAATCCTTCTTGAGTTACGAGCTGTTAAATACGCATTTTCAAGCTAGTACCCAGGCTTTTCGCGCGATTTCGTGGCATTTTTTCCATTTTGGAACAGCAATAACTCGAAATCGGTTGGGAAAATAAAGGTAACCGCTTAAGTGACCTATATATAGTTTTTTGCAAGCTTTCCAATGATGTAAGTCATTATTGCTTTAAATGAACTTGGAATTTCACGGTTTTACAAGTATAGGAGTTTAATGAGGAAAATGAAAAAGAACCCAAATTTTAGGCCGGCGACTTTAATTTTTCAGATGCCTCCATATCTAAAAGTTATTGTCATATCAAAGTCTATACTTCCTGCAAATATGGTGCTTCTATCACAAAATGAACAATTCTTACACTTAACCGCCAGACTAGACGCTGTTTTAATTAGGGAACTATTGCATGCATGAAGCCAATTTTCTAGCAATCCCTGTAAATTGTTGCTAAAGCGTAGAGGCAGACAAGCTGACCAGCCAATAATAAAATTAGGAGCGAGAAATTTTAATGGTAGCAAAATGCCAAAAGTTGATTTGGGAAAAATTTTATATTCCGAATTTTCCTCCTTCGAACAGGAAATTGCCTTACAGTAACTGTGGAAACACTGCCTGGCTAAGTATAAATAGCCACTATCATAATTCACACTATTTATTCATATTCAGATCATTATTATCCATAGTCTACACGAAAATAGTAATATTTTCATATTAAAAACTATCTCTGTAATGCTAGTTTTTATAAAATTTGTATATACCAGTATACTATGACCATGTGACTATTATCAGTATTATGTAAATCTCATTCTGTTCATTATAAAATCTTAACTTTCAGACGTGAGATCATTACTGACTGTTAATATTATGTTATCAATGACAATGCTCACTAGAGCACTCTCTTTTCTGCAATATAAACCGCGACAGTTTTAATACTATTAGCCTAAAGTAAACAGATTTGCAAATGTCGTCTATACAAACAATATAACTGACTGCGGCGTTGTTTACTTGAGTCAGTGAATCACTTGATTGAATTTTTGCCCTAACCACGTTTTAAAAAATCAGTGAATAAGTTTGCCAAAACTCTGTCGATTATAGTACCATTTGCTGCACTTGGTCATTTAGTTGTTAAATATCCTTCCACGATGCTACCAATTTAGAAAAAAAGATCTTTGATTGGCTTATAAAATTATAAATATGATACAAATAATATAGTAAAGCAAACTTACTTGTTGTATAGGGTTTTCCTCACCGCTACCGCTAGCTTGCATCGCGACCGCCATCTTGAAATATATACATGCGCCACAGCGCCAGTACTACAACTAAATGAGCGCGTAGTTTGAGTTTTCAAAACAGAAAAGTTGAGTTTATAAAAATCTTGAGTTTATGAAAAAAGAACGTGAGTTTTCAAAATAAAAAACCTGAGTTTATGAAAAAAAACCTTGAGTTTTCAAAATAAAAAACCTGAGTTTATGAAAAAAAACCTTGAGTTTTCAAAATAAAAAACCTGAGTTTATGAAATAAAACCTTGAGTTTTCAAAATAAAAAATCCTGAGTTTATGAAAATATAACTTGAGTTTTCAAAATTAAAAACCTGAGTTTATAAAAATAACTTGAGTTTTCAAAATAAAAAGTGGAGTAATATAAAATGAAATATTAACTTGAGTTTATGAAAAATACTATTACATTTAAAAAAAAAGTTCCTTGCGTTTGCAGTGTCCCTTATGGGCCACCGTAGCTATCAGTGTGTAAGCTGGGGAATTGCTTTGATCACAGCTTTAATTTATAATATTGTGTTGACATATTAAATACAACACTCTTCATCGGTGGCTAAATCTTGTTTGAGGGTGAACTGCATCATAGAAAATGTACAGTTTGATCATGAAAATGTTACGAATCCTATGGGCTAATGTCGTGGGTCGTTACGGGGGAATATTTAGCCATTTGTTAGTAATTTATACAAACCTTGAACTAGAAAACTTAGCTTCATCAGCCTGCCGAGCCTGGGTTTCCACGTCGCTCAAAACTTGTTATGTATAAGCAAAATTCTTACCACAAAGCCCGTGTGGATTCCGTAGCGTCGAAGTGATCAAGCAGCATTTCGGCAACATCTGCGTCTGAATTCAAGGCATGTTTTGCCTTGATTTCCCTCTATCGGGTAAAATTCTCGAACAAATATATCCTGGAAGCATCAATTTTGGCGTAATATTCTTTCCTGCTCGCTTTTTTCTCAATATTACTGCCCGAAGTCGAAGAATAAAGAATTAAACGAAGAAGATTTTGGCTCGCTCATCGTTTCGGAATTCGGACAAGATGTAATATAAATAACGCGAGCATGGAACGGGAATAAGACTGGGGAGAGAAACAGCAGGAGTCCCCGAAAATTAAACAAACTCCGCGCATGCGCAGAACGGACTGTAGACCATCTTTAAGAATCATATGTGATCAGAACATCGGATTGGAAGTTTGATATATTACTCAATTTATAATATTTCATCAGAATATTTTGTTTACATTTGTCATTATGGCTATATGGCAATATCTGTAAACAGCATTTTGTCAAAAATATATGCCTCGTACACAGGCATCTCCACAGCATTCACTCTATCATGAATAGGCGAAGCGAGGCTGAAAGGTCGGTTTATCACTATATGCAAATTTGTTTGTGCTACGCGAAAAACAAATATCTGCAACGTGGATTGATAGGGAAAAACAAATGGCTTTATGCTTTTTATCTGTGAGAAAGACCTCACAAATGCTCTTAACATTAAGAAGATTGCTAAGGGAGCTGTTAAAGAAAAAACGTATGGTCTAAAATACTTACCAGTAAACATTCTCGAATTTTGAACGATATCTATGTACATTTGTCTTTAAGATTTGAAAATCCTTCTTCTAGTGCGATAACTAAGCCAGTTACTAAGCTAATTAATTCCTTGATGTACTGGATACTGTATCCTAATATCTTATATACAACATTATTAATAATGGCAAATACCATGCCATATGACCTAAGGGACTTGCCATAAGTTGACAGGTGGAGAGGGGAGGTGAAAAACAGGAGAGGGTCATAAGATTTTGAGCCCTTCAACAGTCATGAAAAAGATAGACAGAAAAGCTGGGAGGGTCACAAAAATTATGCCAATGTGATCATAAAGTCAAAGAGATGTATGACCAGAATGCAAAACAACAACCATGCATTATATTACTGTACACATCCAGAATTAATGTGGCTACAATATCTCGAATGTCAAGATACTCTGGCATTTCCATGCTCTGTTTTGGTTGATCTAACAAAATTAAACTACTTAAATTTCTCTTGTTATCAAAATCCTTCTTCAATATCTATATATGAAACTATATCCATGTATATAATGAAGGGAAACAAGCCGTACTTCAATCAGGGCTGTAACGAAGGGATGTTGATTGGGGGGGCATTGAAGGCCAAATTACCGAGTAATAATAATATAATTTCCCAAGATTCTCAATATTCCAACACACGTTTTAATTTGACCTTAGGGTCTTGCCATAAATTACCAGGGGACGAGAGGGGAGGTGGAAATTTTCAATGGACAATGAATTGATGAAAATATTATGACCCTCCCCATGTACGAGTTGGAAAATATAATACCCCATAGTTTTTTTACTGCAGTAGTATGAAAACGTTTCGAAGAAGAGAACAATAAGAAGCAGCATAGGCAGGGTTTTAACTGTGGAACAGCACAAATGCTAGGGGGTCTGGGGGCATGATCCCTGAGAAAATTTTGAATTTCTACGGTCTTTAAAACAGCATTTCTCGCATTCTGAGACGAGTTCTGAAGAAAAATCATAACCGTCATTGGACATTTAATGTACCGTATTTGAACATATTATTTATTAACCTTATTTTCAGACCAAATCTGATGATTCTCCCTCCTCAAGTTTGTCGTTATTTGAAGGGTGTGAGAAGCGAACGTCTCTCCAAATCCTTCAGTCTTCTACTGACGGTCAGAAACTTGTTGAAAGAACACACACTAGGGACAAAGCTCATGAATGTGATGTTTGCAATCAAAGATTTTCTCATTCAAGCACCTTAGCAAGCCATAAAAGAAGACATACTGGAGACAAACCTTATGAATGTGATGTTTGCAATCAAAGATTTTCTCAATCAGGCAGCTTAGCAAGACATAAACGAACACATACTGGAGACAAACCTTATGGATGTGATGTTTGCAATCAAAGATTTTCTGAATCAGGCAGCTTAGCAAAACATAAACGAACACATACTGGAGACAAACCTTATGGATGTGATGTTTGCAATCAAAGATTTCCTCAATCAAGCAGCTTAGCAAAACATAAACGAACACATACTGGAGACAAACCTTATGAATGCGCTGTTTATAAGAAGCAGTTCGCACAGTCAGGCACCTTAACAAGACATAAAAGAAACACTGGAGACAAACCTTATGAATGTGATGTTTGCAAGAAGAAATTTTCTCGGCCATATAATTTGGCAACACATAAACGAACACACACAGGAGACAAACCTTATGAATGTGATGTTTGCAATCAAAGATTTTCTCATTCAAGCGGCTTTGCAAAACATAAACGAACACATACTGGAGACAAACCTTATGGATGTGATGTTTGCAATCAAAGATTTTCTCAATCAGGCAGCTTAGCAACACATAAACGAACACATACTGGAGACAAACCTTATGGATGTGATGTTTGCAATCAAAGATTTTCTCAATCAAGCAGCTTAGCAACACATAAACGAACACATACTGGAGACAAACCTTATAAATGCGCTGTTTGTAAGAAGCAGTTCGCACAGTCAGGCACCTTAACAAGACATAAAAGAAGACACACTGGAGACAAACCTTATGAATGTGATGTTTGCAAGAAGAAATTTTCTCGGCCATATAATTTGGCAACACATAAAAGAAGACATACTGGAGACAAACCTGATGAATATGATGTTTGCAAGAAAAGACACAACACAGAAGATCATATTTAAGAGATGGCTTGTTATTGTGCATCACTTGTGGCAGAGAAATTCCATCACAATATGTGCAAGGGCATATTAAAGGCGCCGCTACACGGGCGATTTTTTACTCGCGATTTTTTGAAATCGTCAACACATGATGGTGGCTACACGAGAGAAAATTTTATCGACTCATCGAGAAATATTCAACTCATTGAAATTATCGCGATTAACTTTGACGATTTTTCCAGGCTGTCGGATCGCGCGTTCATGGTTGGCTACACGAAAGATTTTCAAAGTTTGTTGACCATTTCAAAAAATAGCGAGTAAAAAATCGCCCGTGCAATCATTATTATGGTGACATGTGTGACAAACAGTTCCCTGATCTGGAAAGTTTAAAACAGCACTGCAAGGCAAGCACCATCGCACCTTCTACAAATGTGATGTCTGTCAAGAATTAGAATCAAGAGAACCAACTGGTATTGGGTATATTTGTTGTGTCTGTGATGTTGAGTTTGACATTTATTGTAAGTGAACTTGAAAATCATATGGATACCCATGACAATATGATGACTGACTAAGTATGATAAATTGTAAATATTTTGGGAGATAGGTTGATATTTGTTTGGAGATTTTGACTGTTACATGTTGATGTTGTTGATATTTTGGTGAAATTTGTTAGTTTTGATGCAGTGATGAACACTGTTAGGATAGTGTTAATTACAAACATTTTGATATTTAACATTGAATTCTTTCCGTAATAAAATGTGTGATTGGAATTATAACTACTTATTAACCTCAAACATTTGGTCTTTACGGTAAAATATTAAACCTCCGGAGACCGGAGGTCTTGCCGTATTGACGTCGCTATCGCTCGCCGCTCGGTCAATACGACAAGACCTCATATTTTACCATAAAGACCGAACGTTTGAGGTTAATAAGTTATAAGTAGTTTGTTATATGGCTCAACCAGAAGTAGTAAAATAAGTAGTTTATTATATGGTTTGTTTTTAACTTTGGTTTTTGTTGTAGGGCATTAAAAATTTCGTAATGCCCCATGGGACATTACGTGATTTTCCGGACCACTGATTAGCCAATCATATGGCGTAAACTACAGGAACTAGCGCTTGCCATATAATAATACTTATTCAATTGTACTTTATTTTGTCATGTCAATATTATGTATTTCGAAATATTTGCAGCAGCGAACAGTGTAATAGCTTAGTATGAGACCATAATACTTATTGTAAGTCATTTATTAACCCCCCCCTCCAATAAGCCCTGCTCTCTATAACCTGTCGGGTGGGGGAGAGGGTGGAGGGGGGTGCGGTTGGTGAGAACCTGAGTAAATAATATCCTCCCGCCTCATTCGTACGTGAGAAGAGTGTTTCCATTTGATTCGACCTGTTTTCTCTTCGTACTCCCGTTTTCTAGTTTACGTGAGAGTAACGTCTATGCACATGCTACCGTTTTCTCACGTAGTATTTAACCATGAAGCAGTGAAAGATGGCCTTTACATTGGAGCTTTATATAGAAAACAGTTTAGAACTGATTAACTACGGACTGATAGAGTTATCCAGTATAAATAAAGTTGGTTTAGTTTTGACATAGTGATGAATTAGAAGACTTGCTTCTGGACCGAATAAGAATGGCCCTTACTAGACCTCTAGGCAGACCTGATTGAGTTATCCAGTTTAAATAAAGTTAGTTTAGTTTAAATTTCCTCCAGTATAGTGACACTGGACCGATAAGAGATGACGCTTACTTGATCTTTAGGAAGAACAGTTGGAGTACTATCCACTATCCAGTGTATGTTTTTTAGAATTTATAATTCTGTCATTCCAAATAAGAAAAGTATTTGCTATTCTATTTTCAATAGGACAATGACTTTGAACCACTGCTACTGTGTATGATAACTGTGCTTCTGGCGGAGAAAGATTACTACGAATTATATCTAGGTTTGTAAAATATGGAAATTTAACTCACAGTGCGAGTGGCTTGTGCAATTGTGCATGTCTCTTTCACCTCTGTTTCGATTGCGAGGTTCCATTCCTGAAATACACAGGGGCGGGTTGTACGAAGGCTGATTTATAGCTTAAACGGCGGATAAGCCAACATTAAATAACACTCACATTTAATATGTAGTAGCAAGCAATTGTTCTATTCAAGTTGAAAAATTTCCAGCTTGGTTGCATGTTCGATGAATGTATAGACTTGATCGATATATTCGATTTATCCACCGGATAGGCTAAACGGGCTTCGTACACCCGGCCCTGCTGTCTAATTATTGTGTGTTTACTCACTCTGAGGTGGACGGAGGTGGTCAGACGTAAAGGCTTAACAGCTTTTACTGACCCAAGTCTTCGAATGTTAATAGTTGGTTATGGTTAATAATTTCTAAGGGCTAGTTTTTAGCGACGGAGGAAAACCTGAGTTCCCAAAGAAAATCCTTCAAAACACAGGAGAGAACAAATTTCGACTTGCATGATTTTATCACACAAATACACAAGTACAGAGAAATGACCTAACCGAAGTCAACTCCTGTCCTCGACCTGCTATATAGCCAGTTTAACTCGCGCGCTAACCACATCTTTTATAATTCATTGATCATTATAATTTATTTCATTTCATTTCAAACGTTATCATCTACACTGTCACGTAAAAACGCACAAGTTGTAACAAACCCTCAGCAGACTTGCCCCAATGCTGTCAACTTGTTATCAGAATATGTTCGCACTGCTTGTTCCCAGCAGGCCTAGATAATCTGTTTTCCTTCCTGCCAGCAAAATCCCAAAACAAAAATTTCCTGTGTATGTCGGACTTAAAATTTTCTGCATGACAGAATGTTACAACCCAGCCGCTACTGGCACTGTCAGTAAGTAAATATATGTCAAAATTAAAATTTTATTTCATACACAACCAAGCTAATTATCTGTTGTTTGTATTTATATAATGACAAATATTTCCTGTGAGACATAAAAATTTCCTGTGAAGACTTTTTGTCAAAAATTTCCTGGCAGCGGTGCTGCTGGCGCTGCCGCACATTTTCCAGCACTGGTTCCCAGCTTGTTGACAGATTATCAACGTCTTGTTGACAACATGCTACAAGGTTGTTGGCTCAACAGACTTGTTTACGTCAAGTTGTTATTGTACCGCAATTCAACAACTTGTTAACAAGTTGCGAATGACAACCTTGTAGCAACTAGATAAAATGACAACATTGTTACAACTTGTTGACAAGCTTGCTATAAGTCTGTTGTTGCGAGATATGTGTTTGAAGTAAAAAGTTGTTCAAAAGTTCGGTTTTTCATACAGGTTTTACTCCTCATCTGCCAGAATCAAAGAGAAAAATATATATTCAAAAATACTCAGATATTACTGGCGAAGGTCAGCAACGTTTGTTTTTTAATGTAATCTTACTTGACCTCTAGGAAAATAGTTTGAAACTGATATAGCGTAGAACTGATAGGGTTATCCAGTATGAATGAAGTTAGATTCGGTTTCCTCTTGTCATAAAACTACACCAAGAAGAGATGACCCTTACTGGACCTCTAGGAAAAACAGTTTATATAATTGATAGAGCTATCCAGTAAAAATATAGATAGTTTAGTTGTCTTCCTGTAGCAAAACTACACCTGCCCACCAATAAGAGATTTACGTTACTGTACCTCTAGGAAGAACAGTTTAGAACTGATAAGGGTGATAGAACGTACTATCAAATATATTATATTTAAAATAGAGTTAGTTTAGCTTAAGTTTGTTCCTGCATTAAAATAAGAGATGGCTGTTACTCGATCTTAAGGGAGAACAGTTTAGAACTGCATGTAAGAGCTATCTAGTATAAATAAAGTTAGTTCAGTTTAGAAGTTCATTAATCTCTGATACTTGCTAACTGATATTCTTTTTTTAGATATACCTGACGAATACGAGAAACGTAAACGAAGTGAGGAAATGAAAGCGCCAAATAAAAAGATACGCACAGATAGTTAATTATTATAAAAGTATAGATTTATATTTAGTTAAATAGTTCGGTTGAAATTCAGAACAAAAATAGAAGTGACAAAAACAATACTAACTTATTCCGTTAAGATAAACAATAGCATATTTATTAAGCTGAAATGCATTCTTTAAATGTAAATATATATTTAAAATTTTGTTAAAATAAGTCTTATATTTACTATTTCCTATGCAATATGCAACTTTAAGGAGTCGCTGTACTGGAAGATCAGGATCATTTAGAACAGCTGGGTTTTACTGAGTACTGTCTGCGAGGGATGTAACTTCTCGTTAAGTGTCAACATTTTTGAAGTTGACCACCATCGCAGACCCCGTGATGCTTACTAAAACCCACCAATGGAAAAACGTCTAAAGTAAGGAATCTTGATCCAATATGTATAATCATTTTCTGCACAAATCAGTCGTTTGCCATAACGTATAGTTCTGTTCAAGGTTTGTATATACATTTTCAGAAGTTTTGAACCATCTGATGTGTACTGAAGCATCTTCGCCTTACAGTGAAGAATATCACCAGTATAATGTTTTACTAATGAAGCTGCCAACAGAGCCGAACCATCCTTGATTTTCCTTGTCATCATTCTTTTTAACTCGTGCTAACGCCTGAAAAGATATCAAGACCGTGAGCAGTGCTACCATGGTAATATGGATAACCATCATTCATCACCAATACCATCTGATCACCCATCATCACCGCCACAAACATCATCATCATCACCACCATCGTCACCAATACCATCAACGGTCCATCATCACCAATACCATCAAAGGTCCATCATCACCATCATCATCACCATCTTCATCACCAATACCATCCTCACCACCATCATCATCACCCACCACCATGATTACTATCGCCACCATGACACAACTTACTGTTTTGCATTCAGGAATTTCGTCCTCTTCAGGAAGATAATCTGGTAGATTAGCGCTGTTGTCTTGAACGCAACTTTTGTTTTGACTTTTATTTTGACTGCCAGACTTGAAACACACAGTCACCTAGGTTAAGGCGAAATTTAAGCCGCGGGAAATTACTAGAATACATTCTTGCGGAAACGTTATTTCCGAATTAATTCTTTAAACCATGTTTCCCGAAGGCGGCTAGCCATGTTTCCCCGAAGGTGGGCAAACTAATCAATATTGTCGCCTAAGGTGGGCAAAAATCAGAAAATCTTGTTTCCTAGCCATGTTTCCCAAAGGTGGGAAATATTGTTTCCCCATCTTTCCCGAAGGTGGGTTAAACCAGGAAACATTGTTTCCCCATCTTTCCCGAAGGTGGGTTAAACCAGGAAACATTGTTTCCTAGCCATGTGTCCTGAAGGTGGACAAACCAGGAAACATTGTTTCCTAGCCATGTTTCTCGAAGGTGGACAAACCAGGAAACATTGTTTCCTAGCCATGTTTCTCGAAGGTGGACAAACCAGGAAACATTGTTTCCTAGCCATGTTTCCTGAAGGTGGACAAACCAGGAAACATTGTTTCCTAGCTATGTTTCCTGAAGGTGGACAAACCAGGAAACATTGTTTACGCAACAAAAATCACACTTGGGAAACTATAATATGATGATTAACTATTTAACTACCTCTTCGCCCCGTTCGTTCTTGACAACATGTTGAGCAGTAAGCACTTTAGTTCTATTGATAGCCGTGCATATAGTTTCTGCTGTCGTATCAGGCCTCGCACGCACGATACAGCGAGATTTTGCCATGTCAAATGTGAAGCTGACCATACCACGTACAGTTAGTAACTGCTCTTCACAAAGACGCTTGGTTATCTAAAATCAAATATATATGTTTATGGGGTGCCTTGTTTGTTGGGCAGTTAGGCTAGATAAGGGACTGGTCATAAAGTATCTACAACCCCGGGACGGAGGGTAAACCATGATTTTTTAAAAATATTTGACACCCCACACAAACCTAAAAAAAAATTCGCACCCCATTCAAATATTTCTGAAATATTTCGCACCCCTCCTGACAAAAGAGCATGAAAAAAATAAGTTTCTGTGGCTGAATATGGTGAATATGAATGACACTCAGACCCTAACAATTGTTTAGGTTTCTGAAAATGTTTAAATCATAGTATACTATTATTATTAATATCGATATTTTGTATTGTCTCTGGCTGAAATGATAAGTTTCTCTAAATGTTTGGGCTTGAGCCCATCTTCTACGTACTCAAGATACCCCAATGGTACTTTTAATAGTAGCTGTCTGCAGAAGGATAAGGGGATAAATAACAACATTTCAGACTGTGAATAAATTTAGAATTTTACACAATAGAGGTAGTTTTTTGTTTTTAGTAAATATATTTCATACTCCCTCAATGTTAAAATATTTCATGCCCCATCAAATGCGGAGTGGTTAACATTTTCATACCCCATCAAAATACAATCAGATGATTGGTCAGGATGAACTTGGGAAAAGATAAGATCGCCTGGTAATTCGTCTGTTTATATAAAACCGCAGCAAACAGACTAATCTCGCGCCAAGACGAACTATGTGCGCAATTCGTTTACTCAGAAGAATTTGCGCGCGTAGTTCGTCTTGACGGATAATCCGTCTATGTGTATAAATACGGCATTCTACGAAAGTTCTATCAGGAAAATATCAAGCATGATTTGTTCCCAGAACCATTGCCAGTATAGATCACGGTATTGCCAAGTTTGGCATTCTTCCTTGCCATTGATTCTATCCGATCAAATTGAACACATCCAACAACGAGCTTTAAAGATTGTGTTTCCGCATCTCTCGTATGCAGAAGTTCTCGACAAAGTGGAACTAAAAACACTTCATGAACGAAGAGAACATCCATGTCTAACCTTGTATCGAGCAATTTTAAGAAACGAGAACAAACTTAACCAACTGCTCCCAAGTCCTAATTCACACAGTTACAGTTTAAGAAATCCTGGGAAATACCCTCTATTTAAAGGTAGGACCGAACGATTTAATAACAGTTACATTCCATATTGTGTTGGAAATGGGATTCACCGGATAGCAAGTAAAACGCATTTGTGTTCGATTATAGTACAGTCTGGACATAAGTGCACGGACTAGTATATTTTTAAATAGTTGTATTTTAAATTAAGTATTTTTAACCACATAACCCTTAGATGTAATTTCAAGTTTTTAAGATTGCTGATTTTTTTTTAGCAACCTGCCATTTGAAAATCTTAATAAAATTTCAAATTTCAATTTCGTATTCTAGCTAGTTCGTCTTGTGTTTACACTATTGACAGATGGTTCCCAGACGGACATGATCCATCTCTCAAGTACGGATTGCTCATTGTCAAAAATAGACAAGTTATCATTTTATGCTCCATGTTATAGTATTTTCAAAAAATGCGCAAGTTCAAACTGAGTTAAGGTACATTTACACCCTGCGATTTGTCGGGCCGATTTCAGATGCACTTTTAATTAATGAATAATAATATTTGAAGAACACGCGGTGCAAACGTGATCTCACGACGTCATCAACTGAAAATATTCGTCATTAAGATTCAGCAAACCTATATCAGAATAAAGATGTATACAGAAGGGCCACTCAGCGGTGCAACGTGTCCTCGGTTTTTTATGCAAAAATATGCAGTTTATACTGGCCAGAGAAATGGCGGATCAGCCAGTTCGGCGTGCTTATTGGCCAGAAAAAGCAATTGACTGGCCAGAGAAATGGCTGCCAACATGCGTAATGCGGCGATATGCGCGACCCCCAAAAATGTAAAGGTTCCCAAGAGAGTGAACCCTCTATATAATATTTACTCTATGCCTATATATAATCGGCCCGACAAATCGCAGCGTGTAAACCATAGTTAATAGAGAACAAAAACGTACCTTTACAAGGAAGGTGACCAAGTGAGTGAAACTGATCTTGTTTTAAAAGGTAATTAGTGATTGTGCGTTATATGCGAATTCAATGAGTCAGATACATCATACATGTATAAAGACCCTACACTCTAAAGTGGTTGATAATATAGGTTACCTGATTTGAAAGGCCTTTGATTTGAATGATGTAAGTTTTAGATCGTCGGGTAGCACTGCCCAGTACTGTTGATTGACGACTACTTTTTTATGAAAGGAAAAAGACAACAATGTGTGACTGGATGGCAATGGCGTATGGAGAACAGTGGGATATTCAAAACGATGGACAGACAATGGCAGGGGCGGCGAAATATATTTTATTTGGGGGCTAATGACAGACAGTGGCCAAGGCCACGACGGGCATTTATGCCTCCCATTAAGAAATTTGAAATTTTAAATGAAGCGATCGTGCATTCTGAGCCAAGAACTTAGTGCTAGAAAATAATATATATATACCGTAGTAGCTGTATTTTGACAAAAACAAAAAAAAAAAAAAACAAAAATTACAAAACAAAATTTATTTACCAAAATTAGTGACAAACCATTTGTCAAAAACAAGCTATGAATTTCATAGGCGCGTATAGTAGCATGAGACGCGCGATTGCAAAACGGTCAAAAACAGAAAACTCCGCCATATATTATACCATGTGACAGTGACATAGAAAGCAATAATCTGACAACTTCGTACTGTTCGTAGTCCGTATAAATGATCTAGCATTCTTCATATATTTTTGGCTTAGCCCCCCCCACACTTTTACTTCAGGGGGGCTAAAGCCCCCTAGCTCCCCCTGTTACGCCCAATACGCCGCCCCTGGACAATGGAACATTCCGATCGCTAAAGAATAATGTTATTATGTAAGAGCCATCAATGGTCTTCAACATGCAATGTCAATGATATATGACGTTTATAAATGTTACCTTGAGGTGTTATTTGACCTGCGCGAAGTCTGCTCTTGTGATTGGTTTAAAGCATCATACACGTCTGTTGCCAACTGTTTGGTTTTTGCATCACCATTTCTGTATGTAGACGTATTGATAGGTTTTGGTGAATTACAGTAAAGCAACTTTTACCCTTACTGCATGTGATCAACCATGGGGGGATGGGTGCAGATTTCACAATGAATCTCATTGTGTCACCACTGCCAGTGACTAGCTGCCCTATTACTCACTATAATTATTGGATTTGGGGGGGGGGGGGAGAGGGAGAATTTTTCCATGTAGGGGGTGGGTATTTTCCATGTAGGGGGTGGGTTGACTCTTGTGTAATCAAGTAATTGCTATCAAACGTGTTCAAAGCTCTACTTAACCCGCTGTTTTAGGTTATGTATTTCTGCGTGGCCGTTAATCGTTTCAAAACTTTAGAAAATAAAACTTCTATTGATCCAGAAAAGATTTCTGGAAAAACATATTCAACTGAACATTTTCGTTATAACCTAGGGTTAGGCTAACCGGCTTTTGAACAACCGGCCCCAGTGGCCCCCTGTAGGGACTTAAAAGCCGGGGGGATTAGCAAATTTTCCAGGAGGCCTGACCACCCTTATTGTGCCAGCACATCGGGACAGCTGACAGTCTTAAATGGCAAATGATGGGAGAGACTTGACTGGGATGGCACCCCCAACCACATGGTAAATCCACATCCTCATTGTTCAATATATTAATATTATTTTATTTTAATAACAAATTCCTACCTATGTATGATAGCTCTCAAACTTTCCAACATTCCCAATTCATTTTTCATGACATTTCTATTTGGCTTGTGTTGTGCTAGATTCTTCAAAGCCTTAGAAATAAAAAGTGATATTATATACAGTACCGGCCTGCATGACTCACTACATGTCTGAGTATAATTATGACAAAACAGAAACAGATCTTGGCATACATCTTACCAAACACTATAATTACCTGAAGTGCGGTTGTTATAACATGTGTATCACTGTTATCTAGAAACAACACAAGACCTGCCAGACATCCTTTATCCTACAAGAAAGGAAGGCAAGTGAGTGGTCGAGTGTAATGACTGCTTTTGTGGGAGAATTACCTTGCAAAGGGGCCTTTGACAAATACATATACTTGCATTGATAGAATTGTTCCAGGAGGTAGCATCTATGGTCCGGACTGCAGAGTAGGTAGCATCTATGGTCCGGACTGCAGAGTAGGTCAACGTCACACACTCACACCCAAGATTTTTTAGACAGAACTTTTGACACACCTAGGGTGTACTTTACAGCAAATTGTGCACTGTAATCCCCCCCAAAGCTCTAATTTTCGTTGTTTTTAACATATATTTGCCTACTTTTGTGCCCTTGACTGCTTGTTGATGTGCACTTTCGAAAGGCAGTCTGGCTGATTCACAAGGGTTAATAGGGCATCAAAGCATATGAGACCATATGAGACAACTCTGCAATAATGAGCTAAAGTTCTGTTGGCAGCCTGGCCCTTAACTAGTGAACAAGGCCCCATCACCTCAGCACTTTCATCGCCTGGGGTATCAAAGGTCATATTATATTATTATATATTCTTTGAGGAGAGGGCACAGGACAGGGGGGGAGAAAGATAAAATAAGCTCAGCAATTTCCTCAATGTGAAAATATATATATTTGGTGACTCAAATACAAAATATATAGATATCACACAAACAAAATATACATTTTTACATCCAGAATCTTAATAAGAATTTAAGAAGACAATAAGAATTAGTTTTAGATTGAAATAAATGATATTTATATTTTACATTTAAAAATATGTTTGTACGTCTGGTATACAGTTGAAGATTTGAATGTATTCAATTTTCATACCTTTACTATCGTCGATCTGTTGTGAGGATTTTCTGATAACTCTTTTAAATGTTCTACTAACGCTATTGCTTCCATTTTATTTATTTAGAAACAGTATTTTAGCAAAATAAAGATAAATCGCTCTACGTTTCAACTGAACAACTGTTGTTCTTTGTATTCAAAACGATACATTTGAAAATTAAATACGCCAATTAAATACGCCGCGGTTAAGTCTGATTGGTGGAGAGATTCAAAATCGGCACCTGATTGGTGCAAATTTTTAAATGCCTCGAGGTTCTCTTTCCAAACGAATTTTGAAACATTTACAAAATGGAACCCGAAATAAACTTTAATATTCGTGAAGAAATTGCTCAAATTATGGCGCGTTTGGCCGAGCTTTTTCACAGATTATGTCACACAGAGGAAGGGGAGAATATACTTGTGGTAATGTTATGTTTTATTTATTTTGCCTACAGTAATTCATGCACGTTTTCCAGCACATATTTGCGTTATTTCGAAGCTGGCTTTTTTAATAAGCACTTTATGTTCAATTTTAAGCTTCCTTTCAAGCAATATACCGCAACTACAGTTCTCAAAATGACTAATATCGTTTTATTTCCTTATTTTTAAGCGATGGCAGCCAATTTGCCTTCGACAAGACGGCGAAAAGAAGAGTATAGTGCGTTATTTGGGTGATCACATACCTCATGCTTTGGTTTTTGATCCATTCTTGTGTTACTACAGAACATTAATGGAGTCAGTGTTTACAAGAAAGAGTTTGATAAGAGAAATCGGGAGCAGGCTGCCAATACAACCAAGCAAACGACCATATTTCTATGTAAGATTTGTATTCTATAGTCTGATTTGTAATATTATTGTATTTCTACAGCCTCCCCCGGCAAAAAAAATGTAGTTTTAATACATTAAGCCGCAATTCGCCCTACTTTATATTAGCTGACACTACTACCAGTGGCTTGATACCATGGGAATCGAACCCAAGACCAAATGACCTTGTGGCTCAATTGGTAGAGCATCGATTCCCACTGCAGTCAAGCAATTTTCAGCTTGTCCGTTGTATAGCCACTCAAAGTAATGTCATCTAATATAATTCACCCACTCTCCTCCGCAGAGGCTTGCAAGCTTTAAAAAATTATTTAGTCTTACACAGAGTTTCGTGAAGCGTGGGGGGAGCGTGCAGTCTCGAGCATTTTTAGTAGTCTTACACGACGTTTTGAGACAGTTGGGAAGCCTCTGCCATATAATGTTTTCAAGATGGCTACATTTGATAAATTCAAGACTGAGTTATGAATAATGGATGAAGGAATACTAAATAGCATATTGTCGACAACTCGACATCAAATAGACCAGTTCAAGTCGACCATTTCAAGTCGACCAATTCGCGGGGGCCATGATGAACTCAGGCCATCACGTTCAACATTACATTATACATTTGCCAGTATTTTCGATTCAAATAATATATTTTAAACGGAGAAGTGAACAATACGAGAAGAACAAGTGCAATGTGAACGAGAAACGTAAAAATCATACTTGTCTAATATTCGTCACACGTACACTTTGTAAAATATTTGAAATGCTTCGATCAGTCTATATGAGGGATAGTATATTTCCAACAACAACATTGTGCCTTCAAGACTTGAAGACACATATGATATTATTAAAGCAAATCACTCTTACTGTCGTTCCAATTGAAGTGTTCCTCAAATATTGATCAAATATTGATTCGATACATTTTCATAGGTTACATGCACAAAAAAATCAATTTGCTCAAAAAAATTGTCAACTTCTAGTTTAATTGGTCAATCAGTCACTCAAATCAGTCACTGAATGAGGATTCATGCATTGGTTCATTAACACACAGGAGGAGAATCAAATCAGAAATGATGATGAATATGTAATTAAACTATGAATATTTTAGGAACACTTCAATTGGAACGACAGTAAGCATAATACTCTACAATAGTTTGAGCAAATCATACGTGGGTATGTATTTGTATTAAAATAATTTTTCTGTGGGAAACTAAAGAGAATCATCGTGTTGCCCTCAGAGCTGTCTTCTTCGACCATAAATTCGCCACATTCAACCATACCTGCGAAACGACAATTATCCCAGAGAACCGCACATTATTTGGCAGACTGGTTTCCTTCGTTTTTTCTCCCCTCGCCTTTAACCCCCTCCACTGCGTGCCATTGAATGTCCTCTACTATCCCTACATTACCACTATGATATATATGTCACCATTATTATCCATACCACTATTATGTAATGTCACCATTATCCATAATAACGAAAAATTTTAATATAAAGCTTCTGTGGAGGAGAGTGTAATTCAGGGGCGGTGTGGCCCACAGGGTCTACAATGTTTATAAACTTTTGTGCCCTTCATTAAATATTTGGGATAAATCACTGATATTTAATGAACAAAAATTTAATTTTGTGTTTAATCCTATTTTTCTTCTCAGCAAATGACACCCCCCAACTCTCCCAACGTGAGCAGTGTGCCCCTAGCGAAAGGTTTCCCGGGCTCTATTTTTAATCCACGCCCGCCGCCCCTGGTGTAATTCACCCAGTTCAGATCCACAATCACTACACTTGCACCCTGCTTCACTATCAAACTCTTCCTAATGCCAGACGATTTTACTCGTCAAGCGGATAGTGTAACTGGGCATTAATCGGTTAACCATACTATCTGGTCATGTCTCTTGTTAAACCTTTAAGCTACAATTTACCCTAATATGCCTACTTTGTTATTTTACTTGGTTTAACACCAGACTCATCAAGGAGAAAGCCTTAATAAGTTAATAAGACTAGTCACTATCTGCCTGTGTCATATGCGATGCACACTAAATGTATTAATATGCTGCATTGTTATTTTACTCTGTCTCACAGAGGCCAGACCATTTTACTTGTCAAAGGAAAAGTGTAATGTGCCCCAATGCATCCAACTTTGTTATAATTATATTTTGTCACCTGAATGCCAGCTAGATCATTTGATTTGTCCAGAGAAATATATCAAATTAGTTACTTGTAAGGTACTTGTATGTCACTTGTTAACCCATTAAGTTGCAATTTGTGTTGCAATTTGTGCTAATTAATGTAATTAATAATTCCAGATGCTTCACAAGCCAGCCACTGAGATGCGTACAGGGGGACTGAAGGATAGTCATGGCACACGATTTGTCCACAGCACGCCCTGTCGAGATATGATCAGTCCTGGAAGCTGTTCTATTGTTTGGGATAGCATGAATGAAAGCTGTCAAGAGAATACTTATCAAAATTCAATGGTTGCATCGGACGATACTGTTAGGAAGATCACTGCGTTAGAAGACGAATTAAGCAGGTTGAGAGCGCAGATTGCTGGGTTTGTGTTGAAACAAGACAATTCTGATGACACAAGTATGTAGCCTATGAATTGAAACATAGACGTAAATTCGTAAATGGTAATTTCCGTCTCTGCACATTCGCTTGTGTGCTTGTTCGCTGCATCTGCATCTCGGATTACGGATTCCGGGGACAGTTTGTGATTGGTGGAATATATAATTCTGTTTCTGATTGGTTGTTACGATATAAATTAGATCTGTATCAAATTGCGTTGTTTGTGCAAAGCACATGCAAAGCGAACGCTTGCCAATTATCACACAGCACGCAAAAAATACGACGCAATTGCTTGCGTGAATTGAGAGATATATCGAAGTCCTCAAAAAGCCCTCAAATGCAAACTGCAAGCTTGTTCCCTAAGCACGTATTTCTATTTTGGTCTACTAATAAATAAAGCCAGTTTTAGCCAGAAAGCGTCGATTACAACTCTACATAAGCTATACATTGACAGAAAGTCTCGGATTTGTCTGTTCTGCATTAATTAAATTTCTTCAACACTATGAAATAGATTATGGTGCAAATCATCTCAGACGTCCGTAATACCCAAGTATTTGAAGGCGGGCGTCTGCGCCGCAGGCTAACAAGTGTGTGACTGTTTCTGTTTTTTGCCTAAGAATATATATTTTGAGGAAATCATAGGTAGCAGATGACTGATTACTGTCTGTGTGCTGCCCCTTGCTGCTTGAGTTAAGCTAACAGTTATCTCGAAACCCCGTTATCTTGAACAGCCAAGGGCAAGGGAAACAACAAAGAGTTATTATTGCGGGGTTTCGATCGACTTTCGAGATAATCGAATCAGTGTTAAATTACAAAAAGATAATTATTAAATGAAATGAAATTATCCAACTACCCATTGGCCATTGATACGACTGTTATTTGCGAAATAAACAATAAACACTGTCAATACCAGTGTTTTCAATTATTATTGTAATAGCAGGCTGAATTTCAAAAATAGGCGTTTGTGCTCAAGATTTCCAGATGAAAGACAAATATTGACAAATACAGTCAAACCTGTATTAAGCGGACACACTGTTAACGCACGCGTAATAATATACTATAGTCGAATTAACAAATAGACTTGAACCGATTGCCGAATATCGTTAATATAGTTACTAAAGCGCAAAAATTGTAAAGATTATGAAAAATTAAGAAAATGTTGTCCGTTTAACACAGGTTTTGTGTGACTTTATGTGCCAATTTAGGTGTCCGCGTCCGCTTAATAGAGGTGTCCGCTTAATAGAGGTTTCATTGATAGGAATTATATGAGATTCAATTCGAGACTTTATAAAGTGTCCCCTTAATACAGGGTGTCCGCTTAATGCAGGACCGCTTAATACAGGTTTGACACCTTGACTGTATAGATTTTGCGAATAAACAAAGAAATAGGCGGCCGTGAAAGTCGACGTAAAAATGCAAACACAACGCGACGTCAAAGAGGACGTGAAAATGGCGTAAAAATGGCGTGGGCACATGCATCCATAGATGGGCATATCACGCCATTTTCACGTCCTCTTTGACGTCGTGCTGTGTTTGCTAAAGCTGTCTAATAGGTGACGGTAAACCGCCGGTAACCTTTTATTGAAAACACTGAATACAGTCTATTTAAATTAACAATTGTGCTGTAAATATCTTTAACTGAGAGAGTGCGTTTGTTAGAATTATAGTGCGTTTCGCATTGCATGCTTACTCTGCAAATCAAATACGTGCATGTATTCCCCCAAAAAAGGTTCAACTAAAGTTCTGAAGTCATTAAAGTTCGAGATAACGGGATAATTTCCGTCAAGGGAATCAAACCGAGTAAAATGATGGAAATAGTAAGGGAAAATCCACGGGATATGGATTTAAGTTTGAGATAAGCGAGTTCGACATAGCAGCTAGGGTTCTATTGTATACCGGGTGGCGCAAAAAAAGTACGACTGTTTGATTTAGTGTAACTTACTTAAAAACTAAAAGAGCTATTACACTTAAACAAGTTTCTTTGCATTCAGCGATATCTAACTTATATTTTGATATATGCCATGTGCATTTTCGTGCAATAATGACTGAGATAGCTGCGTTTAAACCCCCCTCCTAGTGTTCCGTCTGAGCATTTGTTTATTTAATATATACAATATTTATATACAATAAATGTCTAAGTACTGTTATCACCCTGTAGGTATGGTAGCACCCCCTGCCCCACCCCCTTTGCCACCACCACCACCTCCATTACCAACAACCACAACTGTATCACAGACTCCTAAAAAGGTAAGAGAGAAATTCATCATTCAATGATTAAAATAATCATGCTTAATTCAGTATTTAATGAGAAATTAATATTATTAATTAAAACTAGATCAGACCTCAGACGTGCATCGCCTTTATGCACTAGTCAATTGAAACCCCACCCGGGGCATATGCGGGGTTTTAACGGGACTTTGCGGGGGAAATACAGAGTTTTAACAAACGTTGCCATCATGCTACCCGGGGTTTTAACACTGACACAAAGACCGCGATAAAATGCCGGGGATTTAACTCTTGTAGAGCCTTCGATTTAATAAACTGACACACGTTCGCCAGACTTTCTTCTTTGGCAGCTCCCTGTAACAGCACGTTTTTACATAAAAATGGATGATCGGACGACTAGCTGAAAAGCTAGACTAATATGTAGTTGCAACCATAATTATTCTATTCAAGTTGAAATATTTAGTTTGGTTGTTCGATGAATGTATAGACTTGATCGATATTTTCGGTTTATCCACCGGATAGGCTAAACGGGCTTCGTACAACCGGTCCCTGATCTGTAAGACGGATGGTCGGCACCTTAACGCCATAACCGCTGACCCATAACTAGTATGAATTGTACCATTAGTGATCGTTATAAAATAACTCCAAAATGATATTTTGTTGTTCTACCATATGAAGAACATTCGAAGGCCGCCCACTGCAATGGCTAAAGACGGAAGTGTGTTAGATATGACAGCAATCTTGAAGGATCTTAATCAAGTCAAGTTAAAAGCAGTCGAAAGGTAATTTAATTATTATAGCGTGTGTATATATTAATTATATACAGTAATATTTGTCAAATGTGAAATCTATTACGCACGTTGTTCGGTACTTACAGCATGGATAAAATTGGCATCCGTATCAAATTTACCCGTATTCGGATCTTGTAAATAGATAGTCCGAGCAGGGGTCAATTTAGTATGGGTATATGCAGGTGACCAGGAATTTAGCCTACCCCCCGGGGCTCCCCACCCCATAGTCTATGTGTATATATATATAAATATATATGTTAAAAATAGATCTAATTAACACTCTTTTCGACTTGTATTTGCTTGTTTTTAGATCAAAATTTATAAGGGGGGAGAGAATTTCCTAGGAAATTCGTCCCTTTTGAGAGGGAGCGAATTTCCTGGGGGGGATTTCGGCGAAAATGTGACACCGGAATTTTATCCATGCTGTAGCAAACAATTACTATAGGTATTTATAATATAACATTTATAGTACGCGCGTGCTGATTGGTCGAGAAGCGTGTTTCTATTTAACAATTAGATTATGAGCTCAAGATTTCTATGAGGTGATAGTTGATGAGGGCGAAGCCCGAATGAACTATCATCTCATAGAAATCGAGAGCGAATAATCTAATTGTTTTAGTAGAAACCAGCAAGAAAACAGTATTTCAAAACGCTTTTCATAATTTATTGAAATAAATTCGTTAAAAATCGCGCCGAGGAGATGGCTATTTCGCTACTCGCTATCTATATATCGACAATTAGATAGCGAGTAGCGTAGCCAATCAAATTACAGCATTTGCAATAGTATACTAGTATGATTCTACTAAAACTGTATAGAAACACGGAAATTTTCCCGCCAAAATTTAAAATCATAAAAAAAAATTTAATGCGAATTATAAAACTTTGAATACTATTTAAAAACAATTTTAATGCTTTTACACATTTTTGACTGTTAATTTTCAAACACAGTTGTTTTCTTGCAGCGAAATTAACGAGCAAAGGTCAGCATGCGTACGTAATGAGAATTTGTAAATTAATCGAGTTTAAAAAATGTCTTATTATAAAAGAAATGGAAAATATTTTTTCCTTTGTTTCTATGCACTTATAGAAACACTTGTGGGAGTTTGGGAGAACGAGAAATAATCAGTGGGAAAACGAGCCCGTAGGGCGAGTTTTTCCATGCGTGTTTCTATAAGTGTATAGCAACACGGAAAATGTTTTCTATTTCTTAAAGTGTAAACGGGCCTAAACCCCTACTGCTAGAGTAACAGCACAGTACCGGCGTTCGGCTTGCTAAAGGTCCCTAGTATATCACGGTCTGCATGGTCGCACTTAAGTGACCGGTCATAAAGTATGTGTACTGGGGGGTGGCGGGTATTCCAAAATACTACCATAAAATTTGGTACCCCCCCGAAAAGCGTCGGAAAATATTTAATACCCCCCTCAAAGGTGATGAAATGTTTCGTACCCCCACCCCATGTTCGTAATTTCCCCACCCCACCACCACCCAACCAATCACCCTCCCCCAAAAAATCATGAAACAAATATAAATGCCAACAACATAATCTGTTACAAATTGTTATTGTTAATCCAAGTTTTGAGCATTTCCATAAATTTAATAGTGCTCTTTTACGCCACATGTATCCAATCCGTACTTTTGTATGCTTGCCAGTATTCCCATTAATAGGACTTGCCTGACTATCTTTTCCGTACCTAATAATAGAGTCAAAAGAGGTCCCGGCCATGCGCGCATTATTTATGGATATATCAACAGAACGTCGTGACGTATTTCATATCTTTTTCAATATTTAAATCATTCTAAACGAGTAGGGGAGCTACCCCACGGTAAAATTACGTAATCAAAGACTGTTCAGGTTGCAGAGATGTCAAACTAATAGGTTCCAATCGAGACACTTTCCGATAAATGCTACTGTGCTACATTGCAATTTAATTATTATAAGAACATACACTCAATTTTATTAAAGTTTGTAGTTTTAATCATAGACATAGTATTAAACTCATTTTTTGTTTCGTACCCCCCACAAATGTCGTAATTCGTCTCATACCCCAAAGGTTAGATAATTTGTTTCGTACCCCCAATTTACCCTCCACCCCCCCAGTACACATACTTTATGACCGGTCCCTAAGTTGCGTTAAGTGCGCGATTCGGTTTCGTTGGTCCGTGTTCGATCGGGGTTTGGACTGGTTAATCCAAGGATCTATCGCATATTAGTCTGTTGGGTTTTCATACCCAGATTAACAATCTTGGCAAGATCTTAACGAGGTCTTAACTGGATCATGCCACGATCTTGCTCTGATCTTGTCATGGCAAGATTGTAACAAGGATATAGTAAAATAATGGTAAGATCTTGGAGTAATCTTGGCAAAATCGTGGCGATGTCTTGAAAAATCATGGTAGGATTTGAATGACCATGACAAGACCTTGACAAGAATGTATTAATTTACCGTTCTTTATTTGGGTACTGTTTAGTTTGGGGGTTCCTAGAGTTTTTAAAACTATTTTTGGGGACGGGGCAATTATACATACAGTAGAGCCTTTCGTAAGTGGACGCCATTGGGACCGAGTCCTGGTGTCCGCTTATGGGAGGTGTGCGCTTAAGGGAGGTTGCAAATGTAGTGATATAATAGGCGTTTGGCAGGGACCCAAGAATGGTGTCCGCTTAGGAGAGGTGTCCGCTTAGGAGAGGTGTCCGCGAGGAGAGGTTCGACTCAGTGCTGTAGAACTAAATTCATAACTAGGGGGGCTCTCTAGACGAGCATGTTACCAAGGGTGGAAGCATTCGGGTATGGGTGACGTCATAAGTAACCGCCCAATCCCATGATAATATATATTATATATATTTATTATTAATGCCCGAAATAGTCATAAGTGATGCTTGGAGAATGAAAACTATGGAAAAATTATATATTTTCAAGCATTCTTGCAAAAAAGAAGGGGGGGGGGGGCTCAGCTACTATTATCTATAATATATAATGATAAATCTGTGATCCGCTATATTTCCTGCAAAGGCATTGTTTATAAAGTATTTTGAACCGGTTGTTTGATTTCGTTTTTTCCTTTCAAAAATTATCCATCATGATTATTAACATTTTCATACTGGAAAATATTATAGTAATTATATTTTTATCATTGTAAAATTTTGATATCGTTTTAATAGGTGTGTGCACTGATCATGAATTTCTGTCCAATCACAGGGGGTGGAGTACAAAAATTTTACAATTCTATTTTCTTTGGGTGGATCAAAAAATAACTATATATTGACACTGCGAAATTGCCTGCGCATCCCCATTGGCATTGATAATATTGAACGGTCTCTTACAATGTTCCAAGATCTTGCCAAAACATTGCAAGATCCTCATTCTGGGTACTGTAGTTTCGTTCTAGTGGTACTGTATGATGTTAACCTAGATATTGTAACATTTCAATTGTTTCTTATTCATTTTGTTAAGGTCACCAGGTGGGACGCCAATAAGAAGAGCGCCGCGAAAAACGAAGGCTACAGATCCTGCTTCCATTATTGCTGATGCATTGAAAAGCAAGTTTGCAAAGTCGAGGATTGCAATTGCATCACCTGGTAGGTATATTAATGAAATGATACGGAGACGAATTCTGTTAAAGATATTAGTAAGTAAGAATTGAGAACAGGTGATACAGTTCACGCATTGTCTCTCAGTTCTTAATTAAGCATGCATGATTACAAAACACCACAGGGTTTCTCCGGCACTCTGGTTTCCTCCTGTTTTAACACTGGACAAACAAGGAAGACCTCTAGAGAGAACAGTTCAGAACCGATAGAGCAGTTTAACAGTTTTTAACACCGGACCAATGAGGTATAACCCTTACTAAGACCAATGGGAAGATCAGTTCAGAACTGATAAAGTTATCCATTATGGCATGTAGTGAAATACGGACCACCGGAACACCACCGGAACACCACCGGAACACCACCGGAACACCGGAATACCTCCGGAACACCGGAATAATAACATCGGAAGTCTGAACACAACATTTGCATGTGTTTGCTTTTTGTTTTTGGCAAATGGCCGAGGGCACAAGGTACGTGTGAAATGTGAATCCTTTTGAAATCATGCATTATTTATGACATCCTTATTACAATAGCTTATATAGCTTTTGATTTTTACAGGAGAAACCCGTTTGTTGTTATTTCGTCAGATGAAAACGAAAGGTACGGTAATTATCGTTGCTCGCACAACATAATGATACATGAAATAGTTTCATATTTGAATGTACATACACATCGTAATATTTTCAATATCAATATCTTCGTAACTTTCTCCATTAGAACTGTAAAAAAGTTCGTATCTAATATTCAAATATGAAATGACATTCAATATGAAATATTATTCAAATATGAAACTATTTCATGTATCATGTATAATTATGTTGTGCGAGCAACGATAATTACCGTACCTTTCGTTTTCATCTGACGAAATAAGACAAACGGGTTTCGAATTCTCCTGTTAAAATCAAAAGCTCATAAATAATGCATGATTTCAAAAGGATTCACATTTCACACGTACCTTGTGCCCTCAGCCATTTTGCCAAAAACAAAAAGCAAACACATGCAAATGTTGTGTTCAGACTTTCGGTGTTATTATTCCGGTATTCCGGTGGTGTTCCGGTATCCCGCGTGCAGGCCCATTGATGGAGAGGAATAGTGGGCTTGCACGGAAGACCGGGTAAAATCTAAAACACCCCTTTTCTAAACACGCCCCCTTCGCGCGTCAAGTGTCAAAAAATAACCAATGACAGCAAAGCAAAAAATAAACAAAATAAAAATAAAGTATCCAAAATGTGAGTATCCAAAATAAAAATAAAGTATGAATGGATATATCAACTCCAAAAAAGCAAGCAAACAAGTTTGATTTAAATAACTTTTGCCGAATTTGCAAGTGCTCATTCGCAACTAAATTCGGAACAGGCAAGTTAGGACGAATTTCGACAGAAAATATATTTAAAACGTCAAATCGTGAGGGAAGCCGTGGTACCACATTAGCATTGATTTGCGCTTCCATCGGCATTGTTATAAATAAATCGTCACGTTTATCAGATCGTGTGTGCAATGCTTGTGGGCGGAAAGTACGAAATTTGTATCAATTATTCAATTTGGTAAAGAACACGACAAACGAAGAGAATGTTGAGAGTCCCGCTCGTTTCAAACGGCAATTTCAAACGGCGTTTCAAACAGCCAATCAGAATGCTGCATTCGTGTACGAACGCGGAAAACATAAAATACCCGGTCTTCCGTGCAGGCCCACTATTCCTCTCCATCAGTGGGCCTGCACGCGGGCTAGTGTTCCGGTGGTCCGTATTTTACTACAGTGGTGTTCCGGTGGTCCGTATTTTACTACATGCCATCCATTATAAATGAAATTAGTTTAGTTTAGGTTTCCTCCTGTAGTAACACTGGACCAATAAGGTATAAACTGTACTGGATCTTTAGAGAAAACAGTTTAGAACTGTTTAGTTTAGTTTAGTTTAGTTTAGGATTCTGTATAGTAACATTGGACCAACAAGAGATGGCTCTTCCTGGACCTCTAGGTAGAGTAGTTTAGAATTAATAGAGCTATATCCAGTGTAAATTAAATCAGATTGGTTTAGGTTTCTTCCTGTAGTAACGGTGGACCAATAAGAGACCATGGCTTTTACTCGACGCCTTTGGAGAACAGTTTAGAATTGATCGATGTGCTATCAAATATATAAGATCCCCTTTTAGTTAGTATATTATTGCATCATTTTTGTTCCATTTGTTTTTGCAGACAAAGAAAATCTTCAAAGCAATAGTCCTGGGAATTCATTCAGTAATACACCAAGCCCTCAACCGTACTTCAGAAAACCTCTTGAAAATAAGGTATGTTGGAAGATTTGATGACTTTGAGCGAATAATAATGCAAAACGTTTTCAATCTTCCTCCGGGTAGATTTTGGGTTTTCCCAACATTGTTCAACATAACTGAGAATTTTCCGACATGAAGGCTTTTTCCTCCAGGAGTAGGTGTACCAGTTGACCATTGCAGCACTGCTAGTCTGACTGAGTGCTGACTGTTGCTACTAATACTAGCCTGACTAGTCTAGTACATACTGCTTTGCAATGTTTTATTTAGTGTTAATCACTTTCAACCTTCCTCAATGCCAGTAAACCTTCCTCAAGGTTGATACCCAAGATTTTCTGCAACTTTGAGCGGTTCATGCGTGATGGCCCCTTTGCGTGAACTTAAGATAACAAACTATTATTTAGTAACTATAGGCATATGAGTTACTGATTTGCAGTTGTGAATTGGCCCTTTGCTTCACAGTTAGCATAACAATAGTGCCATTTAGTCACGATTTAGCGATCGAAATGTTCCACTGTCTTTTCATTGGTTTGAAAATCACACCATGTCAATCATTCACTCATTGTTTTGATGTTATTATTATTATATCAATATTATTACTAATAGAAACAGCTGTTAGATGTGGTTTAATTCTCGAAGCATATCGCATTTCTAAATTGACCACCAATTCCGTGTTTTTGTTTCTTGTTAAGGTGAATGAAAGGCAATCAACGCATGTTGAGTTTAAAACCCATGCCATTCCATTACGGGTGTAAGACAGGCCTCAGGACGCCGATGTCTGCGAATACTTTCGAAGGATTTCGCTTTGCTCAGCACGCAGTTGAAAAACAAACAATAGCACGCTGACTTGTAAATATAACTGAACCACTAAATATATGAGGTATGATTTTATTCTAGAATTATAAAAATGGTATTTGCCGTACCTTTGCGCAAAATTTGGCTTTGAGCAAAAGTTTTGAAAACCTGTTTTTATCAGTTAAAATTCATTCTTTTATTGATAGAAAGTCGTTTTGACAACCTACCAATTGTGTTGGGTAATTTGAGGCAAAATTTGTACTTTCGAAAGCCAAAGGGTCGCCAAGATGCCTGTGGTCCTCCCCCCTTGCATTTGGGAAAAATTCCAAATCTTTCTATAAAACGTCACTCAGTTCAAAATAATTGTTGTTTTGATGAAAGAAAACGTATTGGGCTACTTACCAAACGTTTGGAAGTAGTTTGAAGCAAAGTTTGCATTTTGGAAAAACAATTCGAAAACCAAAGTGGGGACCACAGCCCAAAGCAGCCTGCCATTCCCACTTTGCAGTTGAGCAACGTTCTCAAATCTTTTAATTAAGGTGTTAACATTCACGTTTTGTCGACAGAAAGTTAATAACGGGTTAGCCTTGTACTGATTGTCCCCTTTTGGCCATTTCTGACGTTTTTTGAAAAAGTGCCCATAAATGGCCAAAAAGAAAGCCTAACCCCTCAACCTTGGGTCCATTTTCGGTCACTTTTCACGTTTTTCACCTTCTTTTTCGGGAAAAAATGTTAAGGTGTTAGTCTTTACTATTTTGCCATTTTCAGCCACTTTTTGTGTTTTTAAAAAAGTGACCAAAAATGGCCAAAAAGTAAAGGGGTTACCCTTTACTTTTTGGCCTTTTTCAGCCACTTTTCGAGTTTTGGAAAAATGGCCAAACAAACAGGAAACGGGCTAGCCTTAACTTTTTTTCGGAAAAAAGTTGAGGATTTTGAAAAAGTGGCCAAAATAGCCCAAAATGTAAACGGGTTAGCCTTAACTTTTTATGCAAAAAATGTTAATGGTTAGTCGTTACGTTTAGGCCATTTTTAGCCACTTTTTGAGTTTTGTAAAAGTGCCCAAAAAGGAAAGGTAACCCCTTTACTTTTTGGCTAAAAAGTGAAGGCGTAAAATGTTTTGTTAAGGCTAACCCCTTTACGTTTTGGGCAGATTTGGGCATTTGGCCACTTTTTTAAATTTTGAAAAACTGACGATTTTTGACCAAAAGGTTAAGGCTAATCCCTTGTCGTTGGCTTTTGAAAACGTGGCAATTTCTGACCAAAAAGTTAAGGCTAACCCCTTATAATAACATGGATTGATATACAGAAAACGACAGAAACTGACAAAAACAGCCAATTCCAAACTGAGCAACCTCAATTACATAAACTACCACTTCAATTTGAATGGTCAGAAAGCTCAAAACAAAAATTCAGACAAACACTAAAGTCACCCGAAGTTCAAAGAAAACTAGACCAATTCTTACACTCAAATTTTACTAATGACTTAAATGGCATCAATAAATGTGTGACTGAATTTCAAAATATTATAATTGATGCATCCAAAAAATCACTAAAAATAAAAAATAAATAAAGTTAGGCGAAAAATAAACAATGTAACCAATAAAAAATGGTTTGACAAAGAATGCCGAATTAAGAGGCATGAACTTCGAAAACTTGCAAACAAAAAACATAGAGATCCAACAAATCTTGATCTAAGAGAAGCTTATCATACTACACTCAAAACATACAAAGAGACTTTACAAATAAAGAAAAATAGTTTTCATAGTGAAAAGATAAAGGAACTAGAAAAGACAACTGAAAATGATTCTAATCTTTTTTGGAAACTCTACGAAATTGTACAGACAACTTTGAGAACAATACTAATCCCAGTAGCTCACCAAATTAAGGCAGTCGGTTTAACCATTTCGAAAAGCTACATGATAAACCCAAGTTAAATATTGAACATGAACAGATCATTGAAAACCTTGAAAATAAAGAAAAATGTAAGGATCAATTTAATGAGCTTGACACAGAGATAACAGATCACGAGATACTAAATGCAGCTAAGAAAATGAAACTAAAAAAGGCTGCATATTCTGACAAAATAAAAAATGAAATGATTAAGTCAAGTGCAGACATTCTAAATTTTCCTAAGTTATGGTGTGAAGGACTGATCACTCCAATTTTTAAATCAGGTAATAGAGTAGACCCAACTAATTACAGAGGAATATGTGTTTCAAGCTGCTTAGGAAAATTTTTCTGCTCAATCCTCAATGATAGATTGATGAATTTTACAAAACAAGAAAATATAATACACCCATCTCAAATAGGTTTTATGCCTGGCAATAGAACAGCTGACCACATTCTAACATTAAAAACACTACACGACAAATATGTTAAACAGCAGGATAATGGGAAAATATATGCCTGCTTTGTTGATTTTAAGAAAGCCTTTGACTCAATTTGGCACGATGGTCTATTCCTAAAACTGCTAGAAAATAAGTAGGTGGACGATTCTATGACCTGATCAAAAACCTTTACTCAAATACTCAATGTCCACTTCTATTTAATATCTATATTAATGAACTGCCGAAGTTATTCGAAAAACCAAATTCTGATCCATTTTTATTAAAAAATAATACAACAATAAGCAGCCTTCTCTATGCAGACGATCTTGTTATATTGTCAAGATCAAAATCCGGTCTTCAAAATTGCTTGAACGTACTTCAAAATTGGAGTAAAAATGGTTAATGGAAGTTAATCTTAAGAAAACCAAAGTTATGATTCTAAAAAAACGTAAATCCAAAGTACAAAACGTAAACTTTTTTATTGGAAATAACACAATCTCTATCACAGATGAACACACTTATCTCGGTCTGAAATTAACACCTAACACAAAATTCACAGTTGCCAACCAACACCTTGAAAAGGCAATGCATGCTTTATACAAAATACGTAAGCATATTGATTTTCACTGCTTACCTCCAAAATTTGCTTGTAAAATCTTTGACAGTGTGATTTCACCCATCTTACTATATAACTCAGAAGTATGGCGGCCATAACAATGACAACGATTTTAATAAGTGGGATAAAACGTCAACAGAGAAAGCCCATCTAAGATTCGATCTGTAAACTCTACCTGGGTGTAAATAGAAAAGCCAGCAACGTCGCCAATAGAGGGGAACTGGGAAAGTTCCCATTGTTATTTCAAGTATTCAAGAATACTCAATTATATTACTAATAATATTTGTCAACTCCCAGACTCATCAATTGTAAAGCAAGCTTTCTACAACTCGAAAGAACTTTACATGAACGGCAAAGAATCGTTTTACTCGAATATTGCAAATACATTGAAAAACCATTACCCTACACTTGACGAACCAATAGATCTAGAAAATTTTTATCAAAGACAAAAATATAGATACTATAATAGACAACATAAAAGACATCTATATTTCGTTCTGGAAACAGAAAATAGACAATTCCTCCAAACAATCATTCTACTCCACATTTAAAAAAGAGTACAAACAAGAAGGTTACTTAACTTTTATAAAAAATCCATCGCAAAGACGAATGCTGACAAAATTTCGAATAAGTAATCACAAATTATTAATCGAATACGGCCGCTACCAAAACATACCCCGCGAAGAAAGATACTGTAAACCCTGCGGAACTGGCGCGGTTGAAGATGAGTTTCACTTTTCTTTTGAATGTGAAAGTTACAAGAACATTAGAAACAATACAAACAATATTTAAAAAAATATTTTTCTGATGAAACTTACAACAGAATCAAAACAAAATCTATTGACTCACGTAATGTCGTCCAATGATTCAGTTTTAGTAATGCTATTCTCAGACTTCATTTCAAAGTGTTTTAATGTCAGAGACAAATGCCTTCAACCTGGGGATACCACATAATTATTATCATTATTGATATATACTTTAGATAAATACTATATATATATATATATACTATAAGACTTTATGAACTACACTCACAGTAGTCGTAACATTATTGTTCGGTCTTCCGAAACATTATTATATAGCTTATTATATGTTTTGTTATTTACTTATTTAGTGCTAGTTGTAGCATTCATACTTTAGCAATACCTGTAAATTAGGTCATGCCAATAAAGTGAATTAAAAAAAAAACACAAAAAAAAACCACTTTACTTTTTTGCCAAAATTGGCCACTTTTTCAGTTTTTTGAAAAGTGGTTGAAAATGGCCAAAAGGTAAAGGCTACCCCCTTAACGTTTTGTTAAGCCTAATCCCTTTACGTTTGGGCAGATTTGGCCACTTAGTTTTTGAAAAAGTTGCGATTTTTGACCAAAAAGTTAAGGCTAAAACAAAACAAAAAAAATCGCAAGATTTCTGCAGCATATTTTTAATTAAGCAATTCTAGAATGCATGCTACAAAATATTACTATACTTACAGAATAGTAAGTTAAAAAAAACTAACGAAAAAACCATTGTAAAATAGTTATATTTATATATAAATAATTATTAGTATATTACTAGCTACATAATACCTTAGTTCTTATAGTTACTACCATTCCAGCAATACCTGTAAATAGGTCATGCATTTGAATGAATAAAAACCCCAAAAAAACGAGGTCGGGAATCTTCGAGTTAAGCCCTTCGAGTTAAGCCTCTCGAGTTAAGCCCTTTTCGAGTTAAGCCCCGACCACGCCCTTTTTTGCCCCGACCACGCCCTTTTTCAAAAAGGGCTTAACTCGAAGAACGAAACACGATTTGGGTTATTCGAGTTAAGCCCCGGGGCTTAACTCGAAGTTTGACAAAATTGTTGTTGCTCGAGTTAAGCCCCGACTTTGGAAGTATGTCAACGAGGCAATATTAAATTGTCAAATTTTCAATACAAAATAGCCAAAACACAGACATTTCTCCCGAAAAGAACGTATAAATCGCTAATGTAACACGACTATCAAAAACAATCACAACTATTATATCGTTAACACTATTTTAGGTTTTTCATACTTTTGGCGGTTCGTTTATCCACACCAGCACTTGTGGTGTCGTGGTCACCACGCTTGCCTTTCAAGCTGGGAGACCTGGGTTCAATCCTTGGTCGGACCTCTACTTATTGCACTCGTTGAGTCGTTGACATACTTCAAAAGTCGGGGCTTAACTCGAGCAACAACAATTTTGTCAAACTTCGAGTTAAGCCCCGGGGCTTAACTCGAATGATCCAAATCGTGTTTCGTTCTTCGAGTTAAGCCCTTTTTGGAAAAGGGCGTGGTCGGGGCAAAAAAAGGGCGTGGTCGGGGCTTAACTCGAAAAGGGCTTAACTTTCAAAGTCTAAAACGACATCCACTTCAGCAGGGATTGATGCATAGTTCGCGCGCATGCAAAGCTACCAAGTGCCCACTAGACTATCTTGTCTATTGCTTGTTCGATATGTGTTTTTAATTTCCTTAACCCTTTTCTGTATCAGGTGGAATTAATGAACAAGATTTTCGAAGTCTAAACAGACTTGCACTTCAGCAGGATTGATCCATAGTTCGCGCGCATCCGAAGCTACCAAGTGTCCACTAGACTATCTTGTCTATTGCTTATTAGATATGTGTTTTTATTTTCTTAGGGTTAGCCCTTACTTTTTGGACATTTTTAACCACTTTTTCAAAAACTGAAAAAGTGGCCAATTTTGGCGAAAATTAAAGGAGTTAGCCTTATATATCTTTTTGGTCAAAAATCGCTACTTTTTCAAAAACCAAAAAAGTGGCCAAGTCTGCCCCAAAAGTAAAGGGGTTAGCTTTAACAAAACGTTAAGGGATTAGCCTTTACTTTTTGGGCATGTTTAACCACTTCTTCAATATTTTGATCAAAAGTCGCCACTTTTTCAAAAATTGAAAAGGTGGCCATATTTGGCAAAAAAGAAAAGGGGTTAGCCTAAACTTTTGGTAAAAAATCGCTACTTTTTCAAAAACTAAAAAAGTGGTCTAATCTGCCCAAAAGTTAGCCTTAGCAAAAAGTTAGTCTTTACTTTTGGGCATTTTGAACCACTTTTCTCAAAAACTGAAAAAGTGGCCAATTCAGGCAAAAAAGTAAAGACGTTAGACCTGCCTTTTTGGGCTTTTAAGGGGTTTGCCTTTACACTGTGCCAGTATTCTACAATGCAAGTATCCGACAGAATACAAACACGCCTTAATAAGTCCAGTCCCGAAAGTGAAAAACCCCGAAGATGTGAAGAATGATTTTAGACAAATATCTGTGTTACCACAAATCGCGAAAGTGCTAGAGAAAATTCAACTCGGTCTTAACAAGGTAGATTTAAAGATAAATAATACGCAATATGCCTTTACCCAAGGCAAATCAACGGTCACAGCACTTGCCAATTTCACCCAATAGGGAGCTTTAGCAGTGACTACGAGTACGACTACGAGTACGAGATTTGACCGCGCGAGTACTGGCGCGAGGAACTCGTAGTCGTAGTCGTTTCCGGTGAAATGTACTTTAGCATATGTAAACAACAACAAGATTGTGTCAATTTTGATCAACTACATCTGATTAGATTTTGATTAGATTGCTATGGCTGCGAAAAGTGCAATACTTGACGCAGCTACAGCATTATACGCGAACGATGTAATTGACGAGCAGGATTTCTTTTCGATCTATGACAATACTCGAAGAAAGAGCCCGGAATTTCAGTACTGGGAGTATGAAAAAATTGAAGATCAGTTGGGAGAAATGACGACTGACGAAAGCACTGCGGAGTTCAGGTTTGAATTAGCCGATCTTCCTTTGCTCGCTGATGCTCTCAGAATTCCGGAGAAGGTTGTCTGTCCCAATCGTACGGTTGCTAGCGGCATGGAGGCTTTATGCATTACGTTAAAGCGTTTCGCCTACCCGTGTCGCTACAACGATATGATTCCGCGATGTGGTCGATCTGTTTCTGAGCTTTGCCTCATCACATCAGAAGTTACTGACTATATTTTTAACAACCATGGACACCTTTTACGAGACCTCGATCAACCTGGCTTCAGCCCGATCGTTTAGAAGAGTTTGCGAACGCCATTCACAGCCGTGGTGCGGCACTTCAAAACTGTTGGGGCTTTGTGGATGGTACAGTGAGGCCGATTTGCCGTCCAGGCCAACACCAACGGATGGTTTATAATGGCCATAAACGGGTGCATGCAATAAAATTCCAGTCTGTGGTCGCCCCAAACGGATTAGTTGCTAATCTTTATGGACCAACAGGTAAATTTATGTTATTATTATCACTGTCCCATTTATATTAGTGTTTTAAAAAAGTTAATTCATATAAACGTCATATATAAATCCACAAGAAATAATTACAATTTAACTTAATTTTTGTAGAGGAAAGAGGCATGATGCAGGGATTTTGAGGATGTCTGGCCTGTTAGATGCCTTAGAGCAACATTGCAACAAACCAAATGGTGATGCACTCTGCATATATGGAGACCCTGCCTATCCATTAAGGAGGCATCTACAGGCACCATACCAAAATCAACACCTTACGCCAGAACAAGTGGAGTTCAATAGGTCTATGAGTGCTGTTCGGGTGGCTGTGGAGTGGGTTTTGGTGACATCATTACCTACTACAAATTTCTCGACTTCAAGAAGAATTTAAAGCTTGGTCTAAGTGCAGTTGGCAAAATATACTCGGTTTGCACCATCCTTAGAAATGCTCGAACATGCCTTTATGGTTCAAATACTGGGAGTTATTTTGGAATTGAACCACCTACCTTACATGAATATTTTCAAGTTTAACCTTTAACATGCAAGACTCTTCCCTTGATAAGATGGTCTGGGGTTAGACAGAGTAAAATGCTTAAGTAGGGTGCATGGGGGCACATTTCACATTAAAAGGTTAACAGGAGCATTGGCATGTATGTTAGTTAACCCATCGATATGCATTGCATGCCCAGTACAAGTAAAATCATGCCCAGTACAAGTAAAAGCCTTATGTGTTAAAGGGTTATTTGAAATTCAATGATGTACTTATTGATATTGAATGTTGAAACCATAAGTGGTTACCGAATCGAGCCAAATGTTCATACAAGAACTTAAAAATGAGAGCCAACCATTTTTAGTGAAGAACCAGAGTACCTGGAGTAAACCCTGAAATATCAAAGTACACATGAAGTCTAACCAGACTTCTCCTATATGCAGTGGCGTAGCCAGCCTGATGATTTAGTCCCGCTATGCAAATTTTGCCATGTTCACAGACTTTAAAAACAATCAATTTCTAAAGAAATGAATAATGAAAATGAGTTTATATTTGCATAGCGGGACTAAAACGTCGGGCTGGCTACATTACTGCCTATGTGTTATAACAGGCTCACTGTAACTCTATGGTAAGATGCATTAAAAATTAATCACACATTAATACTCACTACTGTAGGGAGCAGAAATTAAATTTTAATTGTCATACTAATTGCAATTTTAATAATAAACAAAGTAATGTGAAATTACCTTATATGCACCTTAAATAATCTGCCATAATAAAAATGGCAATGGAATTTATAAATATATCATTTGTGATAAGTGCATAAATAATAATTGTTGTTTCACATTTAGAATATTGAACATTTTAACAATATTGAACATTTTAACAATATTGAACATTTTAACAATACCTGTAATAAAATTGAACATATAATATTTGCACATATTATAATGAAAATTTTCAAACTATGAAAAATTTCACTTTCTAATGTTTTCACAAGTTCCGATAGTGCAGTGACCATTGCAAATGTAACACTTTGTTGTTGTTGCTGGAATTGCTGTTGCTGTTCAAGTACAGACCTTTGAAATTGCTGCTGGTTCAACACTTGACTTTCCATCAGGGCAATTTCACGCTCCCGCAATCGAGCTGATTCCTCGTGCTCATTCCTCTTCGCAGCCAATGATTGCTCAAGGACCTTCATGACGTCCCCATTGCTTCTTCTTCGTCGCTTCTCAGGTGTGACCAAAACACCTTCATCCAAATCTTGCTCGTCATCCAAGACTGCATCGGCCATAGCATGTCGCCGCCTCGTCTCTCCAAGTCGCTCTGTTGCTCTCTTCCTCATTTCCTCTGCTGATTCCCGATCTTTCTTTTCTTTACCCTTCACCTTCTCCATAGCTTCCTCACATTCTTTCATCCTCTCCATGATATCTGTCAACATTTTGTCATATTCAGTGTATTCGACATCCAACCCACTACCTCGTGCTTCTTTGCTTCTTTCGCCTTAAACTCTTTCAAAATCTTTTCAAATCGTTCTCTCACTGATCGCTGGCTGACCTTCATATCAAATGCTTTTAAGTTCTCAGCAATTGTTGTCCAGGCAGCACCTCTCTCTTTTGAACCAGACCGAAATTGGTAGGGTTCAACCACAACAATTTCTCGAAGCAGGAAGTCTTCGTGTCGTTGCTTCCAAACAAAGATTTCTCGCTTGCCTTTTCCTGTATCACTTGCCATCTACAATAGAATATAAAACCAAATTGTTAAAAGGCACATACTCAAAAATAGCACAATTTCAAGTTCGTCCATAACCATTTTAAAAACAGCACAATAAAATTTAAAATAAAAGCATATTTGTAAAAATTATTAAATATTCTTTGAAAAAGGTGAACACATTTCAAAATCTGGCAATTGTTTCGTTTGTACGAAATAAACCACGAGTGATAAAGTACAGTAAATATAGTACTGCTGTTCAGACGATGTGTATAAAAATTTGCCGTCCATGTTTGCTTTATATTTTATTTAATTATTCACGCACGTTTCCGATTTTTTAATTACTCCGCTATTATAATTATTTTGCGGTATGCGTGTTTGACACAGGCAAATAAATTTATTTTAAAAAGCATAAAAACACAAAAAAATAAACTAACCATAACTCGTTGTGAGGACTACGAGATTTACCAAAAACTTCGTACTAAACTGGGCGACGGCGACGACTTTTTGTTGCGACTGCGAGATGGCGTATGCAATATGACGCGTTTTGGCGCGAAAATGACTAAACTCGTACTCGTAGTCGTACTCGTAGTCATTGCTAAAGCTCCCTAATATCTTTACGACGCCACCGATTCTAATACATTAAATGACGGAGTTCACGTTGTTTTTGTGGATTTACGCAAAGCATTCGATCTCGTTGACCATGCTATATTACTGGCTAAACTTGCTGGCTTGCTGCTATGGGGGTTCGTAAAAGTTTTTGGTTGTGGATACAAAGTTACCTTACAAATAGAACTCTGCAAGTGAAGCTTCCTGGAGTACTATCTACAATAAGCCATATTCCTGCTGGGGTGCCCCAAGGCGGCGTAGTTTCTCCAACATTGTTTAACGTGTATGTAAATGACATAGAAGACTATGCTGATCAGAATGTAATTCCTGAAACGTGTAAGTACGCTGATGATTGTACACGTTATCAGTCGGTTCCTACAGGGTCTAGTAGCTCTATCCAGAGTGCTATAAATGCAATGGAAATCTGGGCACAGAGGAATAAAATGGAAATTAATGGGAAAAAAACTAAGGATATGTGGATAACTTTTAAGAAATCGGGTCCAATTCCACCCCCGCTGTGTGTGGGTGATACTGAAATAGAAAGGGTAAATTATTTTAAACTCCTGGGTACCTATATGCAGAACGATCTAAAATGGAATACCCATGTATCAAGTATTATTGGCAAGGCAAGCAAGAGGATTTACCAATTAAGAACGTGTAGAAAGGCTAACCTGCCGTCCGAGATTGGTCTCTGCATCTATACAACAAATATCCGACCTTTGCTTGAATATGCAAGTCCAATTTGGGGTGGATTACCTCGGTATCTTGAAGATGAACTCCAACGAGTACAGGATCGTTGTATGAGCGTAATTGGTCTTCCTAAACACACCTTGGAATCACTTGCACAGAGACGTGATAAGCAAACTCAGAAAGAATTTATGAGAATTCAGGATAATGGTGACCTCAACCAACTTATTACTGATAATATACTGGTTCATAATCATAATCTTAGATCGAAAATAAATTGCAGGAATTTTAGAATTCCTCTGTCACAAACTGAGAGGCACAAACAGTCTTTTATACCGAGAGCCATTCGACTTTTGCATAAGAAATAGGCGATGTTCTAATTGTAAATAATTTTTTAAAATTTAATCTTACATATTTAATATTTATATATGGAAACGATTGTAATTCTTATTGTATATAAGCTTAATTCATATATTGTAATACCATTGTACTTTTTCACCAAGGATGGTAAATAAAGACTATTACTATATTTAACCACTTTTTCAAAACTGAAAAAGTGGCGAATTTTGGCAAAAAAGGAAAGGGGTTATCCTTAACATTTTGGTTAAAAATCGCCACTTTCAAAAATTATATAAATGTGGCCAAATCTGCCCGAAACGTAAAGGGGTAGCCTTAACAAAACGTTAAAGGGTTGGCCTTTACTTTTTGGGCATTTTTATCTACTTTTTTAAAAACTGAAAAGGTGGCAAGTTAACCTTAACTTTTTGGTCAAAAAATCGCCACTTTTTCAAAAACTAAAAAAGTGGTCAAATGTGGCCAAAAAGTAAAAGGGTTTGCCTTAACAAAAAGTTAATGGGTTAGCCTTTACTTTTTACATGTTGGTTAGGCTTAAATTTTTGGTCAAAAATCGCCACTTTTTTAAAAACTAAACGCGTGGCCAAATCTGCCCGAAACGTTAAGGGTTTTTTTTTGTTTTTTTTTTTAAATTCACTTTATTGGCATGACCTAATTTACAGGTATTGCTAAAGTATGAATGCTACAACTAGCACTAAATAAGTAAATAACAAAACATAATAATCTATATAATGTTTCGGAAGACCGAACAATAATGTTACGACTACTGTGAGTGTAGTTCATAAAGTCTTATAGTATATATATATATATATATAGTATTTATCTACAGTATATATCAATAATGATAATTATGTAGTATCCCCAGGTTGAAGGCATTTGTCTCTGACATTAAAACACTTTGAAATGAAGTCTGAGAATAGCATTACTAAAACTGAATCATTGGACGACATTACGTGAGTCAATAGATTTTGTTTTGATTCTGTTGTAAGTTTCATCAGAAAAATATTTTTTAAGATATTGTTTGTATTGTTTCTAATGTTCTTGTAACTTTCACATTCAAAAGAAAAGTGAAATTCATCTTCAACCGCTCCAGTTCCGCAGGTTTTACAATATCTTTCTTCGCGGGGTATGTTTTGGTAGCAGCCGTATTCGATTAATAACTTGTGATTACTTATTCGAAATTTTGTCAACATTCGTCTTTGCGATGGATTTTTTATAAAAGTTAAGTAACCTTCTTGTTTGTACTCTTTTTTAAATGTGGAGTAGAATGATAGTTTTGAGGAATTGTCTATTTGCTGTTTCCAGAACGAAATATAGTTGTTCTTTATGTTGTCTATTATAGTATCTATATTTTTGTCTTTGATAAATGTTTCTAGATTTATTGGTTCGTCAAGTGTAGGGTAATGATTTTTCAATGTATTTGCAATATTTGAGTAGAATGATTCTTTGCCGTTCATGTAAAGTTCTTTCGAGTTGTAGAAAGCTTGTTTTACAATTGATGAGTCTGGGAGTTGACAAATAGTATTAATATAATTGAGTATATTCTTCAATACTTGAAGTAACAATGGGAACTTTCCCAGTTCCCCTCTACTGGCGACATTGCTGGCTTTTCTATTTACACCCAGGTAGAGTTTACAGAATCTTAGATGGGCTTTCTCTGTTGACGTTTTATCCCACTTATTAAAATCGTTGTCTGTGTACGCCCCCCATACTTCTGAGTTATATAGTAAGATGGGTGAAATCACACTGTCAAAGATTTTACAAGCTAATTTTGGAGGTAAGCAGTGAAAATCAATATTTTTACGTATTTTGTATAAAGCATGCATTGCCTTTTCACTAAGTTGTTGGTTGGCAACTGTGAATTTTGTGTTAGGTGTTAATTTCAGACCGAGATAAGTGTATTCGTCTGTGATAGAGATTGTGTTATTTCCAATAAAAAAGTTTACGTTTTGTACTTTGGATTTATGTTTTTGTAGAATCATAACTTTGGTTTTCTTAAGATTAACTTCCATTAACCATTTTTTACTCCAATTTTGAAGTACGTTCAAGCAATTTTGAAGACCGGATTTTGATCTTGACAATATAACGAGATCGTCTGCATAGAGAAGGCTGCTTATTGTTGTATTATTTTTTAATAGAAATGGATCAGAATTTGTTTTTTCGAATAACTTTGGCAGTTCATTAATATAGATATTAAATAGAAGTGGACTTAAGACACAACCTTGACGAACGCCTTTCTGATAAGAAAAGAAAGGTGTTCTTTTATCAGAAATCTTCACAGCACATTGAGTATTTGTGTAAAGGTTTTTGATCAGGTCATAGAATCGTCCACCTACTTTATTTTCTAGCAGTTTTAGGAATAGACCATCGTGCCAAATTGAGTCAAAGGCTTTCTTAAAATCAACAAAGCAGGCATATATTTTCCCATTATTCTGTTGTTTAACATATTTGTCGTGTAGTGTTTTTAATGTTAGAATGTGGTCAGCTGTTCTATTGCCAGGCATAAAACCTATTTGAGATGGGTGTATTATATTTTCTTGTTTTGTAAAATTCATCAATCTATCATTGAGGATTGAGCAGAAAAATTTTCCTAAGCAGCTTGAAACACATATTCCTCTGTAATTAGTTGGGTCTACTCTATTACCTGACTTAAAAATTGGAGTGATGAGTCCTTCACACCATGACTTAGGAAAATTTCCAGAATTTATGATAGAATTAAATACTTTAATAAAACCTGAAGTTAGAATGTCTGCACTTGACTTAATCATTTCATTTTTGATTTTGTCAGAATATGCAGCCTTTTTTAGTTTCATTTTCTTAGCTGTATTTAGTATCTCGTGATCTGTTATCTCTGTGTCAAGCTCATTAAATTGATCCTTATATTTTTCTTTATTTTCAAGGTTTTCAATGATCTGTTCATGTTCAATATTTAACTTGGGTTTATCATGTAGCTTTTCGAAATGGTTAAACCAGTCGCCTTCATTTGGTGAGTTACTGGGATTAGTATTGTTCTCAAAGTTGTCTGTACAATTTCTTAAAGTTTTCCAAAAAAGATTAGGATCATTTTCAGTTGTCTTTTCTAGTTCCTTTATCTTTTCACTATGGAAATTATTTTTCTTTATTTGTAAAGTCTCTTTGTATGTTTTGAGTGTAGTATGATAAGCTTCTCTTAGATCAAGGTTTGTTGGGTCTCTATGTTTTTTGTTTGCAAGTTTTCAAGTTCATGCCTCTTAATTCGGCATTCTTTGTCAAACCATTTTTTATTGGCTACATTGTTTATTTTTCGCCTAACTTTCTTTTTCTTGATTTTTAGTGATTTTTTGGATGCATCAATTATAATATTTTGAAATTCAGTCACACATTTATTGATGCCATTTAAGTCATTAGTAAAATTTGAGTGTAAGAATTGGTCTAGTTTTCTTTGAACTTCTGGTGACTTTAGTGTTTGTCTGAATTTTTGTTTTGAGCTTTCTGACCATTCAAATTGAAGTGGTAGTTTATGTAAGAGAGGTTGCTCAGTTTGGAATTGGCTGTTTTTGTCATTTTCTGTCGTTTTCTGTATATCAATCCATGTTATTATTTGACTGTGATCAGATAAATATGTTGGTGGTTTGACGACAAAATAATTAACATTTTGAAAAATTTCTTGGTCACATATAATGTAGTCGACCACACTTGTACCATTTCTTCCGTGAAAAGTGGGCCGACCTAGAGAATCTCCCTTGGTTCTTCCATTAAGGATTCTCATGTCAGTGTTTTTGCATACATTGATCAATTTTTTGCCATGATTATTCATGTTGTTATCAAAATTATGTCTGTTTTTAGGTTGCAAGGAATTATCACTTGTATCATTAATAAAATTATTTCCATCTTTGGAGACTGAATCTTCAAGTGTATTTGTTCTAGCATTAAAATCACCAAGGATCATTGTATTACCTTTTGTGGCAAATGTAACTATGTCATTTTCTAGTTCATCAAATATTTCATTATCAAAATATGCTGACTTTTCAGGTGGTATATAAGTACCACATAAGAATAAGTCTGCATCAGCATTCAGTATGTCTTTTGAAATTTTACACCATAGAAAATTTTTAGATTTTTTTACAATTGAAATGTATTTTTCATATTTTATTTTGGTTAATAATGTGATCCCACCTGACATTCGGCAAGCCTTGTCAGTGACAGGGATTGTAGTATTAGAGACAAAAGCCTTAAAACCAGGGATATCAATACTTGTGTTGGACCATGTTTCAGTTAAAAACATGAAATCTGTTTTCATTAGACTATCAGTAAAGTCCTTGTTCTTAGTTTTATCTCCAAGAACATTGTGTGAAAGGCCATGGATGTTCCATGTGCTAAATGATATATTATCAGGCATTTCAGATTAATTTTAGTATGAGAATGGTAGAGAATGACTTAAATTTCATTGATAATATACCAAATATATGATCAATGTTCCTTATCCTATAAATTTAAAATATGTATTTAAAGGGGGAATTTATATTATTAATTCTATGTGATAACTAAATATAAATGGGATATAAATTGTCAAGTAATATAATATATTATCTATTACTTAATGATCATAACTTTATATGATCAATTAACATACCTAGTATGCAGGAGTTTTATTAGTTCAACCATCTGTGGGTCTTGCTTTCTATGATCATCCATTTTCATGTTCATTTTTTCATGGTTAGCCTTTATTTTTTGGGCATTTTTAACCACTTTTTCAAAAACTGAAAAAGTGGCCAATTTTGGCAAAAAAAAGTAAAAGGGTTAGCCTTAACAAAACGTTAACAAAACGTTAAGGGGTTAGCCATTTTTGTCACTTTGAGTTTCTGAAAAAGTGGCCAAAAAGTAAAAGGGTTAGCCTTAACTTTTTGTCGAAAAGATTATAAGGGATTAGCCTAACCAATCACAAACGTACATGGCTCTGCAGAAATTGCGTTGCAAGTTTCAGCAAAAATTTTCAAAAACAAAAAGTGGCTAAAAATGACAAAAAAGAAGATGGTTAAGCCCTTGACATAATTTCGACCTAAAGCCAGTTTTCCACTAGGCAAATTGTTTCGCACGCAAAGCAAAAAATAATTTCGGCAACGTATAAATGCACACACAGAAAAAGAATGAACATGGTCCACGTTTCACAGGAAAGTTAAATGAAAAGTTTGGTCATCATTTTAAGAATTTAACCCACAAGTGCGGTGTCTTTTATATCTTTTTTAATAATAAAACAATTTATTGAATATATTAAAAATATCTAGATTCCAAGTGTCTGTTTGTGTTATTCGCCTCAGATAACACAAAATTTGGTCTTGATAATTCTTCATATCATTCGAAAACCGAATTCAATTATTGATAAATATTGACACCTACATAAAGTCAAGACTATTAATACATTGTAAACTGAAAATAAGCTAACTCAGAATTTTGGGTAACACAGTACAATGTCGATGGAAATTCCGGTGTTATAATCATCACAAGGCCGAAAGATTGCATTCTGCTTAGCAAAATTTCAAGTCAAAGTAGCCTATGGGGTCATGAACTTTAGTCACAAAGTTGATTTGCACAATGTCGCAATTGCAATTGAATATGTATGAATTAAATTATGTTGAGATGTAATATATCATACACGAGAAGGAGTTTATTATAGTGATTTGAAACACCGAAAAGTGTGTTGAAAAACAAGGCGCTAGCCGAGTTTTTTAACATACTTTGAGGTGTTTTTAAATCACTATAATAAACGACTTCGAGTGTATGATATAGCTTCTCAAACAAACCAGTATTTAAAGAGAAATTCAACGCGAAAGTTGAGTTAATTTATTGGTGTTTATTACCGTAGTATCAAGACAACGATACGGTGGTGATTTCCTTTGTGTTTTGCTCATGAATTATTAATGAGTTTGAGAAGTGTTCAAGTCACACTGAAACAAAACACAGACATTTTATCTCAAACGATTTTGCCTTTTCTTCCAAACGACGGTTCATTATTTTCATCAAATTAAGCCTCAAGGACGGTATTTCAAACTTTAACGATGTAAATAAACGACAAAAATGAAGTAAAGCCAAGGTAAGACGAAATGAAACTATATATATATACAAGGAAGTTTAAATAGGCATATCGAAACGACAGCGGCACTTTAATAACATCGACTAACAACCACACAATGTATTTCTGAAGAGACCACAAAAGAAACAGTCAATAGATATTTAGAAGCTTAGATAGACTTTTACTTTTAGACGTCATCTTGACTTTTTTGAGCTGATTTTGTTCAACAATATATCCACAGATTAGATCTCTCTTAATAATATATGCTTGTGTTTAATACATATGTGTTGATGCAGAACGGCTGTACATGGTGGCATGGTGCTGTCAGTAGTGTCAGAGTCATGAATATCTGAATTTTAACTAGTACTACTAGTGTTTGAAACACACACTGGGTTTCGTCTCAGTTAAGTTTATGACGATATCTAACATCTTTTCTTTTATCATCTATTTCTCAAGATGCTGATTTTTAAGAAATACATGTCATGGATGCAAACGCCTTTGACCACAAGAAATTGATTCAACATTGATCATTGTATTCTTGTTGTAAACAGAAAATGGCGTCATACGACACTGGTTATGAAGATGAACGATTTCAACATCCCGTTGGCCACACTTTGCATTGTAGTATTTGTATGAACGTTTTGAAGGATCCCGTCATGTGTCGACAAAATGAGCATTTGTTTTGTCGATCTTGTATCACCCCACATCTGATGAACTTTCAAACATGTCCTTCGTGTATGGAAACACTCACTGTCGACACGTTGCGTCAGGCACCACGAACCGTAACGAATTTACTGTCTGAATTAAAGATACGATGTGAATTCTTTGATCGTGGTTGTGGAAAGTTTCTTGAGCTGGGAGATCTTAAAAGGCATCTTGCAGAGTGTGGATTCGCACCAGCAGTCTGCTCTAACGAAGGATGTCAACAAGAAGTAAATAGACATGATTTACTTCACCATGAAACGATCGTGTGTGAACTACGCAGAGTTAAATGTCATAGTTGCAACGAAATCAGCCAAGAAATGGACATAGTAAAAGTTAACTTGGCAACAATGAATGGAAATTTGAAAGGAGTTGGGGAACAGTTGGCCAGAAATGAGAAAAAGATTGACAGAAATCAGCAGAACGCCAAAGCAGTTTTTTCAAAAGTTGAACTGGTTCAAGAACAACTCAACAAGCAGGAAGGACAACTCAACAAGCAGGAAGAACAACTCAACAAGCAGGAAGAACAGCTCAACAAGCAGGAAAAAAGCAACCGCCGGCTTGAAGCGGACAATGTAGAAATGAAGAGAAGTTTAAATGAAATTGCAAAACAACTGGAAAGAATTACACAGCAAACATCGCATGAAGCTCAGGTTGAACAAGAACATATGAAGAAAGGGATTGCCGAAGCTATCGACATGGACAGAGAGCTGAAGGTTGTTATTGCTGGAGGCAGGAATGGTATAAGAAATCTAAATTCTGTGGAAATGTTCAGTCTATCAAATCGAAGATGGACACTACTACAGCCAACGAAGGAACGTCGTTATGAAGCATCTTCAGTTGTTCACAGCAATCAAATTTTTGTAATTGGAGGTTTTGGCAACAGTGGTGCAATCAAGTTTAATGAAAAATTATCAATGAACGCTGTTCAAGTTGACCAGTCCATAACTTGGGAAAACGTTCCTGCTGAGTTACCTGGAGAGTTGTATGGACACTGCAGCGCAACTTATAATAGACGGTTGATGATGATAGGTGGTTATGATTGTAGTGTAAGAGCACTTTCTGATAGTATTACAGAGATTTCCCTTGTTCCACCTTATTCCAGTAAACTGCTGGCTACCATGCCCCAGGCAAGATATCATCATGGCGTTGTTTGGTGACCAGATCGTGATTCTGGGAGGTAGGAGAGGTTTTATTACGACAATGAAAACAGTTTTGTTGTATGATATTACTAAGAATGAATGTAAGGAGTTAGCAGCCCTCCCATACCCCGTGTCTGAAATGACCACAGTCAAGTGGGGTGACGACAATGTTATGATAATGGGAGGTGCTGACAGTGACGATGAACCATTGAACAAAGTTTTGATATACAACATCAAGACCCAGAAGAGTCACATGTTACCAGACATGAAGTATAAGAGGCAAGGATGTGTGGCTGCAGTTGTCGGAGACACTGTGATTGTCATGGGAGGCAAAGATGAAGGAGGAAATTACTTAAAGTCAGTAGAATGTTTTAGATTTTCTTGTTACACCTGGCAGGAACTACCAGAAATGCATGAAGCGAGAGTTGGGGCTACTGCAGTTGTGTGTTAAGTATATGTATTGTACAGGGTGTCCCAAAAATATGCCCCCCATCATACTTGTGCACATTTGTGGTATTACTTCGTTAGCGTTTACCAAGGATTTAAATTGTCGCACTGGATTAAAAAAAAACATATCATGTTAATTAATTAATATTTGATTGATCAAAATAACTAATCATTTACATTCTAGAACCACTTAAGGTGGAGACACCAATATTGCGACTTGTCCAAATATGGAAATTAGGCTCAACATGTTTCGAGACTTTTAGTAATTAGAAAGGATTTTCAAAGTAAATGGCTAACTGTCTGCTCTAAAACTCGTGATTTGTTGTCGCTAGCATAGACATTTCGTTTACTGCATTTCTGTTTACATTATTAACAATGAGGCAGGAGCCTGAGCAGGAAAAGAAAAATGTACTGAATTTGCTGTTTTGGGACAAAATTGATGGAAAAAGCACATTCTTCGCATCCCCCCCCCCCCCCCTTACCAAGGCTTGTGCCTCCTATTTACTAATTTTTACATGAAACAAAATATTGATTATAGGGAACAACAATTATCCAATTTTAGAGAATTATAAGTAGTTTTCTCTTAAAATTCTTGTGAAAGTATTTAAGTATCATTAACCCAATTTCCAAAACTTGGACGAGTGGCAAAATTGGTGTCGCGGCAGTCGCCACCTTAAGTAACTCTAGAACGCAAACCGTTGGCTATTTTGATCAGTCAAATAGCAATGTAATGGCATGATACGATAGTTATTCTATCAAATATAGAAGCCTGAAACCTCCATTCAAGCTAACATAGTAATACTACAAAATATAGTGGGGAGCATTTTTTTGGGAAACCCTGTATACAGCTATTTCAATTAATGTTGTCCTCTGCAGGTTAAACTCACAACTATAAACCCCTATAGGATGATTCACACGATCCGACTTGCCGGATGCGATTCTCCCCTTGACGTATGTGATTTACTGGATTTTCTGACAAGAGTAAGGCTATTGGAACCCTGTCGCTGTATTGAGTGAAATCACATACGCCAGGAGGAGAATCGGTCCGACAAATCAGATTGTGTGAACTGGCCTTAGTAAAGCCTCTATCTCTTCTTTTTGTTCGTTTCATTTTCAGTGGAAAACACAATTTCCATGCTCCAATACTCGATTACACGTACACGTCCAGGTCGTGCGGTTGTGAGTTTTGACTATGAAAGAACTACTGCTAGGCTTTAGGCTTACCAGTGTTTGGAAATTTATTAAGCTTTCTACTTTTTGACAATTTATTTGGCTTTTGTGGTATTGAAAGATTACCAAATACCGATATCCAAAAAATTCCACTCCGGAAAGTTACTAAATTATTAACCTGCCGATTTTCTCTCATCGAATTCGACAAGATGTTGACATAGAAGCCTAGCACATTTCGCAAATCCTTAACGCCTGATTTCATGCTATTCCAACATGGCATTCGAAAGATTAAATATCAGTGAAAACAGATTCATCTATATTGTATCGTAAGTTACAATTTAAGTGTATTAGACCTGTTTGTGTCTTATTCATAGAAGGGCAAAATTGGTTTCTAGAAGGGCAAATTTGTGAATTGTGCTATAGGTCTTCTCGCTTCCAGCCACTTCCCGCGGAAACCAAGCATTGCGGAAGTGAAAGGCCAGGAACTAGGCTATGTTTATACCATTTCGATCAATTTTGGAGAAACAAAAAATTTATACGTTGAAACTGCTACATTTCCGTAACTGACACTTACATATTATATAAGTCGTCCTTGAGGCTCCAAAATTGGTTTACGCTGTTCACATAATCCTATGAATTTAAAACACCAGATAATTAAGAGCATATGTTACATGAGGCAATTCTTGCTTCAACTCGCAACGCAATTTCGGCATAAAGCCATGCTATGTAGAATTGCACGCACAGAAAAACTGTTAACACGGTACGCGTTTTCATTATTTATTTGTTGCCTTCCGGGCCATGTTTAGCAAGAAAAACTGGTATGGGCAAAATAGAACGAGATGAATTAATGTATTTTTACTTAACATCGCTCTGTGTCCTAAAATGCGTTGTAAGTTGCAGAAAAATTGCCTCGTGTAACATGGCCTTCAATTTGGTAAGTTCAACAATTTCTTTTTAGTAGGATTTGAATATTTTCCCCAAGAAAATATGGAATTTTCCGTAGGCTGAAGAATGGAAGATTAGGAGCGGTTTGGGAAACTGCATGTACATTTTGTTGTTGTTTCTGCAATTGCTTGACCCTTTGAAGTATTTTAAGATTTTGGTTTAAAATTATATTTTGGGCGTATTAGTAAATAAAAAACCCAAAAAAAACTAGACTGGGTCACAGACACAGTTGACATACTCCTAACTGACTGACACGCGAATTGAGTTACAATTAGGTTTGCAAAACATGCGGTTACCTGCGCACAGACTGTGTTATGCCAGTAATACAGTCTGCTTAAACTCATACGAAAACTTGTTAATTGTGACAAGCCCCTCCTGAACGCTACTCAGATATGAGTATTAGATTCTGATTGGTCATGGTTGATTACATTTTAGGTTCTGATTGGTTATTCTTAACTATGGAGAAACTTTCGGTCTCGAGACTCCATGTTCAAAATTCAAATTATGTATTTTTAAAGGGGTTAGGACATTACTCATTACGATTATTGAAGAATTAGGGATAGTTAAAAGGTAAGAAATCGCTATGTTTAAAATAGAATGTGGTTGTAGAAATAAAAATGGACTAGATCATGTGATGAAGGCCACCAGTTACTGCTTTTGAACATAATTTTCATGCACTGTCACATTAATTGTGTGTCAAACTTAATTGCATAGTGAAAAAATGATGCTCCAAATAGGCGCCGTTTATGGGGTCGTCCACAATATTCAACATTTGCACAAGCGTACATAGAGTACTTTATAGTAAAAATCCTCATTTTGGTCAACTTTTTCACTGTCAAAGTTTCCGGATATGATGTCATTAGATGAATTTTAGCATAAAAAACAAAGGAAAACTAATTTACAATTCATCTAATGACATCATATCCGGTAGCTTTAACAGTGAAAAAGTTGTTCAAGATGAGCACTTTTACTATAAAGATATATTACATTTCTTCTCAGAATGATAAAAGTATGACACATATACAAAAATAATTTTGAGGGTTAGTGGCACTTTAAGCGGTTAGTCTTTACTTTTTGGCCACTTTTTGAGTTTTTGAAAATGTGGCCAAAAAGTAAAGGAGTTAGCCTTAACTTCTTGTCGAAAAAATGCTAAGAGGTTAACCTTTACTCTTTGGGCATTCTTAGCCACTTTTTGAGTTTTTGAAAAAAGTAAAGGGGTTAATATAGCTTTAACTTTTTGCCAAAAAATGTTAAGGGGGTTATAGGTTTTACTTTAGTGTTGAAATTACGGGATTAATTTGGATGTTTTGAAAATAGATTAGTTGAAACAAATGGCTTTCAGAGATGCGATGCGTCGCAGGGTTTGATATACTGTCCAGCTATAAAATATTTTATATCATAGATAATTTGCTTAATTCTCTGCCTCTGGCATATTTTATGTACTCACTGCCATTTAGCGATTATCTATTAAAATTTCAAGTCCGGTTTCAAACACATTTATACTCAAACACGTTTATACATGAACATATAGTTGGAATTTAAGCCCCGGTCAAACGAGGGTGATGAGAGTTGATGAGAGTTGCAATTCTCGCTCGCGTTTGACCACCAACTCTCATCGACTCTCATCATCACTGACTTTGAGCTGGTTCAAATTTTGATGAGAGTTGATGAGAGTTTTGCTCGTTTGACCGGTCATGAGAGTTGCAGAAGAATTTTAAACAACTATAATCAGACTAGTGTTTTGCACTTTCTATAAGAATTAGCTTGGCAAAATAACACGTTATGACTGTGTCTGTAACAAGAAAAGCTTAAGGAGGCTCCCTACAGTTTTAATTCTGTAGCACGCAAATGTGCTCTAAGGTCCATTATTTGCTCATTTTGCAAGGTATGGTCACGAGACTTGGCCATCAGATTGCCACAATATTGCGGATTACGAAGAACAAAAAATGTTTTTAAAACTTGCCATGGTAACAACGCGATTTAGAGATTGTCGTATTTTTATCTTCTTTCTTAATTTTTTGGATTTTCCTTCGGTAAAACTTTTTTATTTTTTGAACACGAGCACCTAAAGTACAAAGTATTGAAATATGCGATTTTAAAAAAATTCCTCGGAGCCGAATTTTTTTTATTGCAAAAAAACGTTCTTTTGAGATTTAAAAAAATTCGGCTCCGAGGAATTTTTTTAAAATCGCATATTTCAATACTTTGTACTTTAGGTGCTCGTGTTCAAAAAATAAAAAAGTTTTATCGAAGGAAAATCCAAAAAATTAAGAAAGAAGATAAAAATACGACAATCTCTAAATCGCGTTGTTACCATGGCAAGTTTTAAAAACATTTTTTGTTCTTCGTAATCCGCAATATTGTGGCAATCTGATGGCCAAGTCTCGTGACCATACCTTGCAAAATGAGCAAATAATGGACCTTAGAGCACATTTGCGTGCTACAGAATTAAAACTGTAGGGAGCCTCCTTAAAGTAATAAAGAAGGAAATCTAAACATTTTCAGTTTACCAAAATTTTAGAATTATTCCCAGGGCTCCGTTTCGCGTTTCGCTCCGTATTTCTGTCGCAACTCTCGTGAAACTCTTATTCTCGTTTGACCGGAGCATGAGAGTTTAACAAACTCTCATGCAAACTTTCGCTCGCCAACTCTCATCAACTCTCATCCTCGTTTTACCGGGGTTTTAGTCTATTGTTGCTGCTTCGAATCTCTGTATATATCCAATGGTGCCATGTAAACGGAGTCTAATATGACGGAAGGCATGCAAGTGAGGGTTTTCAATTCCTTCCAGGCTTAAGCCAATCGGTCATGCGTATAAAATAATACGTAACGAAAATAATATGAGACTGTGGGCATTGGCAATGAAAATAAGAATTGGGAATAGGTAAAAATACTTGATTTCCTACCGCAGTGTGGGATATGTCGGGTTTGCCAACAACGATTTTCGTTTTTATCCATTCAACCTAAAAATATTACAAAGAAAACTATTGATCAGAATATATAGGTATAAGGAATACTCATCATGCACTCATGCATATATTATGAGGAATATTTAACATAATAATAATAACATAACTTTAGCGAAGTTTAGTTTAGCGTCTCTTCAAACGGAAATTTGCTTTTCTAAAGGCCATGTAGTTAAGTTTGTATAAATACACACACAGAAAATGAATGAATATAACCCACGTTTCACAAAAAAGTTGAATGAAAAGCTTTGTCATCATTTTAAGAATTTAACCCCGCACAGGTGCGGTGTTTTTTGTATATCTTTTTTAATAACAAAACAATTTATTGAATATATTAAAAATATCCAGATTCCAGGTCTCTGTTTGTGTTATTCGCCCCAGATAACAGAAACTTCGGTCTTGATAATTCTTCATATCATTCGAAAACCGAATTCAATTATTGATAAATATTGACACCTACATAAACTATGCATTGTAAACTGAAAATAAGCTGACTCAGAATTTTGGGTAACACAGTACAATGTCGATGGAAATTCCGGTGTTATAATCATCACAAGGAAAGATTGCATTTTACTTAGAAAATTTCAAGTCAAATTTGAACTTGCATACTATGACTCAATAACTGAATTGTTTGGAATGCCAAAGTAGCCTATGGGGTCATGAACTTTAGTCACAAGATTGATTATATTTGCACAATGTCGCAATTTCAATGTAATTGAATATGTATGAAATTATGTTGAGATGTATTCCGAGTCAAACTGACATTTTAAATGAAATCTTTATGTCGGGCTTTCTTCCAAACGACTGTTCATTCTTAGTTTGATCAAATAAAGCCTCGAGGACAGTATTTCAAAGTTTAGTGATGTAAATAAACGACAAAAATGAAGTAAAGCCAAGGTAAGAGGAAATGAAACTATATATATATACAAGGAAGTCTAAATAGGCATATCGAAACGACAGCGACGCTTTAATATAAACATCGACTAACAACCACACAATGTATTTCTGAAGAGACCACAAAAGAAACAATGTATAGATATTTAGAAGCTTAGATAGACTTTTACTTTTAGACGTCATCTTGGCTTTTTTGAGCTGATTTTGTTCAATAATCCACAGATTAGACCTATTTTATATGCTAGTCTAGTTGCCTTTAATACATATTTGTTGATGCAGAACGGCTGTACATACTGCTGTCAGTAGTGTCAGAGTCATGAATATCTGAATTTTAACTACAAGTGTTTCGTCTCAGTTAAGTTTATTACGATATCTAACATCTTTTCTTTCATGATCTATTTCTCAAGATGCTGATTTTTAAGAAATGCATGGACGCAAACGTCTTGGACCACAATAAATTGATTCAACATTGATCATTGTATTCTTGTTGTAAACAGAAAATGGCGTCATACGACACTGGTTATGAAGATGAACGATTTCAACATCCCGTTGGCCACACTTTGCATTGTAGTATTTGTATGAACGTTTTGAAGGATCCCGTCATGTGTCGACAAAATGAGCATTTGTTTTGTCGATCTTGTATCACCCCACATCTGATGAACTTTCAAACATGTCCTTCGTGTATGGAAGCACTCACTGTCGACACGTTGCGTCAGGCACCACGAACCGTAACGAATTTACTGTCTGAATTAAAGATACGATGTGAATTCTTTGATCGTGGTTGTGGAAAGTTTCTTGAGCTGGGAGATCTTGAAAGGCATCTTACAGAGTGTGGATTCGCCCCAGCAGTCTGCTCTAACGAAGGATGTCGACAAGAAGTAAATAGACATGATTTACTTCACCATGAAACAACTGTGTGTGAACTACGCAGAGTTAAATGTCATAGTTGCAACGAAATCAGCCAAGAAATGGATAGAGTGAAAGTTAATTTGGCAGCAATGAACAAAAATTTGAAAGGAGTTGGGGAACAGTTGGCCAGAAATGAGAAAAAAATAGACAGAAATCAGCAGAACGCCAAAGCAGGTTTTTCAAAATTGGCGGTGGGAAATGTGGTTGCAAAGATTAAACTGATTCAAGAACAACTCTACAAGCAGGAACAACAACTCAACAAGCAGAAAGAACAACTCAACAAGCTGAAAGAACAACTCAACAATCAGGAAGAAAGCAACCGTCGGCTTCAAGCGGACAATATCGAAATGAAGAGAAGTTTAAATGAAATTACGAAACAACTGGAAAGAATGGCACTGCAAACATTATTATTATTATTATTATTAATTATTATTATTATTATTATTATTAATTATTATTATTATTAATTATTACCGATAATCTGAATTGTTCCTATAGTGAAAGAATTTTCTATATGGGTGCAATTCCGAAAGAAAAACCTATTCAAGATATTAATATTACCAAAACTAGCGGAAAATTTCGTAGTTGACCGTTACCTGAAGCCAGCGGTAATGGAAAAGATCGATACGAGACAATTTGGAACGGTGCCAGGATCTTGCACGACACACGCACTTATTAGTATGTTACACACCTGGACAAAAAATACAGACGGTAACGGCTCTACCACTAGAGTTATCCTGTTTGACTTTCGTAAAGCATTTGACTTAATAGATCATAATATCTTATTGGAAAAGCTGGCAACATATAACATCCCTAAAACCATCATGTACTGGATTATAGATTTCCTGACGAACCGCGAACAAAGGGTAAAATTAAGTAACGACTGCTTTTCCGAGTGGAGTAGAGTACCGGCAGGCGTCCCACAAGGCACGAAGTTAGGCCCCTGGCTTTTTGTTATATTAACGATCTTAATGTATCAGGTGTTGACGATCTCTGGAAGTACGTCGACGACTCAACTATGTCTGAGTTAGTTGGTAGAAATGAGTCAAGTTTACTTCAAAATTATGTTGACGAATTTGTCAGAAAGTCAACAACAGATGGCCTTCAATTAAAAGATCCGAAATGTAAAGAGCTCCGCGTATGCTTCTCTACGCCTAACAAAGAGTTTCAGCCCATAGTTATTAATGGTAAAAATATCGAGGTAGTAACATCTTCCAAATTACTGGGCCTTACCATCTCTGATGACCTCAAATGGAACACTCACGTCTCAAATATTTGCAAAAAGGTTTCTTCACGCATATACTTCTTAACACAATTGAAACGTGCTAAGTTACCATCTAATGATTTGGTCTTGTTTTACGTCACGTGTATTCGCCCCGTTATCGAGTATGAGCATGAATTATTCATAGAAATAATAGATTTTGAATGCGTACTTGATCACGAATCACGTCTCCACTTTTTCTCATGCTTGCCCTTATAAATCCGCCATATTGAATTTAAGTAGGAGTGAAAACTACAAAGTATAAACAAAGCTAAAACTAAGTTTTTATCGTCTCAAAGTTTTGTCTTGCTGTCCAATTTACAGTTAAAATGTAGTTTTTAAAATATCGAGTTCTCTCGAGGCAGAATAACACGGCTTTGAGTGCCGGATACAGTACAACTAAAATTAAAATTGCAAAGTCGTACGGAATTTTTAAGAATAAAGTAGTTTCGCGTATAAAACATCATTTATAATACTCTTGAAACATGTTTTGCTAGGATTATCACCGTTTCACCATTAATTGTTCAATTTATCTTATGAAATTACGAAATTATAGCTACTTCGTCAGCTTTTAATAGTGAAACGAATAAATTGTTTTCATGTTTTAGCAAAAACGATAATATCGACGTTGAAAGCTGTCGTTTCAAAAGCATTGCCTCAAACAACGCAGCAGAAAAAAAATGCGAAAAGTAATTGTGCGAGTTTAGAAAGATTATTGAACTACAGATATGTTATAAAACGATTGAAATACCTATTGACTTTGTCTTATTTCTTTGAGAGTTGTTTTGTTCGAGGTTTCGTTTTTCCCAGCAACCCAACGTGCATTTCGTGTAATTTTTCCTGATTTGCATTACAAAGAAATTTTAGGAACCATGAAATTCTGTCATTGTATGATCGAAGACAAAATCTAACAACAAAGTTGTTTGGGGAAATAGTTAATAACCCCAAACATAAACTAAATGAGTTGCTGCCACCATTAAATAATGATGACCATTCCTTGCGACAAGTCAGATATTTTGAACTGCCAGTATGTAAAACGAACAGGCTTAATAACAGTTTTATCATGTGTAATTCTAATAAATACTTAAGGTAATTAATTAGTTTTTATAGCAATGTAAATAGTCCTACATATCAATAATCTTTTTTAACTTAATCTTACTGTTTGTAAAACTTAGCGTAATTCAGCTGAGGAATGTCCTGAGGCTGCAAGTTCTTAAGTTCATTAAAACTATCTAATCGAATCTATCTATCTAAATTATTATTATTATTTAACTTTATTTAAAGAAGGTTAAGTATTTACAAAATACGCCAGTTTAGCTAGGGCTAATCTTCCACTGCATGGACCTTCTAATTATATCTTACAGTAGTGCAAATTACATTTCTATGACCAAAATATATACAATTATAATATACTTGATTAAAGATTAATACCTAAATCTACCTAATATAAATTGGAAATGTATATAGCCAGATCTCAAGATATATAGACATTTTATAATTTAAGAATTATGTTTATGCATGTCTAAAAAGAATTTATATGCTTTACATTTAAATACTGCAAATGAGCCAGAAGATCTAATATCTGGTGGTAACATGTTGTAGCATGATGCTCCAACATACCGAAGTCCACTTCAAAAACATCGCAAGAACATATGAAGAAAGGGATTGCAGAAGCTGATGACATGGACAGAGAGCCAAAAATAGTTGTTGCTGGAGGCTGCAATGGTAGAGGAAATCTAAATTTTGTGGAAATGTTCAGTCTATCAATTCGAAGATGGACGCTACTAAAGCCAATGAAGAAACGTCGTCATGATGCATCTTCAGTTGTTCATGACAATCAAATTTTTGTCATTGGAGGTTTTGGCAACAGTGGTACAATGAAATTATCAATGAACGCTGTTCAAGTTAACCAGTCAATAACTTGGGAAAACGTTTTTGCTAAGTTACTGGATGGTTGTATGGACACTACAGCGCAACTTATAATAGACGGTTGATGATGATTGGTCGTTATGATAAAAGTAGAAGGGCATTTTCTGATAGTATTACAGAGATTTCCCTTGTTCCACCTTATACCAGTAAACTGCTGGCTATCATGCCCAAGGCAAGATATCATCATGGCGTTGCAATGTTTGATGACAACCTGGGAGGTAAGAGAGATCTTAGTACAACTCTGAAAACTGTTTTGTTGTATGATATTACTAAGAATGAATGTAAGGTGTTGGCAGCTCTCCCCTACTCCGTGTCTGAAATGGCCACAGTCAAGTGGGGTGACGACAATGTGATCTTACTGGGAGGTGCTGACAGTGACGGTGAATCATTAAACAGAGTTTTAATATACAACATCAAGACCCAGAAGAGTCACATGTTACCAGACATGAAGTATAAGCGGAGAGGATGTGTTGCTGCAGTTGTCAGAGACACTGTTATTGTCATGGGAGGCCGAGATGAAAGACGAAATTACTTAAAGTCAGTTGAATGTTTTTGATTTGCTTGTTACACCTGGCAGGAACTACCAAAAATGCACGAAGCGAGAGTCTGGGCCACTGCAGTTATGTGTTAAGTATATGTATTGCACAGGGTGTCCCAAAATATGTTCCCCATCATACTTTGTGGTATTACTTCGTTAGTGTTTACCAAGGATTCAATATTTGACTGATCAAAATAACTAATCGTTTGCCTTCTAGAACCACTAGCTTAAGGTGGCGACACCAATATTGCGACTTGTCCAAATTATGGAAATTAGGCTCAACATGTTTCGAGACTTTTAGAAAGGATTTTCAAAGCAAATGGCTAACTATCTGCTCTAAAACTTGTGATTTGTTGTCGCTAGCATAGACATTTCGTTTACTGTGAAAATTATTAACAATGAGGCAGGAGCCTGAGCAGGAAAAGAAAAATGCACTGAATTTGCTGTTTTGGGACAAAATTGATGGAAAAAAGCACATTCTTGACATCCGCCCCCCCCCCCCCTTACCAAGGCTTGGGCCTTCTATTTACTAATTTTTACATGAAACGAAATCTTGATCGTAGGGAACCACAATTATCCAATTTTAGAAAATTATTATCTTAAAAATCTTGTGAAAGTATGTAAGTACTTTTAACCCAATTTCCATAACTTTGACGGGTTGCAATATTGGTGTCGCCACCTCAAGTAACTCTAGAACGCAAATCGTTGGCTATTTTGATCAGTCAAATAGAAATGCAATGGCATGATATGATAGTTATTCCATCAAATATAAAAGCCTGAAACCTCCATTCAAGCTAACATAGTAACACTACAAACCTTGTATACAGCTAATTCAATTGATGTTGTCCTCTGCAGGTTAAAACTCACAACCATAAAACCGCTGTAGGATGATTCACACGATCCGACTTGCCGGATGCGATTCTCCTCTTGACGTATGTGATTTACTGGATTTTCTGAACTGGACAAGAGTAAGGCTATTGGAACCTTGTGTGTAGTTGTCGCTGTACTGAGTGAAATCACATACGTCAGGAGAAGAATCGGATCTGACAAATCAGATTGTGTGAACTGGCCTTAGTAAAGCCTCTATCTCTTCTTTTTGTTCGTTGCATTTTCAGTTGCAAAACACAATTTTCATGCTCCAATACTCGATTACACGTACATGTCCAGGCTGTGAATTTTGAGTTTTGACTATGAAAGAACTACTACTAGGGCTAGGCTTTAGGCTTACCAGTGTTTGGAAATTTATTAAGCTTTCTACTTTCTGACAATTTATTTGGCTTTTGTGGTATTGAAAGATTACCAATTACCGATATCATAAAAACTCCACTCCGAAAAGTTACTAAATTATTAACCTGCCGGTTTTCTCTCATCTAATTGGACAAAATGTTGACATAGAAGGCCTAGCACATTTCGCAAATCTTAAGGCCTGATTTCATGCTATTCCAACATGGCATTCGAAAGATTAAATATCAATGAAACCAGATTCATCTATATTGTATCGTAAGTTACAATTTAAGTGCATTTGACCTGTTTATGTCTTATTCATAGAAGGGAAAGAATGGTTTCTAGAAGAGCAAAATTGCGAATTATGCTGGGCCTTCTCGCTTCCAGCCACTTCCCGGAAGCCAAGCATTGCGGAAGTGAAAGGCCAGGAACTAGGCTATGTGTATACCATTATTAAAAATTAAAAAATGGCCAAATCTGCCCGAAACGTAAAAGGGTTAGCCTTAACAAAACGTTAAGGGATTAGCCATTTTTGTCACTTTTTGAGTTTTTGAAAAAGTGGCCAAAAAGTAAAGGGTTTTGCCTTAATTTTTTATCGAAAAAAGGGTTTTGAAAAAGTGGCTAAAAATGGCCAAAAGGTAAAGGCTAACCTCTTAACTTTTTGTTAAGACTAACCCTGTCATGGACTGGAGACCAGATAGCATAATTTAATCTCATATTATTAATAATTAGGTGTGACGTAAGAACCTCGACGTGACTCAGTATATAGTTAATATTTTAGTTGGACAGTCGCCAGTGTGAGTGTGAAGTGACGTGAATAGCCCGTGCGCTAGTGATTTAGTAGTTATAATATCTTTTGATTTAAATAAATATATCCAAAAACCTGAGACTTAGTCGAGGACTACAGTTCTACGGAGGGAACATTCTCGACATAGTGGCACCTCCGATGGGATAGCTGTACCGCCAGTTATTTGGAAGAACATTCAAGGGATTTGTGAACATTTGTGAAGTATGGAGTCGGCGAATCTAGAGACGAAGCTTACGCAGCTAAGTATCGCAGTTCAAAGAACAAAGAGCATTCTGGACTCAGGTAAGAGAGAAACAATTAAGCGGCACCTTGAAACGCTACAAACTACTGCAAAAGAAGCCAACCAGTGCAAAAACACTGTCGAAGCGACTAAAATTACTGAGAAAGTAGAAATTGAAAAAATCAATGAATGAGTGCTGAAATTGACGGTAAACTTGAATTGGCGCGGCTGATGAGGAAGTGATGCGGCTCGAGAAATGGCTCGCCGAGGCAAAACGGGCAGAACAGTTTGTAGCGCAAGAGGAGAAGCTTAAGTATGAGTTACAATTGCATGAGGAAAAACTAAAAAGGCAACTTGCGAACTTGTCGAAGTCCAAAACGGAAACACAGGAATGCGAAAAATTTGCTACAACTTTGGCTAAATTACCGAAGCTCGTTATATCTAAATTGAAATTTGAAATTTTATTAGAAGAAATATAGACTTTGCAACCTGTAAGTTGAAATACGTCCCTTATTTACAATAATAGTAAAATTACAGTTCACAAATAATAGAATAGTTTACAATTTGAGATATAGATAATTTACAAATAATAAAAGTATAAAATAATTTACAAATGTACATCCTAAGCTCAATTTTAATACAATATATCAATATCTATCAAGAAAATAATGCATGCCTTGTCAGTGTTCGTTATAGTTCGTTACGCATGATGGTATAAAAGAATTTCCAAAACGTTCAGTCCTACATTTAATTGTTGCGAGTTTATTAGAAGCCCGTAAATTATAAGGGGAGAGTTTTCAATTTGGATTAGATTAGACAACGGCGAAGATTGGGAAAGAACGTTTTGTTGAAAAAGTTTGAACATAAGGATTCACGTCTTGCAGCCAAAGTTGGAAGGTCAAACACTGCTAAGGCGTCGCTGTATGAAAGGGTTGGATTAATTATTTTGAGAGCTCTTGATTGGATTCTTTCGATATCTTTCGTTAAATATCCAGAATGCTATAGTGCCATAATTGAGCACAGTACTCTAAAATTGGTCTCACACATGTGACATATACGGTTAATAATGTTCTAGCGTCAGCACCAGCTCGTTTCAAGAGTCTTAACATATAAATTCGTTTTGAGGACTTTTTCACAATATAAGTCACGTGATCTTTCCACTTCAGGTCGTCACTAAATATCACACCAAGTAATTTCGCTGATTTTACCAAGTCTATAGGTTGCCCATCCACAGTCAACGGTGGAAAATTTGGCTTAATTCTCCAAAAACAGACTAGGATCTCCTTGCACTTGCGGGAGTTTAGTGACATATTATTTCGTATACACCAATGATTGATGTCGTTCAAAGTAGTCTGCAAAAACGATTCATGGTTTCTGGTAATGGTTTCAGTAAGTGAAGAATCATCCACATACTTCCATCTGTCTTCCCACTCCTCCAGAAGATCGTTGATCATTATTAAGAATAAGATCGGGCCAAGGACCGTACCCTGGGGAACGCCCCGTTTACTGCTTCAAAACTTGAAATGAAATTTCCGATCTTCACCCGTTGTTTCCTTCCGGAAAGAAAGCTTTTAACCCACTCAATCAATACGTTATCAATACCCATTTGATTCATTTTGTTCAAAAGAATGTTATGATCAATGCTATCAAAAGCCTTACTGAAATCTAATAGGAGGATTCGTGCACACTGGTTTGGTTGATCGGTGACGTTGTATAGATGGTGAGCAAAAGACAAAAGTGCGTGGGTAGTAGATAAACCAGAGAGTGATCCAAATTGCTTTCTGTCAATACGATGTCTAATTTGTAACATAATCCATTCAGCGACAAAACGTTCTATAGTTTTGGAAAGAATCGGCGTAAGAGATATTGGTCTTAGGTCATTTTCAATTTCCTTAACGACATCTGACTTTGGGATTGGAATAACGTTTGCTTCTTTCCATGGATCTGGGACAAAGGTTTCTTGGATTGACGCATTAAAAATATCAGCAACTGGAGTAGACAGCTCCATGGCAAAATATTTTAAAATCCAACTTGGGATGTTGTCGGGACCCGAGGCTTTACCACGTTTTAAGTTACTAAGCTTCGAATAAACTTCTTCCGGGGATATGAAATATTTATTTGCTATTTCTCTTCTCGCTGCAGAATCAGTTTCTACATTTTCAGATTGCGGTAATGGTGGTAAGGAATTAGTAGTGCGTAAAAATCTTTGGTTGATTTTAGATGCAAGTTCACCCGAGTGTATTTCTTTCCCCGAGACAATGGCACTAGTTATTGTTTTTTTCCTAGGGAACCCTGCAAGCTGTTTGATGGATTTCCACCACGAACCTGCATTGTCACAGTTTCGGACTTTATTTGCAAAAAAGGAACTTCGAAGCCGATTACATAACCTGTTTACTTTGTTTCTCAGTTTTTTAAAAAGCAGTAGGTCCTTGAACATTGCTTGCTGTCGTTGTTGGATTAGAATTTTTAACTCAGGTGTAATCCAAGGTTTGTCTGTTGGATGTTGTTTGATTTTTCGTAATGGAAAAAAGGTGTCAACAGCATAACTTAGTAAAGTTTGGAATGCAGAAAGTTTTTGTGTACACGTTGGCAAATCTTGGATAAATGTCCAGTCAGTAGATAGCAACCATCTTCCAAAACTACATTTCAAATTTGGTTTTATTATTCTTTTGAAAACAAAATCAGCTCTCATCTTACGAACATGTTTTACCGGCCGAATAATAATTGAATTGTGGTCACTCAAACCAATTGCAGGCAGAATCTCTGGAGAATCATAGCGATGAAACAAGTTGGTAAATATTAGATCTAGGGTTGCATCACCACGTGTTGGATTTTTGACCATTTGCCGCAAGTTGAAATTATTACATATATGCCGGTAGTCCAAGCGGTTAAAGTCGCCAACTAAAATTATTCCGGCATTAGGTTATTTAGTCAAGGCGAGCGAAGCAATCAGGTGTTCTATAAACAAAGTGTCATCCTCATGTGGTGGGTGGTAGATAATACCAATTATGAGGCAAGAGAAACCACGCGGTAATCTGGTCGGACGCAGATATAGCCAAAGACTTTCGAATAAAGAATCATTAAGCTCGTCAATGGGTTTAAAACCGAAAGAGGACTTAATATAAGCACAAACACCCCCGCCACGTTTTTCGACACTTCTGTCTTTCCGAACTAGCGAGCAGGGACGTCGCGAAGGCATGAACATTGGGGGGGTGTCCTGAAATTTTGACCAAGTTTTGGGGAACATTTTGACCAACTTTCAAGTTTTAACTAGGTAATTTAAGTGTGCTAGGTAATTTAAGTTCCCGTAAAATTGTAAACAGCATTTTTAAGAAAATAATATTTCAATGACTTTACTCCAAATTAAATTACTGCACAGTTGTTACAAATTATTTGAACTCAGCTTACGGAAAAGCAACTTAGCTTATATTGACTGATAAGCACTTCATCTTGCAAGGATATAGTGGATCAAGAATAATCAAGGTGAGGTTTACTGGTTTAGCTAGATATTTTCGTATTTATGCGCAAAACAAAACAGAAAATGTTGATTGTTAAACCGGATGTCAATTCGCTGCTAATTCGCTCCCTGTTGGTCAATAATTATTTTGGTTTTTGACTATATACTTTCGCACTTTCAGCTTATAAGTGACCAACTATTTTGACCAAAATTTTTCCAGTTTGACCAACTTTTCCCGCTTAAAATTATTGGGGGGGTGTAACACCCCCCACACCCCCCCAGTAGCGACGTCCCTGCTAGCGAGTAATTTCTAACAACGAGTTCGAAATGTTGTCTGTCAACCACGTTTCAGTTATGCAAACGATATCTGCAAGATTCTCAATAATGACAACCTCAAGGTCTTCTATTTTATTGACAAGGGACCTCGTGTTTGAGAGAAACAGGGTAGGGAGAGTGACGCTCGAATGAAAGGATTCAATAAGACTGGCTGCTCGGTAAGGGGGATTAGATTATTAAGGGATCTCTGTCGGTGTTTGCATCTACCTGGGACTTGGGTACGGGAATAATTATTCGAAGATTCGTTTATGGATTGGCCCAGATTTTGGGGTCAATTATCCGAAGCGATAGATAAAAGCTCGATTGCGCCTATTACCAAGTTCACTTATTTGTGTGAGTTGCTCGACCCAAAAGTTAAGCGTTGTGTTCAAGCGTTGCCCTTTTCTCCCGAAGGTTATAATCGCGCGAAAGCCGTCCTAAAGGACAAATACGGAAAGGAATCCGAAATAGTTAAATGCTATGTGAAAGAAATATTAGATCTACTGCATGTTACGAGCGCTAACCCAAGGAAGGTAGCGGAATTTTTCGAAAAACTGACTCTTTCAGTTCAAGCCCTCGAGACAATGGGTAAACTCAATCAGATAAGCGGGAACGTTTCGATGACTTTGGAAAAACTGTCTGGGATTCGGGGGGATTTAGTACGTACTTACCTCGATTGGGAAACGTTGGACTTTGTTAAACTAACAGAAGCGTTAAAACATTGGGTCAAGAGAAGCCCGATAGTAGCTAATGAAAGGGAGCGAGACGAGATTAGCCGTAAGAAAATATATCAGGCCCGAGACAGCGAAGTTAAACCCCGGGGCTGCGTCTACTGTGGGGACCTGGGGCACAAAGCGACCCAATGCAACAAAATTACAGATGTAACCGAGCGAAAGGGAATTCTGGCCAAGAAGGGGTTATGTTTTAATTGCGCAACGAAAAAGCACCGCGCCGCAGAATGTGCTAGTAAGTCGTCCTGCGGGCACTGCAACAAACGTCATCACACCTCAATTTGTGAACTGAAGAGTGACAAACGTCAGCCTAATGAGAAGTTGATGACGGATGGAGTAAGTGGTCACCGCATTTTCCCAGTGGTTGTTATCAAAGTTAATGGCATTGTGTGTCGAGCATTAATTGACACAGGCGCCGGTAGCTCTTATGCATCTGCCAAGTTAATTAACACTCTTAACATAAAACCAAGCGAGACTAAACGCCAACGAACTGACATGTTGATGGGCTCTCAGACTGCGAAAATGGAAATTTATGACACAAAAATCACCTCTATTGACGGAAGTCACGAGATTAACGTAAAGCTAACCAAAGTTGACAAAAGCGAACTCTTGTCAATTAATAACCCAGAGTATAATAAGTTAATACAACGTTATCAACAACTTGACTCGGTTCGAATGGACGATTGCGATACGAAGGAACAACTTCCTATACACGTTATACTTGGTATTGGTGAGTACGCGAGGATCAAAACCAGCGCGAAGCCTCTCGTGGGGGGAGACTGTGAACCCGTCGCCGAGAAGACGAAATTCGGTTGGTTCATTATGAGTCCTGGGGTCGAGTTTGACAAAAGTACGATGCTGCTGACCAAAATTTCGCAGGCGCACTTCGAGAATTTGTGCCGGCTAGACGTCCTAGGGCTCGCAGATACCTCAAAGAACGACCAAGACACGGTATATCAAGACTTCAAAGAACAACTAGACAGAGATCCTGCGGGCTGGTACGAAGCAAATCTTCCTTGGAAGTCTAACCATCCAAGCATACCAACCAATGAGACCGGAAGTCGAAGGAGACTCGAAAGCTTGGTTAAACGACTTCAACGAAACGGAACCTATGAACGTTATGACGAGATTATCCAAGATCAACTGAAGAACGGAATCATCGAGCCAGCGCCATCGGAACCAAGCGAGAAAGAATTTTACATTCCTCGCAAAGGAGTCGTAAAACAAGAAGCAGAAACCACGAAACTCCGCATCGTGTACGACGCCTCTGTCAGAGAATCAACCACTCAATCGTCATTGAACGACTGTTTGAACCCAGGACCCCCTCTACAGAATCTACTTTGGAGCATTCTTGTTCGCTCTCGATTTTTCCCAGTTCTCCTCACGGGTGACATAGAGAAAGCCTTCCGGCAAGTACGAATGATGATGATGATCAACTTTATTTAAACACACTAATCTTTTCAACATACAGCTGATTTCCAAAAGAGGTGTGCTAATATTTACAAAATACAAATTTATATACTAAAACTTATTTAAATATTACTATAATAATTATTTCCAACATGCAATAACTTATATATTAACTAAACAATATATTTAACCAAGAGATCTAATTTCTAAAAACAAAGGTCGAGGAAGAAAGCTTTTTGCAAAACGAATCATAAGATACCGAAGTTCTTATCTCTTCCGGTATCTGATTCCATATTTGAGCCCCACTATAACTGAAACTTTTTTTTAAGAATTCTGTCCTAGGCCTGGGAATAAAAAGCCTAGTCGAAGAACCCCTTAAATTGTAATCATTTATTGTGTTCGAATTTTGAAAAGTGTCACACAGTCTTTGAGGGGCTAATTGATTGACCGTTTTGTACATGAGCCTGGCTTTCATTTGCGCCCTACGTTCGTCGAGCGATATCCAACCAAGAGCATTAAAAGCCAAAATAGACTGTCCAGGTTCATTTTTGAAATTCATGATCAGTCTAGCCGCTCTATTCTGTAGTTTTTGAAGACGCTCACTAAGACCTTTGCCAAGTGCATCCCAAACTTCGCAACAATAATCAAAATGAGGCTGAATTAAAACATTATATACCAATACCAAAGTGTTTCGATCAACAAATTCTTTAAGTTTTCTTATAGCTCCAATACCTGACGATATTTTACTGGCCATTAATTCGATATGTTTCCCCCAATTTAAATGCTCGTCAATCTAAACGCCAAGCGCTTTGGTATGTTTCACTCTTTTGATCGCTTGGCTATCGATTTTAACTCTAGGTTGGGCATCCGTACTATTTATCTTATACCGTGATCCAATCAGAACGTACTCAGTTTTCGCAATATTTAAACTTAGTTTATTTGCAGACAGCCACTCTCGGACATTCATTAGGTCTTCATTTGCCCTCTCCTCTACTTCATCTAATGTTTCACCCGCAGCTGTTAGGCTGGTATCATCTGCAAACATTCTAGATGTTGTGTGTTTGAGACAATTTGGCAAGTCATTTATATAGATGATGAACAGAAGAGGGCCAAGTATACTTCCCTGGGGAATGCCGCAAGCTATTTTCCCCTGATCTGAAATCATACCTTCTAACTGACATCTCTGTGTTCGGTGTGTTAGATAACAACGTAATAGCGTAAGCGCTTTTTTTTCCATAGCCATACATTTGAAGCTTAAGTAAAAGTATTTCGTGATTTACAGTATCGAATGCTTTCTTCAAATCAAGAAAAACAACTAAGTTGTAAAGGCAGCGGTCCATGTTGACATACCATTCATTTGTACAATCTAACAGTGTAGTAGTTGTAGAATGGAAAGATCTAAAACCAAATTGATGTTCGGATAGAAAGTTCTCTTTCACAAAATAGTCAAATATTTGATCATACAAAATCCTTTCCATCAGTTTGCTCACCACTGGTAGGATTGAAATTGGCCTATAATTGTCCAACATAGACCGCTGACCTTTCTTAAATAGTGGAATTACCCTTGCAGCTTTCCATTCTGATGGAAACTGATCTGAGACGATTGACATGTTAAAAATCTTTGTCAAAGATTGTGCAATAGCAGGAGCTGCCGCCTGAAGAACTTTAGCTGAAATTTTATCAATACCTGTAGCTTTTGAGGTAGATAATTTGGTTATAAGCTTATAAAACGTTGCTACATTTACTGGCTGAAAAGAGAAACCAGCAACAGATTCCCGCTGAGCAATGAAATCTCGAAACTACAATCATTATCATGCTCAATTGTTTCAGCTAGTTTAGGACCTATGTTTGTAAAATGATTATTAAAAACTTCAACTAACTCCTCGGTTGAAGTAACTGTTTTTTCAGGTAGTTTAATTTCATTCACAGTATTTTGTTTCTGATTTCGTCCTAAAATATCATTTATTGTTTTCCAGGCACCCTTTTGGCACTACGCAAGGCAATATTAGCAGCATTTCTAGAAGACTTGTATAATTTCCAATCATTTTCCTCATTTGTTTTTATTGCTTTACGCTTGAGAAAATCCCTTTTAAATAACTTAGTCTTAATTTCTTTATTTACCCACGGGACGCTACCCTTTTTCCTTATTCTTTTTTATCTAATTGGGGCATGTTTGTCGAGCACTTGAACAAATAGTGCTTTCCAGCATTCCAACATTTCGTCTACATTTTGTTTACTATCTAGTTCTGCCCAAGGCAACATATACAAGTCATTTAGAAAGCTCTGAACATTGAATTTTTTAAAATTTCTGAACTCAACTGAACCTTGAGATCCACTGTTTGGTATAGAATTTAATTTTCGTATTGCGTAAATAAGGCTGTGGTCACTAATACCGAGATGTACTATGCCTGAGGAAGTAACTTTCTCAGGCAAAGACGTAATACATACATCCAGTAGTGATTGTATAGATTCAGTAATACGAGTTGGATCATTGATTAGTTGTGTCAGTTGATATATTTCCAAAATTTCCTGAAGCTTTTTAGTAGTCAACAAAGTCGGTTCAAGTAAATTACAATTTAAATCACCTAAAATATAAACTTCCTTGTTTTCATTATCAATTAATTGAATTAACCTTTCAATTTTTGAGAATACCTCAACAGGGGTATTTGGTGGTCTATAAACGCACGAAATAATAAAGGACTGACTGTTAGCTTGCCTAATTTCTAAACAAACAGCTTCTAGGTTATTTGGAACTAAGTCTAGACGTTTTTGATAATTTACGTGACACCTTACGTAAATGCAAACTCCCCCTCCATTTCTTGTTCGATCAGCACGCAGTATATCATAACCATCTATACTGACAAGCTCATCAGAAATGGTAGAGTCAAGGCGGGTTTCGTTAAGTGCCAAGACATCAAGACTACGTTAAGCATAGCCATTTAAAAACCTCTTGTTTTAGGAATATTAAACCTGGTTTCATGAGCTTCCTTCCTCGGCCTTTCATCATTTCAATCCTGAGATTTTAAAATATTTGCTATGTTTTCCTGTAACAAGGCACTACCTTGTTTTAAATGTAAACCCCTATGGTTTAAATGAATAAAGAAACAAGAACGTGACGCCTTACGATTTCACTGGAGAGCACCAGGAAGTGACGTAGTTGCAACCTACCGTTTTACGAGAGCGTTGGTGGTGTTATCTTCTCGGTGGTGTTATCAACGAGCACTTGAAGTCGTGGGAAGAAACGTGTCCAGATCTCGTGCAGGAAATTCGGGATGGTCTGTATGTGGACGATCTAATGACGGGGGGAGCGAATGTGAACGAAGTGGGAGAGAAGAAAGCCAAGGCCATTGAAGTCTTTGAAGACGCGACCTTCAAACTTCATAAATGGCATTCCAACGTGCCTGAGCTCGAAGGGAATAAACAAGTTTTACATGAACCAGCAATCAACGAAGAAGAAACAACGTTTGCGAAGCAACAATTAGGAACTAATCAATCCGAGACAAAGCTACTTGGACTTCCTTGGAACAAGTTGCAAGATATATTAAGCGTGGTGACGACCAAGAACGTAACGGCTACTACCAAGAGAAGCGCCCTCTCCCAACTAGCTAAAGTATATGACCCTCTCGGTTTAGGGACCGTTCATTATTTAGAGGGGGGGGGGGGTCGGCCGGTAATTTTTCAATGTCGATGCATAGTATTTTCCTGACCAACCCAACAACAATGGTTTAATTTTTGTGGCCCACCCCTTGTCATTGGACAGAAATTCATGGCCCACCCCTGTTACAATTTGTTCAATTTTTCCCTCCAGATCTGTATATCCACTTAAAAATAGTATTTAAATTTTATTATGATGATAAAAATATTACTATGATAACAGGGGTGTAGGAAGCTCGTCTATTTGTGGGGGGGCACCAAAGCAATAGATAATCAGTGTGGTGCCAAAGGCAGCACCCAACTAACTAGGGGGTCTGGTGGCATGCCTCCTCAAAAATTTTGAAATCGAGGCCCTCTGAAATTTTGAAGTGCTTTTAAATAGATTGCAAGACAAGTGAGATTTAGACTCTTTCAAAATCTTTTTAAAATTTGGATTGGCCCACCCCTTTCCATATTTATAATTACGTTGACCCACCCCCAAAAACCATTTTCAAAACTCTGGCCCACCCACCAAATCAACCGGCCCACCCACCAAATCAACCGGCCCACCCCCCCTCCTAAATAATGAACGGTCCCTTAGTATCGCCTACAACGTTGATTGGAAAGCTGTCGTACCGAGAAATGTGTGAAACCAACCTCGCCTGGGACGGTGAATTTCCAGAATCATTGAAAAAGCGGTGGGAAGGCTGGTGTGAACTAATGCCCGAGCGCTACGAAGTACCACGTACGTTGGTACCATATCATCAACCTATGTCAGCGGTTTCACTTCATGCTTTCGGAGATGCAAGCAAAGTTGGAGTCTCGGCGGCAGTGTATGCAGTGGTCGAGCAAGAACAAGGGACGACGCAAGGTTTGGTGTGTGCGAAGTCTCGTTTAGCAAAGAAAAATCTTACGATCCCTCGGTTAGAACTCGTGGCTGGACATATGGTGGTCAACCTGGTGTCCAATGTTGAAGCAGCGATCGGAGCTGAGAAAGTGTCTTCCGTGCATTGCTGGCTGGATTCCACAGTGGCATTGTGCTGGATCAACGGTCAAGGGGAGTACCGTCAATTTGTCGCTAACCGAGTGAAGAAAATCCAGGAACACGAACGAGTCAAATGGCACCATGTACCAACGAACCAAAACCCGGCGGATCTGGGAAGTCGTCGTGGTGGAGATATCACCAATAACGAGTTATGGAAACGTGGACTGAGTTGGCTGAATGACGAGACTAAATGGGCACCAGATGTTGTCCTAGAGACAAGTCCAGAAGTAAACGAGGAAGCGAAGTGTATCAGAAGAGTTCAAGCGTTGACGACGTCGAGCCCAACTCGCGATGAATTCGAGAAACTAGTCGAGACGTATCCGTTACGAAAACTGCTCAGGATCGGAGCGTGGATCCAGCGATTTCTTCGGAATTGTTGGAGTCACCGTGGAAACCGTGATTGTGGTCCATTGAAGACGTGCGAGATCGAGAAACAAAGGGTGAAACTACAGTTGAATTTACAACCAAACGCATTGGGAATTCTCGAATGCAGGGGAAGAATCGCAGGTGAATATCCAATTTACCTACCTGAAAACAGCACTTACACGCAGAAGATCGTAGAGCAGGCACATATTGCAACACTCCACGGTGGAGTGGCCACGTCTATGGCTAAAGTTCGGGAACGGTATTGGGTACCAATGTTACGGCGAATGGTAAAGCGAGTTAGAAGTGATTGTTTCGGATGCGCGAGGTTCAGAAGCCAGGCCTACCACAAACCGCCACCTGGGAATCTACCTTCAACACGAACAGATGGATCTACACCTTTCCAAGTCATTGGAGTGGATTTCGTGGGTCCAATCCGTTATCAGTCGAAAACGAAGGTCGAGAAAAAGGCGTATCTAGTCCTTTACGGGTGCAGTCTAACACGAGCAGTCCACCTCGAAGTTCTAAGATCGTTGGAAGAGGCAGAATTTATACCCAGCCTCAGAAGATTGAATGCAAGCAGAAGATGACGACGATGAACCTTAAGTTCTAAAACATTATCACTTTATAATAACGTAATATAAGATAGGTTCAAATCGAGTAGACGTTTAGTTAACACGTTAAGATATACACATACTCGTAATTAATTTCGAAAGAACAATCGCTTGAACATTATGGATGCTTACATGTACACCTCTCCGAGGATGTACATGGGGGAGTGTGTCATGGACTGGGGACCAGATAGCATAATTTAATCTCATATTATTAATAATTGGGTATGACGTAAGAGCCTCGACGTGACTCAGTATATAGTTAATGTTTTAGTTGGACAGTCGCCAGTCTGAGTGTGAAGTGATGTGAATAGCCCATGCGCTAGTGATTTAGTAGTTATAATATCTTTTGATTTAAATAAATATATCCAAAAACCCGAGACTTAGTCGAGGACTACGGTTCTACGGAGGGAACATTCTCGACAAACCCCTTTACTTTTTGGGCAGATTTGGACACTTTTTTAGTTTTTGATAAAGTAGCTAGCTAAATATCACCAAAAGGTAAATGCTGACCCCTTAACTTTTTGTTAAGGATGACCTCTTAACTTTTTGTTAAGGATAACCCCTTTACCTTTTGGCCATTTTTAGCCACTTATTCAGGTTTTGAAAAAGTGGCCAAAAAGAAAAAGGGTTAGCCTGAACATTTTGTCGAAAAAATTTAAAGTGTTAGCCCTTACTTTTTAGCCATTTTTAGCAACTTTTTGAGTTTTTGAAAAAGTGGCCAAAAAGTAAAGGGGTTTGCCTTAACTTTTTGTCGAAACTATAAGGGATTAGCCTAACCAATCACGTTGCCGAAATTAATTTTCGCTTCGCGTGCGAACAAATTTGCCTAGTGGAAAACGAGCTTTAGCCTTAACTTTTGGTCGAAAATATGTCAAGGGCTTAACCATCTTCTTTTTTGCCATTTTTAGCCACTTTTTTAGTTTTTGAAAAAGTAATGGGGTTAGCCTTATCGTTTGGTCGGAAAAACCTTAAGGGGTTAGCCTAATTATTTTTTGGCCATTTTTAGCCACCTTTCGACTTTTTGAAAAATTGGGCAAATTTTATAGTAAAGGGGTTAGCCTAACCTTTTGTCGAAAAATGTTAGGGGGTTAGCCTTTACTTTTTTCCATGCCATTTTTAAATGTGACCAAAAATGGCCAAAAAGTAAAGCGGTTAACCTTAACACTTTGTCAAAAAAATGTTAAGGGTTAGCCTTTACTTTTTGGCCATTCTACCTTTACCTCTATACAAAATTTTCATACCCTCATAATAATTTCCCTGTTGCACTTCTTAAGCCCCGACTCTCAACATTGAACTTTTTATATGGTAAATTACCAAAAGTTGTTTCAATGACATGGGTATGATGAAGTTTTGTTTTGTCAATGTATACTAACTTTGCAATATTGTGAGGAATGGTCTCAAGCATTATGTCAAAGATTTTACCTGCCTTGCATAGGCGGTGGAAGATCTGTATTATTGGGGGGCTTAGAATGTAGCACACCAATGTAGAGGGGTCTGGGGGAATCCTTCCCCAGAAAATTTTGAAATCTAGTATCTCTGAAACCACATTTCCTGCATTCTGTGGGGAGAATTTTATGGAAATTTCAACATTACAAGCTTTCATCTGGAGTACTAAAAACATAGTTCAATAATCTATAATTCAACATTTGTTATATAAACATATTTAATTGAAAGACTGATACTGGGCTTGGGCCCCCATTTCCCTACTTTTTAAAAGTTGGGGGCTTTAACCCTCCCTTCCCAGTTCCACCACCTATGCTACCTTGTATTTGTCTACCCTGGACTCTTCCTTGGGAGCAATTCATGTACCTTGGCACATAGTACTAGGCATTGATTCCAGCACTCCACAGTTTATTAACAATGGCAAAATTTGTATTATCATGGTTTTAGAAATTATTTTGTCACAACACTATTTTCAGAATGAGCTTTTCTTCAATGTACCTGTATGATTACAATATTTCCCTGTATCATGGGCAAGTTCCCATGCAGGGATCATGACTTGGTCCTGGCTGGCCTGTGAGCAGACTAGCTCCTGGCCAACAACTATGGAACCAGTTTGGCTATATTTTATGGGAAGCTGTGTGATTATGTTTTATGCTGTTGTTGTTGTTGTTGAAAAAACATTGAAAATTATTCCAGTAAATTATTATATGAATTTGCTCTCTGTACAACAAGAGGGAGTACATATATTCTCCTACCAGGATTGACCCCTGCCTATAAGCCACAAAACTGTACATAGAAAATATCCAAATATACATGGTACACTTATTCAATGTGTATGAATAATTTGTTTTATATTATTAATACAAGTATGCAGGCTAGAATACAAGATAAGTATTTAACAATACCCGCTGAATCAACCAGAGATGTTTTATCCATACATTGATATACAACATGACTAAGATTGTAAGGATAATTCTTGTAGTACATGGTTAGAGAGATTATTAGGCTTAAATATAATTTAGTAGTGATCTTGTAATACTAATTATAAGATGATCAAGATTAGGCCACTAAACTAAAACCAACTGCTTTTTCAAATGGATATAGATAAAATATTCTGTTATTCACAATCAAATAAAAAGTTGTGATAAAGTATAACAATTTTCAAAACCAAGCATATTTTCCAAAATAAAGCATATAGAAATTTTAGTAACATATGTAGGCTTTAAAGTGCTTAGTTAGTAAGTTCTAGATTAGTTTTTGGCTTAGACTTTTAGTTTCGGAGATATAAAGGCTCAAACAGGCAAATTTTGCCATTTTCTGAAAAAAAGTAGCGCGACCAAAATATCACCAAGGGGCCTGGATCCCAGGAACCCAACTTTGATAAACAACTAAGAAATATATGGCGAAGATATCGATATCTTGTGGTTTTTTGCATATTTTGTCTAAACGATGTTTCGTTTGTGCGTGATCTTACACAGAAAGTACCAACAGTAATATATCTAGCTATCTGACACCTTTTTTGGATGATAAATCACCTATTGCGGCTTTAAACCGATAGAAAAGAGGACACCGAAACTCATCGATCTGAGACATTTGGTGGCAAATACAGGTTATAATTCCATGACACGCAATCACGAATATTTCTCTTTGATCTTGACCCCAATCCCGACCCAATCCCTAACCCTATTTCGTGCGTGTCATGGAATTGTAGCTTAAATACAGGTTATAATTCCATGACACGCAAAATATTTCTCTTTGATCTGATCTTATATCCCCCCCACCAATCTAACCTTTTTCCGTGCGTGTCATGGAATTGTAACCCAAATACAGGCCATAGTTATCGACCTATAAACAAAGACTAATGTACCCAGTTGTCCCAACATAGGACAGGAATCAAAATACAGGTAAGCTGTGATTTTAACAATTGCAATGATGTCTATTCGCGCGTATGAACTTTGGATATTTAACGTTGAATCATGTCACCTAAATGTGCATATTATTTGCTTAGTATACAATGTCATTGAAGCCAGTATGGATGAAAGGTTCTGCGCCGGACATGTCCGGTGTACAACGGTGTTTGTTGACGCACAAATCGATTGAAGTGCTTCTACCTCTGAGAGATTACATACTGCTGTTATAGAATAATATATCATATATATTTCAATGTGGAAATTATCACAACTTTAATGCCTTTATGGTATTTAACTAATATAAATTAATAGGCCATTCTACTTTTAGACTTCAACCTACTTTATATGTGGACTTTCAGTGTCTTGTATTATCCTACACATGTGGTCAATGTCAAATGTTTTATATGACAGTGAGATACTGATGCTATATGTTTAATTGATACATGTATTTGGCACAAAGTTGATCACCAAGTGCTGCACTGTCCCACTAGTGGAACCACCTTAACCTGAGTATCAGGCATTTCTGCGGTTAGGCCTTGGTCCCTAAGCCACCTATTTGAAGAACCTTAGGGAGGCTAAGAGAAAATTCCCTAAATAGAGAGATACACTTCAAAATTGTATAGCCTATTAAACTATTTGTTTGTAATTTCATCTAGATTATCAGTGAAGTAAACTGGAACCATCAGTGAAAGATGAATTAACATTTTTAATTAAATATTTATTAAACATCTTTATCAATATATGTTGCAGTGTGACTCTATTGTCTCTTGGGGGCAAGTTCACTTTTAATAGCTCAGCCCTTTGATTGGATTGGCTTAACCCATTAATTGGCAAATTTTACTCATCAGTGGTAGAGTACTGCCAATTAATGGGTTAACTGCGCTTGATTGGATCGGCTAAACTTTAGCTGCTTTTTGGGTAATGGGTTACCTAGAAAAGAGCCAGACTCCCACTATGGAGGAACTTTACCCATCTGGAAGGAGAGATTCCACTTCTAAAATGTGCAAGGACGGACATCTGGTAGGGGAGGGGGTCAACATCCATTTTCCTCCATGGGGAGGAAGTCTTTTACCTGCACAGAGAAGCACCTTTCCGAGTTACTTAAATCAGTTATGTGGGCATGCCAAGAAAGTTGGATATGTGTACACTATGAGTAAAGCAAACATCACTCTCACACCAGACATCTTACATCTAATGTGAAAGTTGAAGCATGTTTGCTCTGCCCACACAGGCAAAGCTACTGTAATAGAAAGTATGAAGTTTTGCAGATCACATACTGGCCTTATGGCTTATTAAATTAGATATGTTTCCCCCACTAAAACATTCTCAAAAGATGAATATTATTCTAACCCTATTTATGTGGCAATTAATGTTTAGTGTTGTCACAATAATTCCATATATATATCTATATATCCAGTTTATGATATCCGTGTATTGATCATCTTTCAGTTGCAGTTAACCAGTTATTATTCTTGAAAATGTCCAAATTTTGGGCAAATTTGAATGTAAAATTTGTAGGGAAACAAGCTTCCTGGCTAAAGTGAGAACCAACTTTAAAGCAGGTGTAGAAATGAAATGCAACCGATTCCCATGTCCATGAAGGCATATGAAGACTATAAAATGCAGTAAAAAGTTTAAGTTCCATTCCAACAAACTTTTAACCCTTGCATTCGTTCATTTATTTCTTCTTTCGAGAGAATTTTATAAGCAATTGGTTCGCCAGAAGAGGCATCTATGTCCCAGAATTTATAGACATAAGTTACTGTCATCAAGTGTCATGGTCGTCTCCACGATCGACTTTGAAATCGCATTTAAATCCATTCCTTCGTCTATATTCCACGATTGACGATGCAAACCACTAGAAGGGTTACTTTACACACTCAAAAATGTGTTTGAGTTCAAAAATGTGTTTTTTTCATCAAGAAATAGCCGACTTTTCAAGATGATTTATCCAAATGTAATTGTTTTTATAGTAAAATTAAATACACACGTTCCTGGGACCCAGTCCCCCGGAAGACGCTACTTTTTTTCCAAAATAGCGACTTTGAGCCTTTATATCTCCGAAACTAAAAGTCTAAGCCAAAAACTAATCTAGAACTTATTAACTAACCTTTTATGTTCTATCCGAATCAATAAAAACCAATTTTGCGTTCATAAGCACTTTAAATTACAGCACAAAGTTTCACGTTCTATTTCACCTTTGGTACATTTATAAAATAGTGCAAACTTAATAGTACCTTTCTTTATATTTTCCGTGTAATATTACAGAAGATTATTCACCTTATCACTGCTAAAATTACTCTGAAATACAAAAACAATATTCGCACACTCCTAAACGGCAGCCATATTGTATATATAATTTACCCGTTTAATATTTTATTGTTGCATTATTGCGACATCCATTCCGTATCAACGACCAATCATATTCACTTCCGGTTATGGATTATCCCAGAGCCTTAGATTCTTCCTAAAGGATCGCAGGCTCGGGGGACGAGATTGGTGCGCCAGCTAATTGTGCCAAGTGCGGCTTGCCAGGTGGATATCGCTTGCCAGTTTACAGAGAAAACAAGTTGGAAAATATGTATACTTTATATAATGGAGGCAACTATGGAAAATAATCGTACATCTGAGCGTCTGGTCGTCAGTGGGTTGGTCTTGTGCCTTTCAACCAAGCGAATTTCGTGCGGGTCTAGTTGAGGTCGTGGCGAAAACGGTAGCGCGGCAGAAGGAGTCAAGATCGGCTTCGGGTCAACAAAGCACCGAGAATGCTCGCTCTATCGACGTAACAGGTGATGTAAGTCAACTCCCCTCAAATCCAAACAACGTACAAGGTATGTCTATCATAGCTCCTTCTTTTATTCAAGCTGTTTGCGCTAGTAGCGGCGCAGCAACCGGGCAAAGACAGGCGGGCCCCACGGAGAACAATATCAACTTCGAAAGCCGACTCACTACCCTCTCAAACCCGGTGTTTGAGCCTCTAAATGGACTCAGTCTGTCTTTGCCTCATCTTCGCATCACTTCATAATTTATACTTGGTCCATGTTGCGGTAGCCCTCGTCGCAAAATCAATTGTCGAGGAGCGCGCGACCGGTCACGCCGAAGGCAACACGAAGTCCGCAGGCGCAGAGCAGAGCCTAGATAAAGAGCAACTATTATTTACTAACAATTTACATTTGTCAGGTGTCTTAACTCAGTTTCCTAACCCTCAAACAATATTACCAACTAAATTAAACAATTTTGAAATGCCGTCAGTCTCGCATCCAGATCGACAAACGGCGGTTAATTACGTTTTAAATGGCTTACGTTTTGGCTTCACACTTGGTTTTCAACCGCACTTATGTAAATTGAATCGCCAACATCTAATTGTCCATCCGCGCACGAACATCCGTCAGTTATTGATGAATAGTTATATAAAAGAGATTAGTTTTGGCAGAGTTTTGGCCCTACGGATGCTCCCCCACTTAAAGATTTGCACTTTAGTCGTTTTGGCGTGATCCCCAAAAAAGGAGCTGGATGGCGTCTTATTTTGTGCTTATCGTTCCCATTTGAACATAGTGTCAACGACGGCATAGACCACGATAATTTTTCTTTGCAATATTGTCCGGTAAAGCACGCGATAAATTTGTTTATTAAAACAGGAAAGGGTGCATTATTGGGAAAGGTTAACAACAAGATCGCTTACCGCATAGTTCCAGTTAATCCTTCCGACAGAGATTTATTAAGTATGCGATGGAGAGATAAGTTTTACGTTGGTTTTGGTATCACCGTTTGGCTTTCGATCTGCGCCCGGCAGTTGTCAAAATTTAATAATGAAAGAAAAAACAAGAAATGCGGGTGTCTAATATGCCTTTCTACTAAACTTTTCTTTGTGCGTCAGGCCGCGTGCTGTTGATATGGGGTTAGCTCTGCATTGTTTTGACCCAACATACTTTGCTGTGAAATCGGGTAACTCAGCATTGTTTTAGCGCAGCATACCTGGTTGTGACATCGGGTAACTAGGCATTGTTTCGGCACAGCATACCTGGTTGTGACATCGGGTAACTAGGCATTGTTTCGGCACATCATACCTGGTTGTGACATCGGGTAACTAGGCATTGTTTCGGCACATCATACCTGGTTGTGACATCGGGTAACTAGGCATTGTTTTAGCACAGCATACCTGGTTGTGACATCGGGTAACTAGGCATTGTTTCGGCACAGCATACCTGGTTGTGACATCGGGTAACTAGGCATTGTTTCGGCACATCATACCTGGTTGTGACATCGGGTAACTAGGCATTGTTTCGGCACAGCATACCTTGGTTGTGACATCGGGTAGCTAAGCATTGTTTCGGCACAGCATATCTGGTTGTGACATCGGGTAACTAAGCATTGTTTTCGCACAGCATACCTGGTTGTGACATCGGGTAACTAAGCATTGTTTCGGCACAGCATACCTGGTTGTGACATCGGGTAACTAAGTATTGTTTTAGCACAGCATACCTGGTTGTGACATCGGGTAACTAAGCATTGTTTCGGCACAGCATACCTGGTTGTCACATCGGGTAACTAAGCATTGTTTTAGCACAGCATACCTGGTTGTGACATCGGGTAATTCAGCATTGTTTCAGCACAGCATACCTGGTTGTGACTTCGGGTAATTCAGCATTGGTTCAGCACAGCATACCTGGTTTTGACATCGGGTAATTCAGCATTGTTTTAGCACAGCATATATCTGGTTGTGACATCGGGCAACTCAGCATTGTTTCAGCACAGCATATTTGGTTGTGACATCGGGTCATTCAGCATTGTTTCAGCACAACATATCTGGTTGTGACATCGGGTAATTCAGCATTGTTTTAGCACAGCATACCTGGTTGAGACATCGGGTAACTAAGCATTGTTTTAGCACAGCATACCTGGTTGTGACATCGGGTTATTCAGCATTGTCTTAGCACAGCATACCTGGTTGTGACATCGGGTAATTCAGCATTGTTTTAGCACAGCATAACTGGTTGTGACATCGGGTAATTCAGCATTGTTTTAGCACAGCATACCTGGTTGTGACATCGGGTAATTCAGCATTGTTTTAGCACAGCATACCTGGTTGTGACATCGGGTAATTCAGCAGTGTTTCAGCGCAGCATACCTCGTTGTGACATCGGGTAATTCAGCATTGTTCAGCACAGCATACCTGGTTGTGACATCGGGTAATTCAGCATTGTTTCAGCACTGCATACCTGGTCGTGACATCGGGTAATTCAGCATTGTTTTAGCACAGCATACCTGTTGTGACATCGGGTAGTTCAGCATTGTTTCAGCACAGCATACCTAGTTGTGACATCGGGTAATTCAGCATTGTTTCAGCACAGCATACCTGGTTGTGACATCGGGTAACTAAGCATTGTTTTAGCACAGCATACCTGGTTGTGACATCGGGTAACTCAGCATTGTTTCAGGACAGCATATCTGGTTGTGACATCGGGTTATTCAACATTGTTTCAGCACAGCATACCTGGTTGTGACATCGGGTTACTCAGCATTGTTTTAGCGCAGCATACCTGGTTGTGACATCGAGTAATTCAGCATTGTTTCAGCACAGCATACCTGGTTGTGACATCGGGTAACCAAGCATTGTTTTAGCACAGCATACCTGGTTGTGACATCGGGTTATTCAGCATTGTTTTAGCACAGCATACCTGGTTATGACATCGGGTAATTCAGAATTGTTTTAGCACAGCATACCTGGTTGTGACATCGGGTAATTCAGCAGTGTTTCAGCACAGCATACCTGGTTGAGACATCGGGTAACTAAGCATTGTTTTAGCACAGCATACCTAGTTGTGACATCGGGTTATTCAGCATTGTTTTAGCACAGCATACCTGGTTATGACATCGGGTAATTCAGCATTGTTTTAGCACAGCATACCTGGTTGTGACATCGGGTAATTCAGCAGTGTTTCAGCACAGCATACCTGGTTGTGACATCGGGTAATTCAGCATTGTTTCAGCACTGCATACCTGGTTGTGACATCGGGTAATTCAGCAGTGTTTCAGCACGGCATACCTGGTTGTGACATCGGGTAATTCAGTAGTGTTTCAGCACAGCATACCTGGTTGTGACATCGGGTAATTCAGCATTGTTCAGCACAGCATACCTGGTTGTGACATCGGGTAATTCAGCATTGTTTCAGCACTGCATACCTGGTCGTGACATCGGGTAATTCAGCATTGTTTCAGCACAGCATACCTGGTTGTGACATCGGGTAGTTCAGCATTGTTTCAGCACAGCATACCTGGTTGTGACATCGGGTAATTCAGCATTGTTCAGCACAGCATACCTGGTTGTGACATCGGGTAATTCAGCATTGTTTCAGCACTGCATACCTGGTCGTGACATCGGGTAATTCAGCATTGTTTCAGCACAGCATACCTGGTTGTGACATCGGGTAGTTCAGCATTGTTTTAGCACAGCATACCTGGTTGTGAGATCGGGTAATTCAGCATTGTTTCAGCACAGCATACCTGGTTGTGACATCGGGTAGTTCAGCATTGTTGTAGCACAGCATACCTGGTTTCCACATCGGGTAATTCAGCACTGTTCCAGCACAGCATACCTGGTTGTGACATCTGGTAATTCAGCATTGTTTTAGCACAGCATATCTGGTTGTGATATCGGGTCATTCAGCATTGTATCAGCACAGCATACCTGGTTGTGACATCGGGTAACTAAGTATTGTTTTAGCACAGCATACCTGGTTGTGACATCGGGTAACTAAGTATTGTTTTAGCACAGCATACCTGGTTATGACATCGGGTAACTCAGCATTGTTTCAGGACAGCATATCTGGTTGCGACATCGGGTTATTCAACATTGTTTCAGCACAGCATACCTGGTTGTGACATCGGGTACTCAGCATTGTTTCAGCACAGCATACCTGGTTGTGACATCGGGTTATTCAGCATTGTTTCAGCACAGCATACTTGGTTGTGGCATCGGGTAATTCAGCATTGTTTTATCACAGCATACCTGGTCGTGACATCGGGTTATTCAGCATTGTTTTAGCGCAGCATACCTAGTTGTGACATCGGGTAATTCAGCATTGTTTTAGCGCAGCATACCTGGTTGTGACATCGGGTAATTCAGCATTGTTTTAGCGCAGCATACCTGGTTGTGACATCGGGTAGTTCAGCATTGTTTTAGCACAGCATAACTGGTTGTGACATCGGGTAATTCAGCATTGTCTTAGCACAGCATACCTGGTTGTGACATCGGGTAATTCAGCATTGTTTTAGCGCAGCATACCTGGTTGTGACATCGGGTAATTCAGCATTGTTTTAGCGCAGCATACCTGGTTGTGACATCGGGTAATTCAGCATTGTCTTAGCACAGCATACCTGGTTGTGACATCGGGTAATTCAGCATTGTTTTAGCACAGCATACCTGGTTGTGACATCGGGTTATTCAGCATTGTTTTAGCGCAGCATACCTGGTTGTGACATCGGGTAATTCAGCATTGTTTTAGCGCAGCATACCTGGTTGTGACATCGGGTAATTCAGCATTGTTTTATCACAGCATACCTGGTTGTGACATCGGGTTATTCAGCGTTGTTTTAGCGCAGCATACCTGGTTGTGACATCGGGTAATTCAGCATTGTTTTAGCGCAGCATACCTGGTTGTGACATCGGGTAATTCAGCATTGTTTCAGCGCAGCATACCTGGTTGTGACATCGGGTAATTCAGCATTGTTTTATCACAGCATACCTGGTTGTGACATCGGGTTATTCAGCATTGTTTTAGCGCAGCCTACCTGGTTGTGACATCGGGTAATTCAGCATTGTTTTAGCGCAGCATACCTGGTTGTGACATCGGGTTATTCAGCATTGTTTTAGCGCAGCATACCTGGTTGTGACATCGGGTTATTCAGCATTGTTTTAGCGCAGCATACCTGGTTGTGACATCGGGTAATTCAGCATTGTTTTAGCACAGCATACCTGGTTGTGACATCGGGTAATTCAGGATTGTTTTAGCACAGCATACCTGGTTGTGACATCGGGTAACTAGGCATTGTTTTGGCACAGCACACCTGGTTGTGACATCGGGTAACTCAGCACTGGTTTGGCATGGCATATCTGGTTGTGACATCGGGTAACTAAGCATTGTCTTAGCACAGCATACCTGGTTGTGACTCCGGGTAACTCAGCCGTGTTTCGGCACAGCGTATACTTGGTTGTGACATCAGGTAACTCAGCGTGGTATTGGCATTCTAACAATTTGTTTCTACTAAGCATATCTGGTGGTGATATCGGGTAACTAAGCATGGTCTCTTCACAGGACCCTCAGTTAAACTCATTGTCAGACATGGCTGCAGGTGATGTGTTGGTTTGGTGCAAACGGAGGGAAAACTCACTTGGATGGGTCATATGTTAGGTATAGCAATATCACTATTTGGTGGTCATGTAAAAACTCGAAATCGCTACATTCCCTTGACCTGAATTCAAGTAATTGCAAATGTTTGGTAAACTGCCAACCTCGTACCCAGGGCTTCTCGGGTAAACTGCGGACCTCCCACCCGTTGCACCTAACCATCCATACGGGTAAGTTATGTTACTGTAGGTGTTAATGTATATTCACTGCCATAATTATCTATTAAAATTTCAAGTCCAGTTTCAAACACATTTATAATTTTGTACTCAAACACGTTTATACATGAATATATAGTTGAAATTTATTCTATCGTTGCTCAGCTTCAAATCTCTGTACATATCCAATGCTGCCATGTAAACGGAGTCTAATATGACGGAAAACATGCAAGTGGAGGTCTTTTAATTCCTTCCAGGCTTAAGCCAAGGTCATGCGTATGAAATAATATGTATCGAAAATAATATGAGAATGTGGGCAATGAACCTAAGAATTGTGTAGAGGTAAAAATGCTTGATTTCCTACCGCAGTGTAGGATATGTCGGGTTTGCCAGCAACAACGATTTTCATTTTGATCTATTCAACCTAAAAATATTACAAAGAAAAATATTGATTAGAAATTAAATTAGCATAGATAGGTATAAAGAATACTCCTCATGCATACATTATGAGGAATATTTAACATAATAATATAAACATAACTTTAGCGAAGTTTAGTTTAGCGTCTCTTCAAACGGAAATTTGCTTTTCTAAAGGCCATGTAGCAACTTAGGCCTGCTCTGGGACCTGAACTCGCCTTAAATCGCATCGCTTAAAATCCCCATTTTTCCTTAAATCGCATCGCTTAAAATCCCAATTTTTCCTTAAATCGCATCGCTTAAAAGTCCCAAATTTTTCCTTAAATCGCCTTACGTATTTATTCTAATTAACGCCTACTATCTAATAAACGCCCCACTCCAATTAACGCCCCCTCAACCTACAGAAATTTGTATTAAACGCCTCTCTCTAATAAACGCCCCCCATTCGAGAAGATAAAACGCCAAAAGTCAACGTTTCATATTTCAACGTTTTATTTCATTCACATTAACTTGACAACATGAGGTTTTTTGTAGAGCAATGACTGTTCGTACTCGAATTCAAAATGAGTATATTTATCTTTAATGCGGGTCAGTTCTTCTTGGAGAATCCTTGCACAAGTTTTTGACTTGGTCCTAGCTCGGAAGATACCTGGTACTATTAGGCCCACCTCTCGCTTCCTTTTCCCACAAACTTCTACTTCAACGATGTTTCCTTGCGAAGCATTAAGAAATGTTGCCACTAATCTAGTTTTTTTTTTATGAACTTGTGAAATAGACGCCTCTCTGTATTAAACGCCTCTCTCTCATAAACGCCCCCTTCCGAAGTCATTTTTTTAATAAACGCCCAGGGCGTTAATTAGAATAAATACGGTAACTCGCATTATCTCGCGGCGAGTTAAGGCGAGTTACCGTCCCAGAGCAGGCCTCAACTTGCAACCCAATTTCTGCACAGAGCCATGTACGTTTGTATAAATGCACACACAGAAAAATAATCAAAATGGCCCACGTTTCACAGGAAAGTTGAATGAAAAGTTTGGTCATTATTTTAAGAATTTAACCCACAGGTGCGGTGTCTTTTATATCTTTTTTAATAATAAAACAATTTATTGATTTATCTAGATTCCAGGTCTCTGTTTGTGTTATTCGCCTCAGATAACACAAACTTCTTCATATCATTCGAAAACCGAATTCAATTATTGATAAATACTGACACCTACATAAACTCAAGACTATTAATACATTGTAAACTGAAAATAAGCTGACTCAGAATTTTGGGTAACACAGTACAATGTCGATGGAAATTCCGGTGTTATAATCATCACAAGGAAAGATTGCATTCTGCTTAGCAAATTTCAAGTCAAAGTAGCCTATGGGGTCATGAACTTTAGTCACAATTAAGATTGATTTGCACAATGTCGCAATTTCAATGTAATTGAATATGTATGAAATTACGTTGAGATGTCTTCAAGTCAAACTGAAACTAAACACAGACATTTTATCTCAAACGATTTTGCCTTTTCTTCCAAACGACGGTTCATTATTTTCATCAAATAAAGCCTCGAGGACGGTGTTTCAAACTTTAACGATGTAAATAAACGACAAAAATGAAGTAAATACAAGGTAATGAAATTATATATACAAGGAAGTTTAAATAGGCATATCGAAGCGACAGCGGCGCTTTAACGTCGACTATTAACCACACAATGAATTTCTGAAGAGACCACGAAAGAAATGGTCAATAGATATTAGAAGCTTAGCAAGATTCTTACTTTTAGAATTTAGACGTCTTCTTGACTGTTTGAGCTGATTTTGGTTCAACAATCCACAGATTAGACCTCTTTTCTATGCTTGCCTTTAATACATATTTGTTGATGCAGAACGGCTGTGCAAAGTCATGAATATCTGAATTTTAACTACTAGTGTTTGAAACTCACACTGTGCCGTTTCGTCTCAGTTAAGTTTATGACGATATCTAACATCTTTTCTTTTATCAACTATTTCTCAAGTTGCTGATTTTTAAGAAATACATGTCATGGATGCAAACGCCTTTGACCACAAGAAATTGATTCAACATTGATCATTGTATTCTTGTTGTAAAGAGAAAATGGCGTCATACGACACTGGTTATGAAGATGAACGATTTCAACATCCCGTTGGCCACACTTTGCATTGTAGCATTTGTACGAATGTTTTGAAGGATCCCGTCATGTGTCGACAAAATGAGCATTTGCTTTGTCGATCTTGCATCATTCCACATCTCATGAACTTTCAGACATGTCCTTCGTGTATGGAAGAACTCACTGTCGACACGTTGCGTCAGGCACCACGAACCGTAACTAACTTACTGTCTGAATTAAAAATACGATGTGAATTCTTTGATCGTGGATGTGGAAAGTTTCTCGAGCTGGGAGATCTTGAAAGGCATCTTACAGAGTGTGGATTCGCCCCAGCAGTCTGCTCTAACGAAGGATGTGGACAAGAAGTAAATAGACAGGATAAACTTCACCATGAAACGATCGTGTGTGAACTACGAAGAGTTAAATGTCATAGTTGCAACGAAATCAGCCGAGAAATAGACATAGTAAAAGTTAATTTGGCATCGATGAATGTGAAGTTGGACAAAAATGAGAAAAAGTTGGACAGAAATGAGGAGACCTTAAAGGCAGAGGTGGGAAATGTGGTTGCAAAAGTTGAACTTGTTCAAGAACAACTCAACAAGCAGGAAGAACAACTCAACAGCCAGGAAGAACAACTCAACAAGCAGGAAGAACAACTCAACAGCCAGGAAGAACAACTCAACAAGCAGGAAGAAAGCAACCGTCGGCTTGAAGCGGACAATATCGAAATGAAGAGAAGTTTAAATGAAATTACGAAACAACTGGAAAGAATGGCACTGCAAACATCGCAAGAACATATGAAGAAAGGGATTGCAGAAGCTGATGACATGGACAGAGACCCGGAGGGTCTGACATTTGAAGGAATTCTAAATTCTGCGGAAATGCTCGGTAAATTTCCGTAACTGACACTTACATATTATATAAGTCGTCCTTGAGGCTCCAAAATTGGTTTACGCTGTTCAAATAATCCTATGAATTTAAAACACCATATAATTAAGAGCATATGTTACACGAGGCAATTTTTGCTGCAACTTGCAACGCAATTTCGGCACAGAGCCATGCAATGTAGAATTGCACGCACAGAAAAACTGTGAACACGGTACACGTTTTCATTATTTCTTGGTTGCCTTCTGGGCCATGTTTAGCAAGAAAAACTGATATGGTCAAAATAGAACGGGATGCATTAATGTATTTTTACCTAACATCGCTGTGTCCTAAAATGCGTTGCCAGTTAACGTTGCAGCAAAAATTGCCTGGTGTTACATGGCCATTAGTAAGTTCAACAATTGCTCTTTAGTAGGATTTGAATATTTCCCCCAAGAAAATATGGAATTTCCCGTAGGCTGAAGAATGGAAGATTAGGAGCGGGTTGAGAAACTGCATGTACATTTTGTTGATGTTTCTGCAATTGCTTGAGTATAAAACTAGACTGGGTCACAGACACAGTTCATTTACTCTGAACTGACTGACACGCGAATTGAGTTACAATTAGGTTTGTAAAACAGGCGGTTACCTGCGCACAGATTGTGTTATGCCTGTAATGCAGTCTGTGAAACCTTATACGAAAGCTTGTTAATTGTGACAAGCTCCCCCCCCCACCCCCCTCCAACGCTACTCAGATAGGAGTATTAGATTCTGATTGGTCATAGTTGATTATATATTAGGTTCTGATTGGTTATACTTAACTATGATGAAACTTTCGATCTCGATGTTCGAATTACAAATTATGTATTTTTGAAGGGGTTAGGACATTACTCATTACGATTATTGAAGAATTAGGGATAGTTGAAGGGTAAGAATTCGCTATGTTTAAAATGGACTAAATCATGTGATGATGGCTACCAGTTACTGCTTTTGAAAATAATTTTCATGAATTGTCACAATGTATATCAAACTTAATTGCATGGTGAAAAAATGATGCTCCAAACAGGCGTTTAAGGGGTCGTCCATAATATTCAACATTTGCGCATGCGTACATAGAGTACTCCTATTTTCAACCACGCCCACGTCCATCTCCCATCTCGTTTTTTAGTCTTTAACAATGTTGCAATGAAACTAAACAGTAATCTTGTACTTGAGAGTCACACGGCTCAGTCATATAGGTAGTTTCACCTGACGTCATCGCCGCCATGTTGGATGAATATGACAAAGGATTTTCCTTGTTTGCAATGCGAATTTTATGGAACATGGCAAAAACCTGTTTGTTCTTTGAGCCCCAATAATAGTTGTCGACTCTCGAACAATCATGATTCATGATTTATGAACTTTATTCTTTAAAGTGCTGACATTATTTACACTGCGAGCCTTGGCCTGCAAACCAAGGTCAAGGTATATAGTTGTGTAAATATCATGATTTTTCTCGGCATCTCGTTGAGTGGACCAATAGTAGAAGGTGTTTGTAGATGGAATATACGAACGAAAATTTATATACATTTTTAAACCTAGCCAGGAGCAGTTGCGAAAAATGCAACTTTAGGCCCTCTGGCAGGAATAGAACCTGCGGCCCTACGATTCCGGTGCAGCGCTCTAACCAACTGAGCTACAGAGTCCAGTTACTGAGCATTAACCGCAAATTCGTGTACACAGCTATTTCAATTAAGGTTGTCACAGACAATAGACAAATGTACAATATGAGCGCTAAATGAATGATGGGAATAATCATAGTTTTAAATAAGTTTAACACATCAGTAGCCTCGTGGGAATACAAATGGCTACTGAGATACTATACAGGGTGTATCAAAAAAACTGCAAATACCATAATTTGTATGCACGAGATCATACATTAGAATTTCAATGGCTGTGCAAATAATTACGCTTCTGGGATTTGAAAATACGTTGTACTTCAATTTGTTTGTTAGACACAATTTGCTTTGCCTACGGTCGATCATGTTTACTAACGCTCCCTAACCATTGTGTTTTGCGTACCCTAGGGTTATGTGCTTTTCCAATAAACACGATTTTAGACGGACGTCGAGTTTGCTCGTATACGTTTAAAACAAGAAATTCTCTTAGTTCTGTTCTTAACTGAGCCATTCGTAATCGAACTCATAAGTTTAATTCACTTTGTGTGCTTGTTTTGATACCCCTGGGAAACGTATTTTCAAATCCCAGAAGCGTAATTATTTGCACAGCCATTGAAATTCTAATGTATGATCTCGTGCATACAAATTATGGTATTTGCAGTTTTTTTGATACACCCTGTATTTGTATTCCCACGAGGTTACGGAGATACTATATATTTGTATTCCCACGAGGCTACTGATGTGTTAAACTTATTTAAAACTACGATTATTCCCATCATTCTTTTAGCGCTCATATTTAGTGTACATTTGACTATTGTCTATGACAACCTTAATTGAAATAGCTGTATACGATGGGAGTGATGCCAGTATAAGGTATAGGTAAATATCAAGATTTTTCTCAGCATACGCCTTTTCGGGGTTCGCGACACCATCTTGCCAAGTGGGAAAAATACAATGGTAATAATATTACCTCGTCCCATGGGAATAGTTGTCCCTAGGGTCATGCTATTGTTGCTCTATTGTGTTTGCCCCACTTGACAAAATGGCGTCGCGAACCCCGAAAAAGCGTATTACCACAAGACTTTATTTACATGGCCGCCCAGATGAGGGGGCAAAGGAGGCAATTTACCTCGGGCCCCCAACTAAAGGGGCCCACAAATAGAAATGAAGTGAAATATGCATATTTATTACTGTAAATAGTCTCTCAGAATGCAGGAATTTGCCTTTCCTGAGACCCCTAAACTTGCTTCGACTCATTCCTTTAGCACTGAATGCAAACTGAAAACGTTATTTAAAATGTTAATGACTACATGACGTAATCCAGAAGTTCAAGGGTATAGAAAGCAGTTTTCTAAACAAGCACTTGACCTCAAAGATCTTGAGAATGGAAAATAGGTAGGGCCGCAAAGTTATTTTTTGCCCCGGGCCTCCAAATATCTCTGTGCCGCCCTGTTTATTTAGGTCAGGTTTAATATAGACCACGATTGCAATAGGCCCGGATATTCTGACCTAGGGCATACTTAGGACTATAGGCTAGATCAAAGTTTGTTTACACTACAAAAATATATATGCGAAGTCAATATATATAATTACGCGAGGCCAAGGTTGATTTTCGCTGACTATGGAGAAAATTCTCGACCAAAACTCAACTAAAACTATCTCAAAATGTTTCTGAAACTTGGACAATGCCCTAGAATACTCTACTAGGCTCACTTTCTCGCCGAAGCTCAAAACGAAGCTGCAAACAACAAACAACAAGGCATTTAAAGTCTCTTACAGACGAGCAAGTTTTCTATGACAAGTTTTTATATGACAAGTTTTATTTGCCAATTGCACGTGTGTACGTACAACAAATTTTCTATGACCAGTTTGTGGTTTTCTCACCGCAATGATAGCTAATACAACAATAGATTGCTGACCAACCGCACCTAAGTGCTCAAATTACTTTGACAAGTTTTCCTTGTTGACCCATACAGACGAGCAAAATTTGTACTTTGGCAATTTTTTCTATGACAAGTACACTTGTTCAAAAGCTAGCATGTTAGCTTTTGAACAAGTGTACTTGTCATAGAAAAAATTGCCAAAGTTGCGTATACAGACGAGAAAATAAAACTTGTCATATAAAAACTTGTCATAGAAAACTTGCTCGTCTGTAAGAGGCTTAAATAGACGACATGCTTACCGGTGCGTGCCGTGCACCCGTGGACAGCTCACTTTCTCGTCGAATTTTACGAGCTAAAATTGAAGATAAAGAAAATATGAGTTACACAAATCAAACTGTGTGTGCTTTGAAACATTATCACAGAAAATTCGGCAGAAATATCAAAGAACAAGCATATATATAAAGCAAACACAAGCTGACTAGCGGCAGCTATGATCGAATTGTTAAAAAATCTAAACTCGCTTCTACTCAATTAAAAAGCAAGAGCTAAATACATTTACAACAAAGCATTTTAAGCTAAATATAACCAATAATATTTAAGAATTAAAAAACGAATCGCGTGCCGTTATGGTGTAATAATGCACGAGGGGGGAATGTTGGGAGAAGTGGTAGATAAGCACAGTAAACAATTTTGTTCAAATATCAATATTGATATTCTCCTAACATGTAATCACTGACGTCACTCGCAAGCTTTTCAATGTTTTCATTGCTTGGCAACAACTACGCTTGAATTCTGGCCGGCGAAGGAGCGAAAAACTTGCAACTCAACAAAAATTAGGGATTAAAAAGGCACAAAAACTGTTGAAAATTTTCAAATATGGTGCACAATGATAGACAGATTGGTTTTTCGTTGTTCTGCTTCACTTTTGTCCTGGATTCGGTATAAAAGCGAAGGGTTTTTGTCAAGCTGCTTTGACGACATTGGCTGTCAAGTTGATTTTTCATCTTGAACCAAATATATCGGGCAGTTTTTGTTTGAAGGTACTGTTTGAATATTTTTTGTGTTTTTTTTGCTAATTCAGTGGTTGGTGGTTAAAAATTTTCTCAGACAAACTGTCAAGAAATGCATAAACATGTCGTATTTGTGTAGGTTTTTGTCGTTGCATCTTGACAGCTTAAAAACTGTACACATAGTGTTATCTAAATCAATGCCAAAATGGTTAATTTTAATTTTTTGCACCTAGAACTGTGGATAAATTTGGTTTGGTTTGTGTTTAAATACAGTTTTTGTACCTTTAAATGTCAAAATAGCACAGATTTTCGCGTTTCTTGTCGCCGTTGAATGCGAACTTTCAAGCAAAAAAGTATATTTCAAACTCAGAAACAGCTATACGAATCTTTATTCGCCGTTTATGGATCCCGTTGTTATTTGTTGGCTGGCTTTTTCCATCTCGTTTAGGTCTACTTTTTCTTGCTTTCTGACAGACTTTGGATTTAAAACTATTATAATTTTGTTCATATTGTATTGACAATTCCGAGGAAAATTTAACAAGCGGGGACAAAGGGAAAAAAAATCAAAACGGTGGCCGTGCTTTATTGCGTCATAAAGCACGCGAATTAGCCAATCAAATTGCTCGTTAGATAGTACTTATAATATAAATATATATATATATATTTGACATCTATTTATCCCTACCTTAGCACGGCATAGCCATTTCACTATAACTTAAACTGAGCTCCTATTTTCTATCTTTTGAGTTTTGACCACATGGCTAAATTTGAGTTTCAAAATTTGCCTCGCAAATTAGATTCCTCGCCCTCTTAATTATTGCTATTTAGACTAATGGCTTTATTTTTAACGAGCTATGATTGGTTTGGCCCGTACAATAGAATCTTCCGGATTGGCTCTTAATACAAGCATTAATTGACTTGAATTCCTTAACTTCAAAGAACATGAAGTTTGCTGTGAATCTTACGAAAGCTTTTGTGTTATTATGCATATGCAAGCATGCAAAATTAGTATAGGAAATAGCACGGATCGAGAAGTATTAATGAAAAATTGCACGCTTGTTTGGCGAAATTTCTGGTCTTCCAGACGCGAGCGTGATATTTACGGGCGAACTGATGCGCGCTAGAAGGCCTAGCACATTTCGCAAATCTTTAACGCTTGATTTCATGCCATGCATTCCATATTTCCATCATAGCGTTCGAAAAATTAAATATCAATGAAAGATAATTCATCTATATTGTATGGTAAGTTATAATTTAAGTGCATTTGACCTGTTTACGTCCTATTCATAAAAGGACAAAAATGGTTTCTAGAAGGGCAAAATTGCAAATTGTGCTGGACCTTCTCGCTTCGAGCCACTCCCCGAAAGCCACGCATTGCGGAAGTGAACGGCCATGCAGGAACTAGGCTAGGTGATGTGCTTTCCCAAACGTTTCGAATGAACTGTTAAATCAAAGGGTGTTTGAATCAGCCATGCTTTACTTCAGATACTGAAGCTTCAAGAAAAGTCAAATAAATGAATTCAAAATGTACTTTAAACGCCGGGAGTGTTCCTGTAAGTCCTGTACAATGGCACACAACCTTTCATCTTTAATTGCTAAAACAAATAGTTTGTCTTGCATAATAAATTATTCTTAGCAAACCATAGACTGTCAAAGGATTATATATAAGCCCCTTATGTGTGAGTAACGATTTAGTTGGATAGTTATTTTAATTGTTTTGTTGAAGGAAGTTTACAAAGCCGGAAGCTTTGTTTCAGTTGCACTATATTTTCCAGGATTTGGATTTCTTCGAATTAAGGCAATGGTATCAGTCAGTCACATAATTATCAAATCCTTGATTGGCTACCTCTGAACGATCTCACATAATGTCATTATGTCAACAGGCTAGCTGTTAATAGCTAGTTTTAAGTTATACTGAATATATTGTTATATATAATATACCAAAAGAATGCCCCCCGCTACATTTCGTGATATTATTAGGGACCATTCCTTATTTATGCCGGGGGGAGGGGCTGGTAAGATTCATTAGCAATTTGAACAAAATGTCCTGGCCCTACCTTCTTACAAAAACAAAATCCCAGGACCCCTAAAACATTATCTTAAAAATGCAGACCCCCCCTCTCGTAATGCTCAGCATACACTATGCATCATGTTTAGAGTACTTTTACACAAAGCAGAAACGTTATATATTAATTGTTTAAATATTTTGTAGAATAGGAAAAAAATAAAGTTCATGGATGATGAATGGATTTTGCGAAATGATGCATGCTATTCGATTCTACGTCATTTTATGTAATTTATGATTTCAGTTATCTTATATATGCTGATATGCATAGTGCCCAGCCAATCTGAGCGTCCGTAAAGAACACTTTACAGTATAAATGGGTAAATTGACATTGATCGACAATAACATAATATATACAGACGCCCCATTGAACCGATGCTTTTAGGTGGTCTCCACCTTTTACGTGAATATATTTTGATGACCCCCCTACATTCTTGCAAGTCCTCCCCTTCATACTAATTAAAATGAAATCCAATGTGGCTGACAATAAACGTACGTCAACTTTCCTTAATAACTCGAGTTCTAGAGAGGTTAAAACAACAAACTATACCAAAATACTACTCGTCGTTGAAGGATTCTATAGCTTGCCCTATAACTCCCAGTATTTTGCAAGAAAAATGCGAAAACGGCACTTCGATGAAACCCGCGATAATGCCACCCAAAATAACGGAATATTTAGCAAGACGTAATATTGATCCGAATTGTTATAATCTACTTCTAACTCTCGGCAGTTGCTCAAAAATCACTACTAACAAAATTTATTATACATAGATATCTGACATATTATACATCATTATTGCTAATATCGGCTGTTTAACACGCTCACATCCGTTCACCCATCAATAAAACATTCACAGAACATGAAACGTTTACAACAAAATACAACTAGTGCTCCGCACATTTCTGCTGGAACGCCCAGAAATGAGTGCTGGTCGCGAGACAAGACTAAAGGTTAACTTAACTCCGCCATTGGTTGATCATAATTATTACTTCGCCATATTGGCTTGTACAATTATAACATGATTTTCGCAACTTGAACATTCCTGCCAGCCATCATGACACTGGAAGTGGCAACCATTGTGGCCTTGGCGGACGAAAGCTCTACGAACTCGTTCGATGAATCGTCAAGATCATTAACTTGGAAAATACATTTTCCCTCGAGGAGATCAGGGAACAATAACTTACAGAAGTTCAGCAAATGTCTCACCATTGTGTCATCCGAGACGTAGCAGTTGTTGTAGTTGGTGAGCTCCCGAGGTAAATCGTCTAGGTTTTTGCAACCCAAATTGGCAAAAGCAAAACAATTACGAGTTGTGACATCACTTGCACGAGCCGAAAATAGCTAGTTTTCTTAAGAAACTATAGGCATTTATAATATAACATTTATAGTACGCGCGTGCTGATTGGTCGAGAAGCGTGTTTCTGTAACTGTATAGAAACACGGAAATTTTCCCGCCAAAATTTAAAATCATAAAAAAAACAAATTCAATGCGAATTATAAAACTTTGAATGATATTTAAACAAATTTTAATGCTTTTGCACATTTTTGACTGTTAATTTTCAAACAGAGTTGTTTTCTTGCAGCGAAATTGACGAGCAAAGGTCAGCATGCGTACGTAATGAGAATTTGTAAATTAATCGAGTTTAAAAATGTCGTTTGAGTTATATTATAAAAGAAATAGAAAACATTTTTTCCTGTGTTTCTATACACTTATAGAAACACTTGTGGGAGTTTGGGAGAACTCGAAATAACGTGGAAAAACTCACCCTACGGGCTCGTTAGTAGATAAGACCCCCCATCCAGCAAAATTTTCCCGCCATATGACGTCAGCATTTTGAGGATCCCGCCATATGACGTCATTTGCGTAGATACGCGTAGATACATGTAGATACATGTGGATATGCGTAGATACGCGTAGATACGCGTGTTTCCGCGTATCTAGGCGTAGATACGCGTATCTACATGTATCTACTTATGTTTCCGCGTATCTATACGCGTGTTTCCGCGTATCTACGCGTAGATATATGTAGATGCATGCGGATATGCGTAGATACGCGTAGATACGCGTAGATACATGTAGATGCATACGGATATGCGTAGATAGTAGTAGGAGAGTGGGGGTTCTAAGACGGGTGGAGCGGGTGGAGCGCCTTGCTCCACCCATGACGTCATCATTTCTTAAGTATTTTAATTTATTCACGCCCACGTTAATTTATTTTAGCTTACTACAGTGCCAATGGCTTTTCTTAACATTTTTGAACCGCTCCGTTTGTTTATCTACAGTTTTAAGGATTGGTCCTCTGGGATTGGTCTGTCGAGTACAACATAGAACCTTTGTTGAAATTTACTAAAATTTTCAGCTTATATGCAACTAAAATGCTCCTACCGCATGCGGTGCATCGATAACGCAAATCATACCCATGTATACGCATGCGCAGTAGTAATAACGTTTAAAATTTACTAAAATGTTCAGATTATATGCAACTGAAATGCACCTACCGCATGTGGTGCATCGATTACACAAATCATACACAATTATACGCATGCGCAGTGGTGGTTTTTTATTAGGGTCGATGCGGGGTCGATGTGAGGTCGATGTAGGTCGATGTGAGGTCGATGTGAGGTCGATGTAGGGTCGATGTAGGGTCAATGTAGGGTCGATGTAGGGTCGATGGCCAAACAAGCCAAACAAGCCAAACAGGCCAAACAGGTCAAAAAGGCCAAACAGGCAGGAGCAGGAATGACAAGAAACCATTTTATTTGTAATATGGTCGTGTAAGTATGCCTTGTACGTACGCAATGGGATTTTATAGCAGTTGTCTGGAAATTCTCTTGAACTTGTTTTGAATCTGATATCCGTCCATATCAATTACCGCAACAATCTCCGATATTTTGCAAGCCATGGTGATCATATGTGAATGTGTTGTTGGCCTGCTTTTATATAGAATTTTAGCATTGCTAAACGTATCTATATGTACTTACATGTATATACATATCCAGGTGTATCTACGCGTATCTACGCAAACGACACCATATTGAATACTAATTACTTACGCCGTGGGGAAATTACACGGAGATACATGTATCTACGAGTATTTACGCATATCCAGGTGTATCTACGCACATTATCACGTGCGTTTCACGTGCGTTTCACGTGCGACCTTGGCCATTGACCTTAATCATAAAAGCGCGCGAATCTCTTTACATATATAAGGTTGACCTTTCTACATAGTTTGACATCCGTCATGGATCGAAAACAGCGAGAGGCCGCACGGGCAAAGAAAAATTATTACAAGAAGAAAGAAGAGGCAGCCAAGGCGAAGACCCTCAACGAATTTTTCCAGCGCGAGGCCCCACAATTACTTCTCAAATTCGAGGAGGAGTATAAAGACGGTGCAGGTATCGACTTCCTAGAAGACGATACACAGTGGATGGACGATCTCCCGGATCTTGGCCCGTCTCTCCCGGAACTGGACTCGTCTCTTCCTTGAGACTAAAAAAACCGGCTCTTTTCAGAGCCACCACAATCACGAAAGATTATAACGAAATTCGATTTATTCATGTTAACATACTTTTTTTTTTACACATGAACTTATAATAGTGTCTCTTGCACATTGTCTCGATAATCAAAGTTCCACATAAGAAGAAAAAAGTTTAAAATGGGTTTGTACTCAAACAATTTATTTCTTACGTGAATACCGTATAACTATTACTTCGCTAAATAACTTTATAAATGTTTAGCTGAACAACTATCGTATCGTCTTATAAAAATGTTCATTGATCGTCAATCCAGTAAGAAAGATACCCCAAGATTGCTTGGTAATCAGAAAAGTCCGAACTCTGTCTCAAGTTCATCAAGAAACTAAGAGTCACTTCATGATCTTTTCCCAAATCTTTAAAATGCTCTGCAGCGTGTTCGTAGTAGTCCAACTTCAGCACACGGACAGCCTCGATAAACTGTTTCCAAACTATTCCTCTTTCGATTACTCGTTCTATGGCCTCCAACCCGTATGATACACATCTTTGGAGTCTAAGTAAAACATTTTGATCTATGCACACATATTTTGTTAGTCAGAAACTCATCCTCAAAATATACACATCGTTAGCACTGATAAGACCTTTTTATTATGACATTACGCAATCGTCCCTCTCTCCTGTTGCGATAAAAATGTGGACATGTTTGTGAGGTACTTATTGCTGATTTTTGACGTGCTATAGCGATGTTTACTGTAGATGCTTACTGATGTTTACTTTGGCATTCTGTGTTCGTTGAGCCGTGCGCGCATAAATTTAGGTTGATCCATGACGGATGTCAAACTATGTAGAAAGGTCAACCTTATATATGTAAAGAGATTCGCGCGCTTTTATGATTAAGGTCAATGGCCAAGGTCGCACGTGAAACGCACGTGATAATGTGCGTAGATACACCTGGATATGCGTAAATACTCGTAGATACATGTATCTCCGTGTAATTTACCCACGGCGTAAGTAATTAGTATTCAATATGGTGTCGTTTGCGTAGATACGCGTAGATACACCTGGATATGTATATACATGTAAGTACATATAGATACGTTTAGCAATGCTAAAATTCTATATAAAAGCAGGCCAACAACACATTCACATATGATCACCATGGCTTGCAAAATATCGGAGATTGTTGCGGTAATTGATATGGACGGATATCAGATTCAAAACAAGTTCAAGAGAATTTCCAGACAACTGCTATAAAATCCCATTGCGTACGTACAAGGCATACTTACACGACCATATTACAAATAAAATGGTTTCTTGTCATTCCTGCTCCTGCCTGTTTGGCCTTTTTGACCTGTTTGGCCTGTTTGGCTTGTTTGGCTTGTTTGGCCATCGACCCTACATCGACCCTACATTGACCCTACATCGACCTCACATCGACCTCACATCGACCTCACATCGACCTACATCGACCTCACATCGACCCCGCATCGACCCTAATAAAAAACCACCACTGCGCATGCGTATAATTGTGTATGATTTGTGTAATCGATGCACCACATGCGGTAGGTGCATTTCAGTTGCATATAATCTGAACATTTTAGTAAATTTTAAACGTTATTACTACTGCGCATGCGTATACATGGGTATGATTTGCGTTATCGATGCATCGCATGCGGTAGGAGCATTTTAGTTGCATATAAGCTGAAAATTTTAGTAAATTTCAAATATTTTTCAAAGGTTCTATGTTGTACTCGACAGACCAATCCCAGAGGACCAATCCTTAAAACTGTAGATAAACAAACGGAGCGGTTCAAAAATGTTAAGAAAAGCCATTGGCACTGTAGTAAGCTAAAATAAATTAACGTGGGCGTGAATAAATTAAAATACTTAAGAAATGATGACGTCATGGGTGGAGCAAGGCGCTCCACCCGCTCCACCCGTCTTAGAACCCCCACTCTCCTACTACTACCTACGCATATCCGTATGCATCTACATGTATCTACGCGTATCTACGCGTATTTACGCATATCCGCATGCATCTACATATATCTACGCGTAGATACGCGGAAACACGCGTATAGATACGCGGAAACATAAGTAGATACATGTAGATACGCGTATCTACGCCTAGATACGCGGAAACACGTGTATCTACGCGTATCTACGCATATCCACATGTATCTACATGTATCTACGCGTATCTACGCAAATGACGTCATATGGCGGGATCCTCAAAATGCTGACGTCATATGGCGGGAAAATTTTGCTGGATGGGGGGTCTTATCTACTCTCGTTTTCCCACTGATTATTTCTCGTTCTCCCAAACTCACATGCACGCGTGTTTCTATTTAACAATTTGATTATGAGCTCAAGATTTCTATGAGGTGATAGTTGATGAGGGCGAAGCCCGAATGAACTATCATCTCATAGAAATCGAGAGCGAATAATCTAATTGTTTTAGTAGAAACCAGCAAGAAAACAGTATTTCAAAACGTTTTTCATAATTTATTGAAATAAATTCGTTAAAAATCGCGCCGAGGAGATGGCTGTTTCGCTACTCGCTATCTATCGACAATTAGATAGCGAGTAGCGTAGCCAATCAAATTACAGCATTTGCAATAGTATACTAGTATGATTCTACTAAAAGTGTATGGAAACACGGAAAATGTTTTCTATTTGTTAATTAGTAGATATTAACCTATAAGGGGAGTACTGAGACTTGTGTGTAAAAAGACTGATAATTTAAAATTGGAATTTGTAACTGCAATGGCTGTTTACATTATTCAAATTAAATGTATCGCAACCTACCGTAGCATTTTCTTTCATGTCAAAGTTATAAGTTCTAGCGTAAGTGCTCAGGAAACAAAGAGATACGCTACGTTCCGGTGCAATACGATTTAAATGAAAAACAGCCTTAAGCACCATTAAATAATATTCCAAATTTTCATTTGTTCTTTGTTTATCATCGATCCGTCTGTCGAATTTGTTTGTTTATTTGTATCTTATTGTGCCCTTGCAACGTTTCTTGAGTATCGCCAGCGACTGTATTGGTGGGTTTCATTAGAGGACTTAAGGGGCAGCCGATATAGTGGTCAAATTCAGAAGTGTTGACACTTATAGCCAATTATATGTATTGGAGCAATGAGCAAATAAAACTACATCCCTCAATTTTGTTTATTTACCTCGAAATTAAAGGACACTACATATAATGAAAATAATTAACTTATATTCTCTCACTCTGATATACGTTCGGAAATTGCGTCCATCTTAACTGAACATGCATGCTTAGATTGTATAGTTGCTGATGTGTGCTGAATATTGATGAGACGAAATGCTGAATTATATATTTCAAGATATAGTCGACAAAGTTGTATATTTATTGCTAGAAATTTGAGGTAAAGATATTTAGGCAAAATGCCCAAAAATAATATGATGCGACTCAGGCATAATTTAAAACACTTTAAACTTACAATTTTAGGAAAATATCTCGAACGTGCGGTGCCAGTGTGGGTAGAGTGTAGCAAATACGGCGGTTGACTGTTGTGTAAAACTACCTGAAAAATACAATGAGAACTTCGACGTTTCGAGCGAAGGCCCTTCGTCTGGAAGTTAGTAGGAACGAAGGGCCTTCCTTCGAAACGTCGAAGTTCTCATTGTATTTTTCAGGTAGTTTTACACAACAGTCAACCGCCGTATTTACAATTTTAGGACTTTGAGCCTAATTTTGTTATAAATAAGTAAAAGTAAAGCAAAACAAAAAGCGCACGAAAACTCTTAACTGAGCCCACGATGCCATGCAATGAATGCTCTGCGCCATTTTCCCGTGCAATTTCGGATGGTTCTCTTTGTAGCCCTATAAGGTTAGGATTTGGGTTAGGGTTGGAGTTAGGAATGTTGATGCCTGAAGAAAAGGCGTTAGAAGTCGGTAAAAGTGCTGTTAAACTGTACAATTGTGCCACATACTGACAAATTGCAGAAAATACAGTATCTAAAAACTAAAGCAAATATATTCTTTATAAATTCAAGGACTTTCAAAGCCTTGATATTTTTCAAGTTTTGTACGAACCCTAATAAAACTTTATAAATATTTTTCTGTCTGTATATGGCTTTTATGCGTGCTCTATATATGCTGGACATTAAATCTATATAATACCCGCGTTTACAATCCAAAACGGACTGACTTTTTAAACGAGTATATACATGATGCATGCATAAAAGTCATAAAAGCTCACATGGAAACCAAAGCAATTTTTAATCTTTTTTATTATTTTTTCTTTCAACAATCCAATGATTTCACAAACATGTATATATTCTGTTCGCTGCATACGGTACTCGCGATACAACGCATGATACTGGATGCATGGTATTAGTTTTTAAATATCTTACTACAAGCTCCACCAGTACACGGCGATTTATTAACCTAAAATTTAAGAAATCGGATATTAAAAGGATACAGCAATAAGATTAACAATTTTCTTGGAAGTATCTGGCCTCTTTTATAGACGCCGCTCCTTATCTAAATATAGGGCCACTAGATAATGAATTTACGCTACACGAGAAGTCGTCTATTATCTGATTTCCTGCAAACAGTGTGAAAGTTATCTTAAAGACGAAAGCACTGATGTGTTATATAATTGATTAAGGTCATTCATTTGAATGGGCCGGAATCAAGTGCATGTGGTATTCCACAAGGATCTATCCTTGGACCCCTTTTATCTACAATAAATGATATTACAGCAGATCTGGATAATACTATGGTAAGAAAATTGTCTACCTTCTAACTATTTGTTTTGCAGTCAGATAGTATTAACTCTAAAATACGTGATTATGCTTAGATATGCGAAAATATTTGCTCCTTTTCATGTCGAGCATTGAGATTTAGACAATTATTTTTCGTTCGACCATTGATCTATGGAATGAAGACTAGACAATAAAAAGAAACCGAAACAGCGACGAAAGGCTCTGAAATATTTTTTTTACGATGACACACTTGAAAAGATTGAACTCATTGCTCATTATTTTGAAGAGTCTCTCACTCAAGATTTCTTTATGATCTTTCTTGATGTCTTTATATCTTTTAAAAAATAAAACAATTATTGAATTTATTCAGTTTTCTCATGATATAAAGAATTAGCTCACACGGCTTCGGCAGCTCAATTCTTCACTGATGCATATCACGCTCAACCTCATTCAATAATTGTTAATTGTTTCTTGCCTCGAGCTCTCCCAGCAGGTATGTGGGCGAAGCTAGATGGTCGGAAAATAGTAATGAGGACTTATAAGTTATTTGTAGATAATCGTAATTTCTTCGGGAAAGTTCAGAACTATATCCTTTCCACAAATCACCTCTCTTCGGTATTCGAATAATTTAGATGTTTGTCAATAATAGTTTGTGCAACACCAGACATTCAAAACACTGAGACAATCTTTCTCCACACGTGACAAAAATCATTTGACCAATGAAAACGCTGAGAAGATAATTTTCACACGTGGAAGTTTTCCTACCTTGATATCAACACGGCTATTGAGAAGACAACACGCCCTTGGATCCACAATTTCGGTCTTCTTGCCCTTTGCGTCGAATGAGTACCTAGTCGAACCGCAAGCTTTGTGATATAGGTCTTGATTCCCGTATTCGTCGACATAGAACTAGTATTGGAATGGAAGAATTTCGTAAGTAAAATAGCCTATATTTGCACGGCAAGATAACAAAAATGTAAAAGCCATATAATTTATAGATAAACCATGCATAGATCTAATCTAAAATTATATATATATTAACAATAAATAAGTTATAAGCCGCCGAATATGGCGAAAATTTCGTAGGTTGTCGGTATACTAGGCTGTATATACCCTTAAAATTTTAATTATGATGATTCGAAACCGTAAACATGCAATAATATACTGAAAATCCAGAGCCACATTCTATTTGCAAAATTTTAGAACTTCAAACTGCCGTAACAATGACATAAACCGATTTTGATGAAAGCAACCACCAAAATGTTTCAAACTTAACGACAAGCTCTATAAATTTAACATATCGACATATTCGAGACCCCTTGTTTATTTGAAATTTTGACTGCAGTCATTACCTTTTTATCCGTATCAAGCCTCAACATTCCATGAGGACACTTGCCATTCGCTGAGTAAACACAGGCGGCCAAGGGACTTTTTACCTTTATGCCGCAATCTCCAAGAACGGAATGTTCTGTGAATAAAATTGTATAGACATCGTGTAAAATCATTTTGTTAAAGTTTTACCATAATTTCATAAATTTTCTTTTAACACTCCCCCATATATAAAGAACCCCTCTTTTTAGAGCAAGAAACTTATTAAAGCGCTCCTCTCCAATAATCCCCTAACAACAAAAAACGCATGTGTAATGATTCAATCTATTATAATTGCCCTGGAAGTTCATAATAACATGTCTCTTCATCTCGTAGTTCAAAATTTAAACAAAGCAACCGCCCCCCACGAGAATCAAACGCCCCCCCCCCCCACGAGAATCACACCAAGCTTAGGTCCAGACCGTTTTAGAAAGTTATGTACATAGTATTAAATTAGTTTTAAAATAACTTAAGTGACAACACCGGCGAAGAAAAAGCAGATAATTCCCATTTTATACCTCTGATCCTGTTTGGAGCCAGAGTAAGTACTAACCTGGCAAAATAACAATGCTCAAAATAACAAAGAGAGTACAAACGTTGCAATACAAATTCATTTTTATCTTTCTTGGCCTATTATATATAGAGAAAAATATATTAAGATTATAGTCACATTTTTAAATTGTTTTAAATTTACTCAAACATAAGAATTTGTCTAAACAACATATTATAGTGGAATCTCCATAAGACGGACATTCGACGGACACCATGGAACTGAAACTTGCTGTCCCCAGTTTGGAGGTATCGGCTGTCTATATAGAGGCCTTATCTACCTTTGACATAATGTGAAAGTTTTAGAACAAAACGCGTTCCGTTCTTCTATCGACTTATGCACGCCCGCGGGAAGTGTCCGTTAGGCGTTTGTAGAGGTTCCACTGTAATTGTTGTAAAATTTCCAAAAGATTTACCTTTTAATTTAAACTACACTGGCTTATTTAACAGCTCGTCCTTTCCACTGCACAAACTGAAATGATTCTATTTTACTATGAAGTTCATGTGCCTTTTATGCTTAGGTAAACGCATCAGTGATTATTTAAAGATGTTTAACTGATGAGCACATTTTGCTAAAAAGATATCATGCAGCTTTCACCAGTTAAATAATCCATTTAACACGGTATGTGATCAAATAATCTTTCTTTCAGCCTGGTTGTAAATTGTTTCGTTACAACAATGCACTACAGGGATTTGAAATGAAACAATGAGCTGTCATGGTTGGGTTCTGAACTACCTGAAATGACCTTAATGCATGGAGTTAATTGACACTCTCCAAAATTTCGTTAATAAATCACCTCCATGCACTCGTATATTTACCCAAATTTTTGTTGTCCGTAGTATATATACTACAGGGTGTATGCCATCGCGCGCACGTAATATTTAGTTTACAGATTTACCTTTTTCACACAAATAAAGATCTGGCTTTAGCTGTCAAATGATGCGCGTGTTTTGTATCACTGCGATCAATAATGGCACAACACAATCCGATGAAAAACGAGTGTCCGAAATCACATCTTTCGAATTTCATAGTCAACCATTTGCCTAAATGATAGTTGCGTATATGTATTTCATAAAATATTTCATGATCAACAACCAAATTTATCTGTTAAATCGCCATTTGCACCTTCTTCAAATTTACCAAGACTTGTTAAATAGCCTATATGGGTTACGTCATCTTATTAAAATTCTTAAATTTGAATCCGAAATGAGAATAATTTGAATAGGCAGACAATATAGCTTTGCACTCTTTAGGTAATTTTTAATCGTATCGCATTTGGCCATAGTTTTGATCGCAATGATATACAAAAAAGAAGTCATTTGACAGCTAAAGATCGGATCGTTATTTGTATATGAAAAAAGTAAATATATATAAACTAAATAATAAACGCACGATAACATACTAGAGTTGGATTACCTTTTTTACACATCCTCTGTAAAGGGTACTCAGTACTCAGTATACAGGGTGTCCCAAAAAAGTCCCCCTTTACAAATCACTCTTGTGCGTTATTATACCTTTGGGAATTTAATTGAATTCTACATGAACGGCAGAAGTATTTACAACTTCCCTTCGTCCAAATAATTTAACGCGACGATCGAAAGTAAAACCATTTGTTGGTGAAATCGTTTTGCTTGCTTAAGCAAGCAAAACGATTTCACCAACAAATGGTTTTACGACAAATACTCGTTGCTCTGTAGTCAGTTGAACCATTCTTATTAGTTGACCTGCATCTAAGGACGAAATAGCCTCATTAATATCATTATCGAGACGTAAACATAAGCAAAATCGCTGATTCCTACTGGTTGTCGCTTCTGAATTTGCATGCTTAGGCAAAATACTTGGTTGTTATTGGTTGTGACTTAACGGGACTAAATCCTGAATAAATTGAATGTCGAACATGCATGTCTGTTGTGCATCATGTTAAAGCGGGTCTTTCAAACTTATAGCTCGATCGATCGTAGAGAATAGTTATACTCGTGTACGCAAATATTTCTCGTATCGAAGAGAAGATGCGTTCCCCACGCTCTTCTCAGATATAGAATGAGTGTGACTGAATGACTTTGTGTATACAGTTTATTAGTTTATGTTTTGCAGGCCTCGATCAGTGATCAGGTCACAAGGGAATTCATACATATCGTAAATCCGCAATATTCTTTACATGAATAAGGGCAATGTACATTGTACAATGAAGTGGAAATATTTCATCTATGAAAATCATTTGCATTTAATAATTGCTTTACTGGCTATAATACTGCCATTAGATTGCATAGTTAATATACTGACAATGTCATTGCATATAATATTTAAAGGCACAAGAACGGTGTAATATTTGTAGACTAGCTGGCAATAATACAATTTGGCTTAAAATATCTGTCGATAGGAGATTTTTGCACTTAAACGACTCTAAAAGGAAAGGCAGTTGTGTTTCGGTTATTTTCTGTTTGGTTGCAAATGCACGCAATTTACCGTTATGTAGTCGCTCATACGGCTTTGACAGGCTGCCATGCAATGTAGGCATATATAACTCTTCAATATACATGCATGTAAAGTTGTGTTTCCCCATGTATAACACTTAGTGAAACCCACCTACAATAGCAGATTGTACATTTGGATGCATAAACAGCCATGCCGTACCGAAAATGCATGGCACACACAATCCGGGCAAAACACTACGGTTCCAAGTTATTATATATTTACTATATATATTGTTATACTCCGGCCAACCTCGTTCCCAGCTAGATACTCGCTTTCTGTGCATCTATAATACCGACCCGGGAATGGAATTTGCAGAGGCAAGCAATAATTTGATTTTCGTCCATATCATAACAAAACTCTGCATACATAAGTTGCTTTTAGGTCGCTTTAGGTCGTATTAGTTGACCTGCATCTAAGGACGAAAGCGGACTTATATTCATTTATGCAATGTTCTTTCGTCAAAATCCAAGATCTGATTGGTTATGTTAGAGAATATATGCTAATACGACCTAAAGCGACCTAAAATGTGTATGCAGAGTATTTGTTATGATATGGACGAAAATCAAATTATTGCTTGCCTCTGCAAATTCCATTCCCGGGTCGGTATTATAGGCGCACAGAAAGCGAGTATCTAGCTGGGAACGAGGTTGGCCGGAGTATAACTATATATAGTAAATATATAATAACTTGGAACAGTAGTGTTTTGCCCGGATTGTGTGTGCCATGCATTTTCGGTACGGCATGGCTGTTTATGCATCCAAATGCACAATCTGTTATTGTAGGTGGGTTTCACTAAGTGTTATACATGGGGAAACACAACTTTACATGCATGTATTGAAGAGTTATGCCTACATTGGTAGCCTGTCAAAGACGTATGAGCGACTACATAACGGTAAATTGCGTGCATTTGCAACCAAACAGAAAATAACCGAAACACAACTGCGTTTCCTTTTAGAGTCGTTTAAGTGCAAAAATCTCCTATTGACAGATATTTTAAGCCAAATTGTATTATTGCCAGCTAGCTAGTCTACAAATATTACACCGTCCTTGTGCCTTTAAATATTATATGCAATGACATTGTCAGTATATTAACTATGCAATCTAATGGCAGTATTATAGCCAGTAAAGCAATTATTAAATGCAAATGATTTTCATAGATGAAATATTTCCACTTCATTGTACAATGTACATTGCCCTATTCTGGCTATTCATGTAAAGAATATTGCGGATTTACGATATGTATGAATTCCCTTGTGACCTGATTACTAATCGAGGTCTGCAAAACATAAACTAATAAACTGTATACACAAAGTCATTCAGTCACACTTCATTCTATATCTGAGAAGAGCATGGGGAACGCATCTTCTCTTCGAATCTTGCCACGAGAAATATTTGCGTATATGAGTATAACTATTAACTACGATCGATCGAGCTATAAGTTTGAAAGACCCGCTTTAACATGATGCACAACAGACATGCATGTTCGACATTCAATTTATTCAGGATTTAGTCACAACCAATAACAACCAAGTATGTTGCCTAAGCATGCAAATTCAGAAGCGACAACCAGTAGGAATCAGCGATTTTGCTTATGTTTACGTCTCGATAATGATATTAATGAGGCTATCAGTCCGCTTTCGTCCTTAGATGCAGGTCAACTATTAGCATATATTCTCCAACATAACCAATCAGATCTTGGATTTTGACGAAAGAACATTGCATAAATGAATATAAGTACGCTTTCGTCCTTAGATGCAGGTCAACTACTTGAACTGACGGTAAGACGAATTTGTAATTTGACATTTTTGTGTTGCTGTACGTTTCAGAAGCTATTTTAAGTTCCCAGAGGTATAACAACAAAAGAGTGATTTCTATAGGGGGACTTTTTTTTGGGACACCCTGTACAGTATATAAGATTAGGTTTCGTTGATTATAGAAACTTTCTGCGGGGTGCTCAATGGATATTCAGAGCATAAAGGCCTTTTTCACTTTAAGCTTATCGAAGATTAACCTAGCATTTTCTTTTGTGTCGAAGTCATTGGTTCCACCCGAGTGCTCAGTAAACAAAAGATACGCAACGATTCGAAAGTTTTTATATACCTTGATATCAACCCGGCTATTGAGAAGACAACACGCCCTTGGATTCACAATTTGGGTCGACCTGCCCTTTTCGTCGTATGTCGTTGTAGTCGAACCGCACGCTTTTTGCCATAAGCGTATTTTATCCCCTCGTCTGAACTACAGCAGTATTGGAATGGAAGAATTTCGTAAATAAAATAACCTATCTTTTCACGACAAGATAACAGAAATGTCAGGATTTATAGATAAAGCATACATCTAATCTAAAATTATATTAATAATAAAGAGGTTATAAGCCGCCGAACATGGCGAAAATTTCGCAATTTGATTAGGCATCTTTATTACCATTTGATTAGGCATCTTTATTACCATTTAGTTTCGTACCACAAGATGTGACATGCACTCATCAGAAAAATCGGCCTAATTTACCTCATTTATCTGATTAAGCTAATTTATCTGACGAGTGCCAAATCCTGTGGTAAGAAACTTGATAGAATATATATATTTCTTTTTCTCTATCGAATACTAATTTTGAGCACTCTCTGTTCCACTATACGGACAACGAAAAAAATGGGAAAATATATGAGTTTGTTAACGAAATTTTGGAGTGTCGATCAACCCCATGCATGAAGGCCTTTTTCAGGTAGTTCAGAACCCCACCATGACAGCTCATTGTTTCATTTCAAATCCCTGTCGTGTATTGTTCCAATGAAACAATTTACAACCAGACTTAAAGAAAGAAGATTTGATAACATACCGTGTCAAATGGATTTTTCAACTGGTGAAAGCTGCATGATATTTTTTGGCAAAATGTGCTCATCAGTTAAACATCTTTCAATAATCACCGATGCGTTTACCTGAGCGTAAAAGGCGCATGAACTTTCATAGTAAAATCATTTCAGTTTATGCATGTGCAAGAACGAGCATTTACTAAGCAAGCCAGTGAAGTTCAAAAAGGTAAATCTTTTGGAAATTCTATTATCGAATTACAGTGAAACCTCTACAAAAGCCTAACGGACAGTTCTCGAGGGCGTACATAAGTCGATAGAAGAACGGAACGCGTTCTATTCTAAAACTTTCATGGTGTGTCTGGATAAGTAGATAACACCTTTCTAGACAGCGGACACCTCTAAATAGGGCCAGGAAGTTTCAGTTTCAAGGTGTCCGTCAAACGTCCGTTATATGAGGTTCCACTATATGTTATTTAGACATTTGATTTGGGTAAATATAGAACGATATAAAAGTGTGAATCATAATCTTTCCTCTTAATTTATCCTAATAGGCCAAGAAAGAAAATAAATGATTTTCTTTGTTAAAGTTTTTGCTGCCTTTGCTATTTTGTGCGTTGTTATCTTCGAAGATTAGTATTTACTCTTGGCTCCAAAGAAAATCAGATGCTTTATCTGTCCTTTCTCTTTGCCGGTGTAACTTGTCAATGAGTTATACTTTAAAACTATGTACAGAATGTACTTAATACTATGACCTTCTAAAACGGTTTGGGCCCAGGCTTGGTGTTACTGTCCGTGGGGGGATTTCCTTTGTTAAATTTTGAATGACATGGTAGTATGAACTTCCAGGGCAATCAGTAAATTGAATCATTACTGATGTGCTTCTTTGTTGCTAGGGGATTATTGCATGGAGATGGGTGCATGCCTTTATAATATATAAATTTCTTGATCTAAAAAGAGGGATCTTATTGGGGAAGGGGTTAGTTGAGAAGGAGATTTAAAACAGTAAAAGTTATATACGATGTCCATATAATTCTATTTACAGATCACTCCGTATTTGGAGATTGCGAGTCGAAGATAATAAGTCCCTTGGTCGCCTGTCTTTACCCAGTGAATGGCAAGTGTCCTTATGGGATGTCGAGGCTTGATTCGGATAAATCGGTGAGAACTGCAGTCAAAATTTCAAATAAACAAGGGATCTCCAATATGGTGACATGTTCAATTGATAGAGCTTGTCATGCATTTGAAACATTTTGGTGGTTGGTTCATCAGAATCGCTTTATGTCATTGTTACGGCAGTTTGTAGTTCTGAAATTTTTCAAATCGAATGTGGCTCTGGATTTTCAACATATTATTGCACGTTGATGGCCATATCTTTTATGGGTTCATCGAATAAATCACCATAACATTTTATTCTAGCGACACATCGTAATTCATTAATGCATGGCGTCTTATTTCACAAAATTTCGCAATATTCGGTGGCTTATAACTTCTTTATTATACAACACTATAGGGTGTCAAAATTATATTAACACAGAAAATTTTAGAATCGCATTGTTTTTACTTATTTTATCTTGGCGTGAAAATCTGCTATTCTGCTTACGAAATTCTGCCATTCCAATGCTATAGGTTAAGGCTAATGGGCACGAAACAAGAAAGGAAAAAGCGTGCGGTAGTGGTCCTGATCGTGGCCCGAATTTCGGCTCAAAGAGCAACCCGTACGACCTCATATGGGATGAAAGGTGTGTTGTCTTCTCAGTGTTAACGTTGATATGAAGGTAGGAAAACTTTCACGTGTTCAAATTGTCTTCTCAGCGCTTTCATTAGTCAGACGATTATGAAAATTATCGTCTCAGTGTTTTGATTGGCTTGTGTTTCCGCTCCAAAATTTTAAACATGACCGATCGCGGATGGCGCCCGTTAATAAAGGGACTATAATGTCATCATGAAAACACACAATTAAGGTTAAAATATTATACTAAAAATGAACCAATTTGTTTGGAATTCTGGCAAAAAATGAAAAAATATACGGTAATTAAAAAATCTGTTTTGAAAAAATACATTTTTTCGATTCCGCGTGCTGGCTGTGAGCCTGCATGTATTAAATTAACAAACAATATAATAAACAAGTTATTTAGTGACCGTTCATTATTTAGGAGTGGGGTAGGCGGTGGGCCGGATGATTTGGGGGGTGGGCCAGTTTTAAAAATGGTTTCTGGGCGCTTATAAATTAAGCCAACTTTAGGACCCGCATTCCTATTAAAATGATTCATTGAGAAGTTATAGCCGTTTATCATCTAATTTCCAAACATACAATCTTTAGTACAATGGCGGAAATTCAGGGGGGGGAGCAAAGCATCCTAAAGTTCCGACAAACCTTCAAATTTCCGACCAACTCCACCTTTAACAGGCTGATTTTAGCCCTTTTATGTCAAAATTAATTTTCGACAAATTCTATATTTTCCGTAAAGGGAGAGTGGGGGCGGGGCAGTTGTCCCCGTTGATACAAACGACTTCCCCTATGTACCGTAAATGAACTAATGTACGCCCGGGGCGTTTATCAAATTTTCCAACTTTAAGGGCGGTGTTGATTAGATAAGGGGAGTCTATTAGAGAGGGGCGCTTATTTTTACATACTTTTTGCTGTTTCTCTTCGATAATATTTTTCTAAATTTTAGGTCAAATCATCGCCGTGTACTGGTGGAGCTTGTTAAAAGTTAAGATATTTAAAACTGCATATATCGAGAGTTCCGTCTGCGAAAAGAATATATGTTTGTGAAATAATTATTGAAATAAACAATAAATAGCTATATAACATGCAGTTAACTTTGCTTTAGTCTATATGGTAATGGTAATGGTAATGGTTTATTGACACATTTAGTAGCAGTTACGCTAATTTACAATGTGTTTACAATACAAATGTAAAAAACTTACTAATCTATATCTATTTTATCTATTTACATCGTCCATTAAATATATGAAAACTTACTAATCTATACCCATTCTATCTATTTACATCGTGCATTAAAAATTTAAATAAAAAAGGTCATTCTAATCAACTAATTTAGAATAAACCAATGTACTATGTTAAAAACGTTCAGTTTTACAAGAGAAATTATATATCCTTTGAGTATTAGCTCTTGTTTTCTTTTGTCTAACATATTCTAGTTTCATTGGTAATAAGCTATGAAGTTTATGATTTGGCTCTAGCATTTTCTTAATTAAGGATACGCATAAATCATCCCTACGTTCCTCCAAAGTTTGTAATTTGGTCTCGATTAATGCTTGATCATAATCTTGCTTTGGGCAAATTATTCTAAGTGATCGTTTTTGAATTCGTTCAATATTCTTCTTCTGTTCTTGTGTTAGACCTCCGCTCCAAATCTCTGCACCATATTCTAGAATGGGACGAATTACTGTACAGTAGAATGATAACAAATCACCCGTGGGGGCGCCATAACTCTTCAAAATCTTTAACTAGAAATACATGCTTGCAGTAACCCCTCGCCCCAGCTGAACATTGCCAGACATTACATTCCAAAACATTACTATTGCTATCTTTTTTATCAAAAAATCTGCCATGCAAAGGTTGTAGGCGAGTCGGATATCTGCGTTCAAAACAAATTTTTGGCATAGAAAACAGAATTGGATCCTTGGCTCACACCCCTCTTCACGACGCAATCAAAGGCTATCGCCAAATGAAATGTTTTACCTGACGTAATCACTGTGGCTTCCTTTCTTTTAAATTTGCCATTAAAATTTTGATCATTACTCTAATAGTTTGGAAAGAAGAGTGGAAGGAAACAATATTATTTTGGGAAATTTATTTTGAAAGAATAAAAAATGGAAATTTTGTTTCAAGAAGAGGAAGCACAATAGCCATGGCAACACGATAAAATAAACTTCTTTTCTGGAGTACAAAACAACAGGTTACAAAAACTACAAATATAATTAAAATATTAGTTGTTTTAGCCATACAAATCTGAGATATATGGTGTAGGTATGTTCTTATGCATTCTATAAGCTTCAAATTAATGTTTAAATGCAACCTTCCGTTTACTAAAACGTTGCCAAAAGTTTATAAAACTAAACTGCCTTTTACTTATAAATTAGTTTTTTAAATGAAATCAGTTGAAAATATACAAATTCTCTCGTGTGAAACGATTTCGCTTTCCTTTTAAGTTGGAACTTTTTGATAGCATAAAATATAGGATATTTAATTGTAAAAAAATGAAAATCTATGTAAATAAAACAACATTCTTACGGCTATATCAACAATTTAATATAAGAAACTTGCCATATTTTTTCGACCATCTATCTATATTTATCCTTTTTTATAAAGTATAAACGATAAATTTGTTCCGCAGCTTTTCCTGAAGTCCCAAAAAGCTATTTATAAGTTATAATTCAGACTTACTGATATGACTTACTCATGTTTTTTTATAATTCGCTCATTCCACTCCTAACAAAGATTAGTGAGATGACCACCCATCACTCCCATCACACCCATGAAACATAGCCATGCGCCCGCAAAACTTTATGAACTTTGGATTTCCCATTGCTTTCCTGTTTTTCCGGGTGTAAATATCCGAGCGGAATTAGTACCCTCGCACGGCGCTTCGCGCCGGCTCGGGGATAAATACAGACGCTTTGCCGCTTTCTTTGTGACATATTCAGTATTAGATTTCCATTTTAGATCATCGTCTAACCATATTCCCAATAATTTATATGATTTTGTACGAGATACATTGCAACCGCCAATATGAATTGGGGGTATCGTCGATCTATTTTTCCTAAAATCAATAATCATCTCCATACACTTTTTGCCGTTCAATTCCATTCCTTCATCCTTTGCAAACTGTATCACTTTATCTACATTCATTTGAGTATTACCAATGGGGTTACCATCTAAATGATTAGCGATATTAATTACTTCATGCAATGTTGTGTCATCCATAAACATAACTGTATCTTGATCTTCAACAGCATTACTTATTTGATTTTGGTCTTTGGGTACGATAGACATTGGTAATTGATTTATTTTAATTATGAAAGCAATTGGACCCAGCTTACTCCCCTGGGGAACGCCTCCCTTGATTCTTTTAAAATCGGATTGTTCTCCTTGAAAAGACGTTACTTGCGATCTATTGTAAAAGTATGATGCAAGCCAACCAACTACAGCCGGACGAACCCCAATTTGAATAAAGTTATCTAGCAACATGTTTAGATCGAAGGCTTTCCTAAAATCAAGAAACATAATACGAGCAATCTTTCCTGGGCTATCCATTGCCATATGCCATTTATGTAACAGATAGATTAATGCATGTATTGCCGATGTTCTAGGTAGTCCGCCAAATTGACTGTTACTGATCTTATCATGATATTGATCTTATTACTGATCTTGTACCTTCGATAGAGTACTCGTTAATGAAATTGGTCTTAAGAGATCCACCGTAGAACAGGGCTTACTCTTTGGAATTCCACATACCTTCGAAATTTTCCAAATATCTGGGAATAGTCTACGAGTAAATGATTCATTGAAAATGTAACTTAACGGCTCGGCGAAATACTTTGCGAAAATTTTTATTAACTTCACATTTGGGTCGAACAGGCCACTTGCTTTATTCGGGTTAAGTTTACTTAGCTTTTTGGTTACACTGTCTGCAGTGATGTGCGGTAGTTGCTCTTCAATTCCAACATTAAACCACCCATCACGTACTTCCGGGTAATTACTAGTAAGATTGGTAAAATAATCATTCATAAGATTAGCAGTATCTTTCGAATTTAATGGGGTATCAGACTCTGGGTTACTTAGAATAAAATCTTGTTTACTCTTCCCGACAATATTTTTTATATATTTCCACCACTGCTTCGAATTAGAACATCTGGCAGGTTTGATTTTTTCTCTGTAATACTTCTGCTTCTCTTTCCGAATCTCTAAGATAATTTTATTACGAAGCGACCTGTATTCATCCATTCTCCCACGTTGATACATTTTATTTCTGTTAGATATCATTTGTTTTATCCTCCCAGTCATAAAAGGTTTATCATCTTTATGGACCTTGACAGTTTTTGTTGGAAAACAGTTATCAATCATTGCATTAGTAATCGATAAAAAGGCGTCCACTTTGGTGTTAATACACGGAGCATCATAAACCGCTGACCATGTCTCCAGTCCGATACATTCTTCAAACAAGCGCAACCTTGTTTATTTGATGGGTCTAACTGTTATCTTTCTTGTCTTATTTTTATCTTGGGCTTGTTCTTTAGATTTCCATATAATAACGCAGTGGTCTGAACAGCCAATCGGTGCCAGAAATATTGGTTTCTCATAATAAGAATGGGCATTCGTCAAGATTAAGTCTAGAATTGCTGATCCTCTAGTTGGTGATTTGATTACTTGTTTTAACTTACAGTGATTTATAAGAACTCTTTCCTGGAACCCATTACTTTTTGGATTAAAATCGCCAGTAATAGTAATTGATGTATTTGGACTCTCGCTAATAAGAGCATCGTAACAGCAGCAAAAATATTCATAAAACCTTTCAACTGCTTCGGTATTTATCGACGGTGGCAAGTATACACACGCAAGTGCTAGTTTTGAGATTTTTCTTGGAAGCCATTTCGGTCGTAGGGTAATCCACAGACATTCGTAGTCCGAACTGTTCAAATCTGAACGAATTTTAAACGGAAGTGATTCTCTTATGTATATGGCTACGCCCCCACCTCTTCGAGTTGGCCTATCTTTCCTAATTACGGTGAAATTGGGAAGATGTACGGCTTCATCGGGAATAGCATCCGTCAACCAAGTTTCGGTCACCATGATTACGTCCGCATTTTGTTGATTAATAATAATCGTCATTTCATCTATTTTATTGAGAAGTGATCTAGCATTAAAAAGTAATATGTTTGGCAACACCCGTTTTACTACATTTTTATTGCCTGATGTGGAGATTTTGATCAAATTATTAGCCTTAACAAATCTCGTATTTATAATAGGCATTTGGCATTTAGTTACCGGAATTTTCAACAAATTACTTTTGTTCTGTTTGTTCTTCCTTGATCGGAATATTCGTGAAGTAATTCTAACAGGAATTTGGGCCATTAAACGTACGTGGAATAACTTCCCCCATGGGTCATCTTAATTCTACGCTCAGTGGTTTCACTGTCATCTTTCTTTTTTGGTTGCCATAGTGTACACTTTACAAAATCTGGCCAAAAATTATCCTCTTGTACTAATGAGCTTACAGTAGATGGAATATGAACTTTTGCCGAACATGTTCCTTTACGTCGACTAGGGAAAACAGAGATGTAGGTAGGGGTTATATTTCGTTCAATTAAATAAGACTGAATTTGATATTCCTTTACATTCTCATTAATTCCGGATAAGAAAAGTTTTTTAATCTTGTTACGCTTTCTCTCCACCCCAACAAAACCGTCTGTAACATTATCTGGTGACTCTCTAGACCCGCCTAGTTGAGAGGCAGCGACGTTTGGACCTTTACAGATGTTAGACTTTTCTCCAAATTTGTTTGCTTTGGTTTGAGATGATACCACCTGAGAATAGGATCTTTGAGATTTCTCGCCACAAGGTTGACTTAAATTAAATGCAATCTCGTTTTCTTCAATTTCCTGATGAATACATTATGCATTCATACTTGGTGTTGATCTATTATCCTGCATGGCAATTAGCTGTGACAAACTGTCCCCAAGGTTTTCTTTAGTTGAATCAATTGATTGTTCTAGCACAATGGTATGATTATCATCGGCACCATTCATATTCATGTCCACTGTTGACTTCACTGAGATAGATTCGTCGGAATTGACTTTATTGACTTGGTTTTCCCTCATAAAATCTTGAAATTGTGATAAAACAGATGTAATTTGTAACAAAGACTCCGACATTGCTTGAATTGCTTCTCCGTTTATAGACTGGCCGAGTTTAATATTCTCTATGTCCTCAAATAGCTCGGACGATTTGCTTGGACGCTTCAACAGACATCAGGTCGCCCTCACATATTTGTTTACATATCACTTTTTTAAATTCTTTCGCTCTTGCTCCTTCAAAACTGAGCAAACCTGTATTTTTCCTCCACGAGATTACCGAATCTTCGTACTTAAATACTTTTTTATCACCTCCAGGATGAGACCAACTTCCTTCGAGATTAAAAGATTCGTTTACAAACAGCTTTAGCGATTCAAAATCGCCAGTCCAAGCCAAATTTAACATAACCAAATTCGTCAATATTCGACGATTCTCAATTTAGATATATTTACTTCAATATAACTGTAACTTGCTTGGAATGTACTTTAAATAGCACTTTAGATGATAGCACTACGAGCACCTATCACATTAGTGATATATAATGCGAGTTTGTAAGCATTAGCGACTATCCGTTGCGAGCATTAGCGACTATCCATTAGCGACTATCCGCGAGTTTGTGAGCTTTCTAACGCCTTCTCTTCAGCGCTAAAGATATTCGATCCTTGAATTTCCTGACATATGGCCTGGAAAGTCCTTAAAAAATCCTTCAATTTTATCCTTCCTGACCTGTACAACTTGCACTGTTTTGGATTGTCTTTACTTTCGAGAAAATACCACATACATTTCTTTTGCGCGAATTTATGATGGACATGCAGCTCTATAAATTTGTCTGAAATGTTCTCATTATAGAGATCCACTAGGAATCAAGTTTGTATGCATGGGTTGTGGGTTTGGGGTGGCTGACAGTACACTTATCTATTTCTTACACTCGCATTCAACGTCGCCAATATTTTTAACGTGAAATTTCTCGCGAACTGGCAAGAATATTTCTAGAGCGGTATGTTTTGGTAACTAATGAGTAATGAGCACCCATATAGCACTGCGCATCGAAACAGAGAAGATCCACTCCCCAGAGCCGATAGTGGTGCCACGAAATGAAATAATTTTCGACCACCGCCAACGACCTAATGCTATGGAAATGATCGATACTTTCATAGATACTTCCATATTATATCTACAGGGTGTATCAAAAAAGGTAATCTCTCATCAAAAGTCGAAATATCTCGACAACGAAGCACGCAAACAAAAATCTTCAAAAGACGTTACTTTTCAGTTTTAACAGTAAATAAAATGAGAAAATGATATGCGCTTCATATGCACTTTAAAGTGCCAATTACACATAGTTCAATAATATTTGTACAAATCCCCATTCTTGTCATGTAAAATTGTCAACAAGTAGGTTCGGACCTTGAACTGTAGGTCTGCGCTTTAAAATGATACATTCTGGTCGCGATCACCACATACAGACGTAAAAACGCACAAGTTATAACAAATCTGCAGCAGTTTCGTACCAAAGCTGTTTCAACAACTTTTTATCAGGATGTGTTTGCACTGCTTGCTCCCAGCTTGTTGACAAATTGTCATCGGCTTGTTGGCAACTTGAAACAAGGTTGTCGACATTGTTCCAACAACTTGTTATCGTCCTGCAATTCAACAAGTTGTGAACAAGTTGTGAGTGACAACCTTGTTGCAACTGGACAAAATAACAGCATTATGTTACAATTGTTGACAAGCTTGCTGCAAGCCTATACATGTTGCGAACACATCTTGTTGACAAGATGTGAGATTTTTACGTGTGTATAGCCAAAGTATTGCCTATTGGATTTTTAAATCATATGCATGCACGTTTAACTTATAAAAAGCACAATAAAACTAGTGTTCGTTTAATCAATTTTTATACTCAAGTATATTTTTATATACCACATACAAAATAGAAGAGTGCATTTCGTTTAGGAAATGCTTTCTTGGCCTATTATAGAATAGATTGAAGAAGAAATTAAATTAGGATTATTCACACTAAACAACATATAGTCGAACCTCCATATAACGGACATTCTACGGACACCTTGGAACTGAAACTTGCTGACCTCTGTTTGGAGGTGCCCGCTGGCTATGGAGGTAAGGTATTATAGGCCTACTCCGGGTCCTAAAGTCGCTGGGACTTTAAGAGACTTAAGAAATTTTGAGGAATGAAATTGGCTTCGACTTATTAGCTGTAATTGGCTAAGACGATTTAGGGCAATTTAAGGCGACTTAAGGCGATTTAAGATGGCTCCCTACAATTTTTGAAATATGGTAAATTTATGATTTAGATTGATTTTTTTTAAGAACTGTTACTTGTTACCAAACAAAAATTGTACTACATATATTGAGCAACATTCTAAGAGTCGGAAATTGTTCACAAATATGACGTCATTATCGTTGCTATGGTAACAACGACGTTTCAATATGGCCGACATTTTAGGTTTTAACGCATTTTACTCGAAAAATCGCCTGGTTATCTCTATTTTTTATTTTATAAAACATTTTTGTCTAGTACAATAGATCATGTCAACAAGTTTAAAAAAAAATCTGTACAGCCAAATTTTTAAAAAATTAATAAACATAATTTTTCGTTATAAATATTTTTTGGCTCTACAGAATTCTTTTAAAGTAAAGTGCGACAAAAGACAAAATATCGGCCATATTGTAGCGTCATTGTTACTATAGCAACGGTGATGACGTCATTTTTGTAAACAATTTTCAGCTCTTAGAATGTTGCTCAACATAAGTCATACAATTTTTGTTTTGTAACAAGTAAAAATTATTTCAAAAGTTTGATCTAAATCGTAAATTTTCCACATTTCAAAAATTGTGGGGAGCAACCTTCAAGAGATTTAAGGCGCGCGGCTTAAGGCAATTTCAAGCGACTAAGTATGAATTGTCGGCAGGCGAATCTGAGGGGATAATACGATCTAAGATAATTTTTCTGCTTTTTTGGAAATCTCCTCTACTAATCCCCATTCTCCCCACCCCCAGGTGACATAGGACATTGGGTATATTTATGTCCGATGAGAGGCGCAGGTATAGGAGGCAAAATACCCAGAATACCCATGTTCAATGCAAAATATCCTACACTATATATAATATATTTCAATAAAAATATGAAGCATAAGTGACTATTTAAATCCAACACAATAGTCTAACTGTAGATCAATAATATTCTATATTCATAACACAATAACAACATTCATTGGAAACAGTACTGATGGAAGCTAATGACTTTCTGACAGTCACTTAATAGTCTTGCCTCCATAGAATAAGATATAAATTTTATCGATAACTTGACGTTAGTTGCATCCCAGTACTAAAGGCCATTCCAATCAATGGGCAAAATCCATGTGCTTATAACTGTTTAGGTAAAAACGTTGCCTCAACTAGAAATCCACATTTCACCAAGGGAATCCCGTCCGACCCACCTACAATGCTTGTTCCTTATATATTGTACCATCAGGATTATTTAACACCCCCCCCAAAATGACACAGGGTATACCACTAATAGGTGCCCCTTTTAGGCGGTGCCCCCTACTTTTGAGATGCTTCCGCTGCCTTTGGCATTGACACACATCTACTCATTTAGCTTCATCTATCAGAAATAGAAACAAAGGCCAAAACATACACCTGTTTTACATGCAGAGTCAAATACAGTCAAAATTTCAAATGCGCAACTTATCTCTGATATTCAAATGCTTCTATAATGAATTTTTGAGAGGTGAATCATTGAGTTTGAAACTTATTAATCCCTGCACGTGCAAGGTAGCATGCATTGTAAGTTGGAGAATGTTTATGTCTATGTTCACTTATATTACTATTAGTTACGGGAGAGTGCCTCGCATGGGTCTTTGGGTCCCGCTTCGCACTCTTGCCGCATGGGTTCTTGTTTTCCAATAAAGTTGTTAAAATAAAAACCACAAATGACCACATGTAGCCCATACAAAAAAACACAAATGACTCTGAAACTTGGCACAAACAAAGATAGATTTCCCTTTCGTTTGATGCCATTCGTGGCGAAGTTGATGGCAGCAAGCCATAGTTTGACGGTCTAGAAGTGAATAAATCTCACTTTAAAATCGATTTATCCGTAGAACCAATTTCGTGTGTCAAACGGAAGTCGCATGATCCATCGCTCTCTCATGATTGGCTCATAATGAAAACAATGCTTTTTAAAATTTTTGCTTTGAGCTATATACTATTTTACATATGTTTGATAAGCTGCGGGTCACTATCTGTAGAAAAGTTCAACAAGAACTTCGGCGTTTCGAGCTTAGGCCCTAACGAAGAATTTATTCGATGAATCGCCAAGATCATTAACTTGGAAAATACATTTTCCCTCGAGGAGATCAGGGTACAATAACTTACAGAAGTTCAGCAAATGCCTCACCATTGTGTCATCCGAGACGTAGCAGTTGTTGTAGTTGGTGAGCTCCCGAGGTAAATCGTCTAGGTTTTTGCAACCCAAATTGGCAAAAGCAAAACAATTACGAGTTGTGACATCACTTGCACGAGCCGAAAATAGCTAGTTTTCTTAAGAAACTATAGGTATTTATAATATAACATTTATAGTACGCGCGTGCTGATTGGGCGAGAAGCGTGTTTCTGTAACTGTATAGAAACACGGAAATTTTCCCGCCAAAATTTAAAATCATAAAAAAAACAAATTCAATGCGAATTATAAAACTTTGAATGTTATTTAAAAACAATTTTAATGCTTTTGCACATTTTTGACTGTTAATTTTCAAACAGAGTTGTTTTCTTGCAGCGAAATTGACGAGCAAAGGTCAGCATGCGTACGTAATGAGAATTTGTAAATTAATCGAGTTTAAAAATGTCGTTTGAGTTATATTATAAAAGAAATAGAAAACATTTTTTCATGTGTTTCTATACACTTATAGAAACACTTGTGGGAGAACTCGAAATAACGTGGAAAAACTCACCCTACGGGCTCGTTTTCCCACTGAATTATTTCTCGTTCTCCCAAACTCATACGCGTGTTTCTATAAGTGTATAGAAACACGGAAAATGTTTTCTATTTCTTAATTAGTAGATATTAACCTTAAGGGGAGTACTGAGACTTGTGTGTAAAAAAGACTGATAATCTAAAATTGGAATTTGTAACTGCAATGGCTGTTTACATTATTCAAATTAAATGTATCGCAACCTACCGTAGCATTTTCTTTCATGTCAAAGTTATAAGTTCTAGCGTAAGTGCTCAGGAAACAAAGAGATACGCTACGTTCCGGTGCAATACGATTTAAATGAAAAACAGCCTTAAGCACCATTAAATAATATTCCAAATTTTCATTTGTTCTTTATTTATCATCGATCCGTCTGTCGAATTTGTTTGTTTATTTGTATCTTATTGTGCCCTTGCAACGTTTCTTGGGGAACGACTAAAAGGAGAGTTAAAATTGTCAGGATGATCACAAACGATTCATAATTGTCATAACTTATCTAACGACGACACATAACTTATCTAACGACGATAAAATATTGCCTAGTTTTGAATGTCCGTTAGGCAATATGTCCTAAATTATTTGCGTTGTCGCACTGGAAGGGCTTCTATAGTATAGTCGGTTATTATATACGGCTGTGATATACATCTGTTATATTCTAGGACTATGAGTATGACTATGTACAAGTTATTGTCAAGTTTCATGTGCCTGTGGCAGTGCCGGCTCTCACATTCTTCCGCAAAGTCAAACAAAGCAGTTAAACATGAGCAAGTTTTACTTTGACATGTTTTATTTGCGGCAATGCCCTGCTGCATGCCTGTTTGTTGAAAAGTCGAATATAATACTGAAAGGTAATTCGATAGGCTTTCAAAAGAGGTATAGCATGTTTTATAATTGTAAATATTTATTGAGATACGAGCCGAGAAAGAGGTCGGGAATTTTTACGGGCGGTCTGCAAAGATTAATGGGTAGCCAAATTGTTTATATATACTATGCTCTCTTTGTTTGACTCGGATGTTGCCTATTAGTATTTTATCACTATTGTCACATCAGTATATCACTATTTTATTCGAAAAACTAACTTAACTCTCTCGCTTAGCATTTTTTGGCATTTTGAGAGTTACGACAAAGTTAACTCTCTCTTCCTTTTTATTTTTTTAAGCAATAGAGTTAAATCAAAATTAACTCTCTGACGTTAGTTCAAATATACCATCGGGAGAGTTAAGAAAGTGGGCGTGGTCGTTCACAAAAGTGGGCGTGGCTCGAACTTAACTCTCCGAAATCTTAACTCTCCGATTTAACTCTCCAATTTTAACTCTCCTTTTAATCACACCCCGTTTCTTGAGTATCGCCAGCGACTTTATTGGCGGGTTTCATTTGAGAACTTAAGGGGCAGCCGATATAGTGGTCAAATTCAGAAGTGTAGCCAATTATATGTATTGGAGCAATGAGCAAATAAAACTACATCCCTCAATTTTGTTTATTTACCACGAAATATAGGACACTACATATAATGAAAATAATTAACTTATATTCTCTCACTCTGATATACGATCGGAAATTGCGGCCATCTTAACCGAACATGCATGCTTAAATTGTATACTTGCTCAGTGATGTGTGCTGAATATTGATGAGACGAAATGCTGAATTATTTCAAGATATAGTCGACAAAGTTGAATATTTATTGGTAGAAATTTGATGTAAAGATATTTAGGCAAAATGTCCAAAAATAATATGATGCGACTTTAAACTTACAATTTTAGGAAAATATCTCGGACGTGCGGTGCCAGTGTGGGTAGAGTATAGCAAATACGGCGGTTGACTGTTGTGTAAAACTACCTGAAAAATACAATGAGAACTTCGACGTTTCGAGCGAAGACCCTTCGTCTGGAAGTTAGTGGGAAAATTGTCCAGGGGCATGTTGTGTAAAAGTCTTAACTTGTCTATATATACCTTCTAACTATCTGTTTTGCAGTCAGATAGTATTAACTCGTATTAAATAACTAGTATTAAATGGAAAGAACTAGTGGAATGGAAAGTAAAATATGTTTAAAGTGAAAAATAATCAAAATTATAATTTATGCAATAATAATTGTGATTATTCTCTTGAAAAACCTAAAACTAATTTTCTTAAAAAAAGCATTGGCTATTCAGGCGCAAAGATTTGGAACGAATTACCGACGGAACTTAAATATATATATGTTATTTACCAAGGTCCGTATAGGGAAATACCTATACGGACCGACCAAGCCGGTAAATAATATTTTTATTTTTTTAAATATAATTTTAAAAACAAAAACATTGGCTCTATGGATTTAAATCTCGCGCGGTCCATACGGCCTCATACGGACCGCTCGCGTAGCCAATCAGATTGTAGGAAACCCTAGAATATGAATTAGGACCGCAAAAAAATAATAAAATGGTATATCACTACCAAGATTTAAGACTCTGCTTCGAGACAGTGAAACTTAATTAACTTTTTTTAATATTGTACAATATGGGTTTGGGTGGGATTATTGCTTGCTTAAATAAGTATATTTGCATGTTATTGTTAGTGTGTAAAATTTTTATATATATATTTTTATTAGTAGTTTCATTAGTTAACGGCCCCTTGGAAATCAGCTAATTATTTTGCTGAAGGGCTACCGTTGCTTGTATGTAAATAAGATGAAATAATAATAATAATAATAATAACTCTAAAATACGTGATTATGTTTATATATATGCGAAAATATTTGCTCCTTTTCATGTCGAGCATTGAGATTTAGACAATTATTTTTCCTTCGACCATTGATCAATGGAATGAAGAATAGACAATAAAAAGAAACCAAAACAGCGACGAAAGGCTCTGAAATATTTTTTTTACCATCACACAGACACACACTTGAAAAGATTGAACTCGTCACTCATTATTTTGAAAGAGTCTCTCACTCAAGATTTCTTTATGATCTTTCTTGATGTCTTTATATCTTTTAAATAATAAAACAATTTTTGAATTTATTCAGTTTTCTCATGATATAAAGAATTAGCTCACACGGCTTCGGCAGCTAGGCAACACAACTTCAGCTCAATTCTTCATGCATATCACGCTCAACCTCATTCAATAATTGTTAATTGTTTCTTGCCTCGAGCTCTCCCAGCAAGTATGTGGTGGAAGCTAGATGGTCGGAAAAGAGCGATGGAATGAAAGTTCTATATTCGTAATGGTAATGAGGACTTGTGTAGATAATCGTAATTTTTTTGGGGAAGTTCAGAACTATATCCTTTCCACAAATCACTTCTCTTAGGTATTCGAATAATTTAGATGTTTGTCAATAATGACTTTTTAATCAATAATAGTTTGTGCAACACCAGCCAATCAAAACACTGAGACGATCTTTCTCTACACGCACAGGGTGCAGAGGAGTCAATTTCGATTAGAAAAATAACCTATTACCTTGTTGATTATAATCTTTGATAGCAGAGTACGATAAAATTCCAATACATACAGTAAACATGTCTTAAAGTCAGGAAAATCAACAAAAACAAACCAAAATAATAAAAAATATTTCCAAAATATATAAATACTCCGCTGCCCGCATTACTGCAGACTCGTATTCTCCGAAAGTAACGAACATCGCCCGAAGGGCGACGAATATAAAATATTTATTGTAAGCCAATCATTCCGGGAAGCGCGAGTCCACAGTAATGCAAGACAGCGGAGTACATTAATTTTGGTTGATGTTACATGAAGTAACATTAAGTACGATTTACCATTTCGACGACAAGTGTATATTTTATGTGTTTTTATATGATAATTGTATTATATTTCACTAATTTTATGACGACTATCAAAGATTATAATCGACAAGGTAATGGGTTATTTTTCTAATCGAAATTGACTCCTCTGCACCCTGTGTACACGTGACAAAAATCGTTTGACCAATGAAAACACTGAGAAGATAATTTTCACATGTGAAAGTTTTCCTACCTTGATATCAACACGGCTATTGAGAAGACAACACGCCCTTGGACCACAATTTCGGTCCTCTTGCCCTTTGCGTCGTATGAGTACTCAGTCGAACCGCACGCTTTGTGCTCTAGTGTTTTGACCCCGTGCTTGGCATAGAACTAGTATTGGAATGGAAGAATTTCGTAAGTAAAATAGCCTATATTTTCACGGCAAGATAACAGAAATGTAAAAGCCATAGAATTTATAGATAAACCATGCATAGATCTAATCTAAAATTATATTAACAATAAAGAAGTTATAAGCCGCCGAATATGGCGAAAATTTTGTAGGATGTCGGTATACTAGGCTGTATATACCCTTAAAATTTTATGATGATTCGAAACCCTTAAAAGATATGCCCATGCATAGTAAACATGCAATAATATACTGAAAATCCAGAGCCACATTCTATTTGCAAAATTTTAGAACTTCAAACTGCCGTAACAATGACATAAATCGATTTTGATGAAAGCAACCACCAAAATGTTTCAAATGACAAGCTCTATAAATTTAACGTATCGACATATTCGAGACCCCTTGTTTATTTGAAATTTTGACTGCAATCGTTACCACTTTATCCGTATCAAGCCTCAACATTCCATGAGGACACTTGCCATTCGCTGAGTAAACACAGGCGGCCAAGGGACTTCTTATCTTGCCGCAATCTCCAAGAACGGAGTGTTCTGTGAATAAAATTGTATGGACATCGTGTAAAATCATTTTGTTAAAGTTTTACCATAATTTCATAAATGTTCTTTTAACACTCCCCCATAAAAACCCCCCTCTTTTTAGAGCAAGAAACGTATAAAAGCGCTCCTCTCCAATAATCCCCTAACAAGAAACGCATGTGTAATGATTCAATCTATTATAATTGTCCTGGAAGTTCATAATAACATGTCTCTTTGTCTCGTAGTTCAAAATTTAAACAAAGAAACCGCCCCACCCCCACGAGAATCACACCAAGCCTAGGGTCCAGACCGTTTTGGAAAGTTATATACATAGTATTAAATTAGTTTTAAAGTAACTTAAGTGACAACACCGACGAAGAAAAAGCAGATAATTCCCATTTTTTAAGATAAAAACCTCTGGTTTAAAAACCTCTGATTCTGTTTGGAGCCAGAGTAATGCGATAGAATAGAAATTCATTTTTATCTTTCTTGGCCTATTATATATAGAGAAAAATATATTAGGATTACAGTCACATTTTTAAATTGTTTTAAACTTACTCAAATATAAGAATTTGTCTAATTTAGAACATATTATAGTGGAATCTCCATATGACGGACATTCGACACAAAACGCGTCCCGTTCTTCTATCGACTTTAATATGCACGCCCGCGGGAAGTGTCCGTTGTAGGCGTTTGGAGAGGTTCCACTGTAATTGTTGTAAAATTTCCAAACGATTTACCTTTTAATTTAAACTTCACTGGCTTACTTAACAGCTCGTCCTTTCAACTGCGCAAACTGTAATGATTCTATTTTACTATGAAGTTCATGTGCCCTTTATGCTTAGGTAAACGCATCAGTGGTTATTGAAAGATGTTTAACTGATGAGCACATTTTGCTAAAAAGATATCATGCAGTTTCGCCAGGTTGTAAATTGTTTCGTTGCAACAATGCACCACAGGGATTTGATATGAAACAATGAGCTGCCATGGTTGGGTTCTGAACTACCTGAAAATGACCTTAATGCATGGAGTTATTTGACACTCTCCAAAATTTCGTTAATAAAAGCATCTGCATGCACTCGTATATATTTACCCAAATTTTTGTTGTCCGTAGTATATATACTACAGGGTGTATGCCATCGCGCGCACGTAATATTTAGTTTACAGAATTAAATTTTTCACACAAATAAAGATCTGGCTTTTAGCTATCAAATGATGCGCGTGTTTTGTATCACTGCGATCAATAATGGCCCAACACAATCCGATGAAAAGAGTGGCCGAAATCACATATTTCGAATTTCATAGTCGACCATTTGCCTAAATGATAGTTGCGTATATGTATTTCGTAAAATATTTCAACCACCAAATTTCGCTGTTAAATCGCCATTTGCACCTTCTTCAAATTTACCAAGACTTGATAAATAGCCAATATGGGTTACGCCATCTTATTAAAATTCTTAAATTTGAATCCGAAATGAGAATAATTTGAATAGGCAGACAATATAGCTTTGCACTCTTTAGGTAATTTTTAATCGTATCGCATGTACAGGGTGTCCCAAAAAAAAGTGACACTATAGAAATTATCTCATTGTTCTTAAACCGCTCTTAAACGCGCGTGATTACACACCTGGGAATTTAATGAAATTGTATTTATATTTAAGCATTTTAAAACGATTTCGCTTCGTCCAAATATTTTAACGCCCGAGTCAAGCAAAACGATTACACTAATAAACGGTTTGCTTTTTATTTTACACGTAACAACAATTGATTAAATTAATGTTTAAGCTATGGGCCGTGCCCGTCAACATGTCCCCCATTTCTTTCGAGACAAAGCATGGTTCGCCTGTGCATTCCGCGCATCACATTTCGAATCATTTCAGGCTGCTGCCGTAAAGCGTTGAATTCCTCGATTATTGCACTGCGGTTACATTCGGTATTAGGGTAAATTGTGTTACAACAAATACTCGTTGCTCTGTAGTCAATTGAACCATTATTGTTACTCCAACTGGTCGTATGATTTACATGTAATTTGTATGGTAATAGGAGTTATTTTAAATTCCAGAAGCAGAAGTTTATGCACTTGTGGGTTTAGCATAGTGCTCAGGCATTCAAATTATAACAATAGGATAATTTCTATAGTGTCACTTTTTTTTGGGACACCCTGTAGAATAAGATCAATAATTACAGTTAAAAAGACTAAGATTAAAAAGACTAAGTTAAAAAGACAAAGTTGAATGTTATCAGATTTATATATATTTACTAGATCTTGCAATGAAAGATTGTTTGTGTCTCTCGGTTCTAGATAGAACTGTATAAGAATTATTTTGTCTAAGTTCATATGGGTAACCTCTAGGACCAGGCAGTAGGGTATGGCAGGGATGGTTTGGTTCCGCTTGAATCCTTCTGATCTCTCGGATAGTTGCTAATTCACGTCTGCTTCTTAAAGATGGCAAGCAGTCTCTGTCCAAAGCAAGAATTCTCAGACTTCTTGTCTGTACATGTTCAATTTCTTGTTGTAAATAATCTGGAATCCAGCCCATACAGGTGATGCATGTACTCTAATACTGGTCGAATTTTTTATTTGTAAGTTGTCAATCCGACCTCTGTTGGTAGTTGGGATTTCCTACACTGTCTAAGATGGTATATAATCTCTTGTTTGCCTTACATGTGATTTGGTCTACAGGGTGTCCCAAAAAAAAGTGACACTATAGAAATTATCCTATTGTTATAATTTGAATGCCTGAGCACTATGCTAAACCCACAAGTGCATAAACTTCTGCTTCTGGAATTTAAAATAACTCCTATTACCATAAAAATCAAATTACATGTAAATCATACGCTCAGTTGGAGTAGCAATAATGGTTCAATTGACTACAGAGCAACAAGTATTTGTTGTAACATATCATATTTGGACGAAGCGAAAACGTTTTAAAATGCTTAAATGTAAATACAATTTCATTAAATTCCAAGGTGTGTAATCACGCGCGTTTAAGAGCGGTTTAAGAACAATGAGATCATTTCTATAGTGTCACTTTTTTTGGGGACACCCTGTATATACTGAGTACTGAGTACTCTTTATAGAGGGTGTATAAAAAAAGGTAATCCAACTCTAGTATGTTATCGTGCGTTTATTATTTAGTTTATATATATTTACTTTTTTCATACAAATAACGATCCGATCTTTAGCTGTCAAATGACTTCTTTTTTGTATATCATTGCGATCAAAAATGGCCAAATGAATTTGAATTTATTATCCATTAAAAATACAATGGATTTACATTAAGTCACAAAAACTGAACCCTTTCAAATTCAAATTAGCCATAACCTATTGTAGTAATTTGACAGCTCTAATTGCTTCGAATTAATGGTGCGTAATTAATTTCCCATGTGTATAAGACCTTGTGTTTTTGCGCACCATTAATTCAAAGCAATTAGAGCTGTCAAATGACTACAATAGGTTATGGCTAATTTGAATTTGAAAGGGTTCAGTTTTTTTTGAGACACACTGTACAGTACAGGTGTATAAAAAAAAACGCAACCACTTAATATTCTAAGATATTCACTTTGTTTTTAAGCACAATAGATTTTAGGCCCCTGGGAATTTAAAATGGCTTCTAATCGCACAAATCAGCTAACAACCGAACAACGAATTTTCATAGGTTTACAGTACAACCGAAATCAAAACACAACTGAAGTGCAAAACCTTTTTCGAGCAGGATTTCCTGATCGGGACCCTCCTCACAAAGCGACAATCTTGAGGAACGTCAGGAAATATTCGAGTGAAGGAACGAGCCTTAATCTCAACAAAGGTAATTCTGGCAGGCGAAGAACAGCACGATCGGAGGAAAACATTGCCGCTGAATTCCCAGGGGTCTAAAATCTATTGTGCTTGAAAACAAAGTGAATATCTTAGAATATTAAGGTTGCGTTTTTTTTTATACACCCTGTATATAAGATTAGGTTTCGGCGGTGTGCTCAATGGATATTCAGAGCGTAAAGGCCTTTTATAAAGGCCTTATCGTGGAATACCCTAGCATTTTCTTTTGTGTCGAAGTCATTGGTTCCACCCGAGTGCTCAGTAAACAAAAGATACGCAACGATTCGAAAGTTTTTATATACCTTGATATCAACACGGCTATTGAGAAGACAACACGCCCTTGGATTCATAATTTGGGTCGACCTGCCCTTTGCGTCGTATGTCGTTGTAGTCGAATCGCACGCTTTTTGCCATAAGCGTATTTTATCCCCTCGTCTGTCATAGAACTACAGTAGTATTGGAATGGAAGAATTTCGTAAGTAAAATAGCCTACCTTTTCACGGCAAGATAACAGAAATGTCAAAGCCATAGGATTTATAGATAAAGCATACATCTAATCTAAAATTATATTAATAATAAAGAGGTTATAAGCCGCCGAACATGGCGAAAATTTCGTAGGCAGTCGGTTGGCTATACTCCGACCAACTCCTTAAAAGATATGCCCATAATAAACATGCAATAATATACTAAAAATATAAAGATATCGTGACGTACCCCAGCATTTACTTTCATGTTGAAGTCATTAGTTTTACCCAAGTGCTCAGGAAACGAAAGATACGCTACGACTCGGATATACATTGAAGTACAACGACTCAACAATTTGATTAGGCATCTTTATTACCATTTAGTTTCGTACCACAAGATGTGACATGCACTCATCAGAAAAATTGGCCTAATTTACCTCATTTATCTGATTAAGCTAATTTATCTGACGAGTGCCAAATCCTGTGGTAAGAAACTTGATAGAATATATATATTTCTTTTTCTCTATCGAATACCAATTTTGAACACTCTCTCTTGAAATGAAGTTTGTCAAAGAAATTTTGGAGTGTCGATTAACCCCATGCATGAAGGCCTTTTTCAGGTAGTTCAGAACCCCAGCATGACAGCTCATTGTTTCATTTCAAATCCATGTCGTGTATTGTTCCAATGAAACAATTTACAACCAGACTTAAAGAAAGAAGATTTGATCACATAACGTGTCCAATGGATTCTTCAACTGGTGAAAGCTGCATGATATTTTTTAGCAAAATGTGCTCATCAGTTAAACATCTTTCAATAATCACCGATGCGTTTACCTGAGCATAAAAGGCACATGAACTTTCATAGTAAAATCATTTCAGTTTATGCATGTGCAAGAACGAGCATTTACTAAGCAAGCCAGTGAAGTTCAAAAAGGTAAATCTTTTGGAAATTCTATTATCGAATTACAGTGAAACCTCTACAAAAGCCTAACGGACACTTCCCGAGGGCGTGCATAAGTCGATAGAAGAACGGCACGCGTTCTATTCTAAAACTTTCATGGTGTGTCTGGATAAGTAGATAACACCTTTCTAGACAGCGGACACCTCTAAACAGGGCCAGGAAGTTTCAGTTTCAAGGTGTCCGTCAAACGTCCGTTATATGAGGTTCCACTATATGTTATTTAGACATTTGATTTGGGTAAATATAGAACGATTTAAAAGTGTGAATCATAATCTTTCCTCTTAATTTATCCTAATAGGCCAAGAAAGAAAAGAAATGATTTTCTTTGTTAAAGTTTTTACTCCCTTTGCTATTTTGTGCGTTGTTATCTTCGAAGGTTAGTATTTACTCTTGGCTCCAAAGAAAATCAGATGCTTTATCTGTCCTTTCTCTTTGCCGGTGTAACTTGTCAATGAGTTATACTTTAAAACTATGTACAGAATGTACTTAATACTATGACCTTCTAAAACGGTTTGGGCCCAGGCTTGGTGTTACTGTCCGTGGGGGGATTTCCTTTGTTAAATTTTGAATGACATGGTAGTATGAACTTCCAGGGCAATCAGTAAATTGAATCATTACTGATGTGCTTCTTTGTTGCTAGGGGATTATTGCATGGAGATGGGTGCATGCCTTTATAATATATAAATTTCTTAATCTAAAAAGAGGGATCTTATTGGGGAAGGGGTTAGTTGAGAAGGGAGGATTAAAACAGTAAAAGTTATATACAATGTCCATATAATTCTATTTACAGATCACTCCGTATTTGGAGATTGCGAGTCGAAGATAATAAGTCCCTTGGTCGCCTGTCTTTACCCAGTGAATGGCAAGTGTCCTTATGGGATGTTGAGGCTTGATTCGGATAAATCGGTGAGAACTGCAGTCAAAATTTCAAATAAACAAGGGATCTCCAATATGGTGACATGTTCAATTGATAGAGCTTGTCATGCATTTGAAACATTTTGGTGGTTGGTTCATCAGAATCGCTTTATGTCATTGTTACGGCGGTTTGTAGTTCTGAAATTTTTCAAATCGAATGTGGCTCTGGGTTTTCAACATATTATTGCACGTTGATGGCCATATCTTTTATGGGTTCATCGAATAAATCAACATAAAATTTTATTCTTGCGACACATCGTAATTCATTAATGCATGGCGTCTTATTTCACAAAATTTCGCAATATTCGGTGGCTTATAACTTCTTTATTATACAACACTATAGGGTGTCAAAATTATATTAACACAGAAAATTTTAGAATCGCATTATTTTTACTTTTTTTATCTTGGCGTGAAAATCTGCTATTCTGCTTACGAAATTCTGCCATTCCAATGCTATAGGTTAAGGCTAATAGGCAGGAAACAAGAAAGGAAAAAGCGTGCGGTGGTCGTCCTGATCGTGGCCCGAATTACGGCTCAGTGAGCAACCCGTACGACCTCATATGGGATGAAAGGATGTGTTGTCTTCTCAGTGTTAACGTTGATATGAAGGTAGGAAAACTTTCACGTGTTCAAATTGTCTTCTCAGCGCTTTCATTAGTCAGACGATTATGAAAATTATTGATTGGCTTGTGTTTTCGCTCACAAAATTTTAAACATGACAGATCGCGAATGGCGCCCGTTAATAAAGGGACTAGTTAAAATATTATACTAAAAATGAACCAATTTGTTTGGAATTCTGGCAAAAAATGAAAAAATATACGGTAATTAAAAAATCTGTTTTGAAAAAATACATTTTTTCGATTCCGCGTGCTGGTCGCTGTGAGCCTGCATGTATTAAATTAACAAACAATATAATAAACAAGTTATTTAGTGACCGTTCATTATTTAGGAGGGAGGTAGGCGGTGGGCCGTATGATTTGGGGGGTGGGCCAGTTTTAAAAATGGTTTCTGGGCGCTTATAAATTAAGCCAACTTTAGGACCCGCATTCCTATTAAAATGATTCATTGAGAAGTTATAGCCGTTTATCATCTAATTTCCAAACATACAATCTTTAGTACAATGGCGGAAATTCAAGGGGGGGGCAAAGCATCCTAAAGTTCCGACAAACCTTCAAATTTCCGACCAACTCCACCTTTAACAGGCTGATTTTAGCCCTTTTATGTCAAAATTAATTTTCGACAAATTCTATATTTTCCGTAAAGGGGGAGTGGGGGCGGGGCAGTTGTCCCCGTTGATACAAACGACTTCCCTTGTGTACCGTAAATGAACTAATGTACGCCCGGGGCGTTTATCAAATTTTCCAACTTTAAGGGCGGTGTTGATTAGATAAGGGGAGTCTATTAGAGAGGGGCGCTTATTTTTACATACTTTTTGCTGTTTCTCTTCGATAATATTTTTCTAAATTTTAGGTCAAATCATCGCCGTGTACTGGTGGAGCTTGTTAAAAGTTAAGATATTTAAAACTGCATATATCGAGAGTTCCGTCTGCGAAAAGAATATATGTTTGTGAAATAATTATTGAAATAAACAATAAATAGCTATATAACATGCAGTTAACTTTGCTTTAGTCTATATGGTAATGGTAATGGTAATGGTAATGGTTTATTGACACATTTAGTAGCAGTTACGCTAATTTACAATGTGTTTACAATACAAATGTAAAAAACTTACTAATCTATATCTATTTTATCTATTTACATCGTCCATTAAATACATGAAAACTTACTAATCTATACCCATTCTATCTATTTACATCGTGCATTAAAAATTTAAATAAAAAAGGTCATTCTAATCAACTAATTTAGAATTATACAAGTCTATAGAATAAACCAATGTACTATGTTTAAAACGTTCAGTTTTACAAGAGAAATTATATATCCTTTGAGTATTAGCTCTTGTTTTCTTTTGTCTAACATATTCTAGTTTCATTGGTAATAAGCTATGAAGTTTATGATTTGGCTCTACCATTTTCTTAATTAAGGATACGCATAAATCATCCCTACGTTCCTCCAAAGTTTGTAATTTGGTCTCGATTAATGCTTGATCATAATCTTGCTTTGGGCAAATTATTCTAAGTGATCGTTTTTGAATTCGTTCAATACTATTCTTCTGTTCTTGTGTTAGACCTCCGCTCCAAATCTCTGCACCATATTCTAGAATGGGACGAATTACTGTACAGTAGAATGATAACAAATCACCCGTGGGGGCGCCATAACTCTTCAAAATCTTTAATAAATACAGACGCTTTGCCGCTTTCTTTGTGACATATTCAGTATTAGATTTCCATTTTAGATCATCGTCTAACCATATTCCCAATAATTTATATGATTTTGTACGAGATACATTGCAACCGCCAATATGAATTGGGGGTATCGTCGATCTATTTTTCCTAAAATCAATAATCATCTCCATACACTTTTTGCCGTTCAATTCCATTCCTTCATCCTTTGCAAACTGTATCACTTTATCTACATTCATTTGAGTATTACCAATGGGGTTACCATCTAAATGATTAGCGATATTAATTACTTCATGCAATGTTGTGTCATCCATAAACATAACTGTATCTTGATCTTCAACAGCATTACTTATTTGATTTTGGTCTTTGGGTACGATAGACATTGGTAATTGATTTATTTTAATTATGAAAGCAATTGGACCCAGCTTACTCCCCTGGGGAACGCCTCCCTTGATTCTTTTAAAATCGGATTGTTCTCCTTGAAAAGACGTTACTTGCGATCTATTGTAAAAGTATGATGCAAGCCAACCAACTACAGCCGGACGAACCCCAATTTGAATAAAGTTATCTAGCAACATGTTATGATCGATTAGATCGAAGGCTTTCCTAAAATCAAGAAACATAATACGAGCAATCTTTCCTGGGCTATCCATTGCCATATGCCATTTATGTAACAGGTAGATTAATGCATGTATTGCCGATGTTCTAGGTAGTCCGCCAAATTGACTGTTACTGATCTTATCATGAACATCTTCGTAAATCCATTCGGTGGCATACGATTCTTGTACCTTCGATAGAGTACTCGTTAATGAAATTGGTCTTAAGAGGTCCACCGTAGAACAGGGCTTACTCTTTGGAATTCCACATACCTTCGAAATTTTCCAAATATCTGGGAATAGTCTACGAGTAAATGATTCATTGAAAATGTAACTTAACGGCTCGGCGAAATACTTTGCGAAAATTTTTATTAACTTCACATTTGGGTCGAACAGGCCACTTGCTTTATTCGGGTTAAGTTTACTTAGCTTTTTGGTTACACTGTCTGCAGTGATGTGCGGTAGTTGCCCTTCAATTCCAACATTAAACCACCCATCACGTACTTCCGGGTAATTACTAGTAAGATTGGTAAAATAATCATTCATAAGATTAGCAGTATCTTTCGAATTTAATGGGGTATCAGACTCTGGGTTACTTAGAATAAAATCTTGTTTACTCTTCCCGACAATATTTTTTATATATTTCCACCACTGCTTCGAATTAGAACATCTGGCAGGTTTGATTTTTTCTCTGTAATACTTCTGCTTCTCTTTCCGAATCTCTAAGATAATTTTATTACGAAGCGACCTGTATTCATCCATTCTCCCACGTTGATACATTTTATTTCTGTTAGATATCATTTGTTTTATCCTCCCAGTCATAAAAGGTTTATCATCTTTATGGACCTTGACAGTTTTTGTTGGAAAACAGTTATCAATCATTGCATTAGTAATCGATAAAAAGGCGTCCACTTTGGTGTTAATACACGGAGCATCATAAACCGCTGACCATGTCTCCAGTCCGATACATTCTTCAAACAAGCGCAACCTTGTTTATTTGATGGGTCTAACTGTTATCTTTCTTGTCTTATTTTTATCTTGGGCTTGTTCTTTAGATTTCCATATAATAACGCAGTGGTCTGAACAGCCAATCGGTGCCAGAAATATTGGTTTCTCATAATAAGAATGGGCATTCGTCAAGATTAAGTCTAGAATTGCTGATCCTCTAGTTGGTGATTTGATTACTTGTTTTAACTTACAGTGATTTATAAGAACTCTTTCCTGGAACCCATTACTTTTTGGATTAAAATCGCCAGTAATAGTAATTGATGTATTTGGACTCTCGCTAATAAGAGCATCGTAACAGCAGCAAAAATATTCATAAAACCTTTCAACTGCTTCGGTATTTATCGACGGTGGCAAGTATACACACGCAAGTGCTAGTTTTGAGATTTTTCTTGGAAGCCATTTCGGTCGTAGGGTAATCCACAGACATTCGTAGTCCGAACTGTTCAAATCTGAACGAATTTTAAACGGAAGTGATTCTCTTATGTATATGGCTACGCCCCCACCTCTTCGAGTTGGCCTATCTTTCCTAATTACGGTGAAATTGGGAAGATGTACGGCTTCATCGGGAATAGCATCCGTCAACCAAGTTTCGGTCACCATGATTACGTCCGCATTTTGTTGATTAATAATAATCGTCATTTCATCTATTTTATTGAGAAGTGATCTAGCATTAAAAGTAATATGTTTGGCAACACCCGTTTTACTACATTTTTATTGCCTGATGTGGAGATTTTGATCAAATTATTAGCCTTAACAAATCTCGTATTTATAATAGGCATTTGGCATTTAGTTACCGGAATTTTCAACAAATTACTTTTGTTCTGTTTGTTCTTCCTTGATCGGAATATTCGTGAAGTAATTCTAACAGGAATTTGGGCCATTAAACGTACGTGGAATAACTTCCCCCATGGGTCATCTTAATTCTACGCTCAGTGGTTTCACTGTCATCTTTCTTTTTTGGTTGCCATAGTGTACACTTTACAAAATCTGGCCAAAAATTATCCTCTTGTACTAATGAGCTTACAGTAGATGGAATATGAACTTTTGCCGAACATGTTCCTTTACGTCGACTAGGGAAAACAGAGATGTAGGTAGGGGTTATATTTCGTTCAATTAAATAAGACTGAATTTGATATTCCTTTACATTCTCATTAATTCCGGATAAGAAAAGTTTTTTAATCTTGTTACGCTTTCTCTCCACCCCAACAAAACCGTCTGTAACATTATCTGGTGACTCTCTAGACCCGCCTAGTTGAGAGGCAGCGACGTTTGGACCTTTACAGATGTTAGACTTTTCTCCAAATTTGTTTGCTTTGGTTTGAGATGATACCACCTGAGAATAGGATCTTTGAGATTTCTCGCCACAAGGTTGACTTAAATTAAATGCAATCTCGTTTTCTTCAATTTCCTGATGAATACATTATGCATTCATACTTGGTGTTGATCTATTATCCTGCATGGCAATTAGCTGTGACAAACTGTCCCCAAGGTTTTCTTTAGTTGAATCAATTGATTGTTCTAGCACAATGGTATGATTATCATCGGCACCATTCATATTCATGTCCACTGTTGACTTCACTGAGATAGATTCGTCGGAATTGACTTTATTGACTTGGTTTTCCCTCATAAAATTTTGAAATTGTGATAAAACAGATGTAATTTGTAACAAAGACTCCGACATTGCTTGAATTGCTTCTCCGTTTATAGACTGGCCGAGTTTAATACTCTCTATGTCCTCAAATAGCTCGGACGATTTGCTTGAATGACCATTTTCTAAAGTGGACGCTTCAACAGACATCAGGTCGCCCTCACATATTTGTTTACATATCACTTTTTTAAATTCTTTCGCTCTTGCTCCTTCAAAACTGAGCAAACCTGTATTTTTCCTCCACGAGATTACCGAATCTTCGTACTTAAATACTTTTTTATCACCTCCAGGATTAGACCAACTTCCTTCGAGATTAAAAGATTCGTTTACAAACAGCTTTAGCGATTCAAAATCGCCAGTCCAAGCCAAATTTAACATAACCAAATTCGTCAATATTCGACGATTCTCAATTTAGATATATTTACTTCAATATAACTGTAACTTGCTTGGAATGTACTTTAAATAGCACTTTAGATGATAGCACTACGGCACCTATCACATTAGTGATATATAATGCGAGTTTGTAAGCATTAGTGACTATCCGTTGCGAGCATTAGCGACTATCCATTAGCGACTATCCGCGAGTTTGTGAGCTTTCTAACGCCTTCTCTTCAGCGCTAAAGATATTCGATCCTTGAATTTCCTGACATATAGGCCTGCTCTGGGACGGTAACTCGCCTTAACTCGCCGCGAGATAATGCGAGTTAAGGCGAGTTAAGGCGATTTAAGGCGATTTAAGGAAAAATTGCGACTTTAAGCAATGCGAGTTAAGGCGATTTAAGGCGATTTAAGGCGATTTAAGGCGATATTGCGAGTTAAGGCGAGTTAAGGCGATTTAAGGCGATTTAAGGAAAATTGGGACTTTTAACCGATGCGATTTAAGGCGATTTAAGGCGAGTTGAGGTCCCAGAGCAGGCCTACATATGGCCTGGAAAGTCCTTAAAAAATCCTTCAATTTTATCCTTCCTGACCTGTACAACTTGCACTGTTTTGGATTGTCTTTACTTTCGAGAAAATACCACATACATTTCTTTTGCGCGAATTTGTGATGGACATGCAGCTCTATAAATTTGTCTGAAATGTTCTCATTATAGAGATCCACTAGGAATCAAGTTTGTATGCAATCTTAGAATGTTGCTCAATATAAGTCATAAAATTTTTGTTTTGTAACAAGTAAAAATTATTTCAAAAGTTTGATCTAAATCGTAAATTTTCCACATTTCAAAAATTGTGGGGAGCAACCTTAAAGAGATTTAAAGCGCGCGGCTTAAGGCAATTTCAAGCGATTAAGTATGAATTGTCGGCAGGCGAATCTGAGGGGATAATACGATCTAAGATAATTTTTCTGCTTTTTTGGAAATCTCCTCTACTAATCCCCATTCTCCCCACCCCCAGGTGACATAGGACATTAATTGGGTATATTTATGTCCGATGAGAGGCGCAGGTATAGGAGGCAAAATACCCAGAATACCCATGTTCAATGCAAAATATCCTACACTATATATAATATATTTCAATAAAAATATGAAGCATAAGTGACTATTTAAGTCCAACACAATAGTCTAACTGTAGATCAATAAAATTATATATTCATAACACAATAACAACATTCATTGGAAACAGTACTGATGGAAGCTAATAATGACTTTCTGACAGTCACTTAATAGTCTTGCCTCCATAGAATAAGATATATATTTTATCGATAACTTGACGTTAGTTGCATCCCAGTACTAAAGGCCATGCAAGAAATATGAAGTAAATGTCTCGGGCTTTGGGAATGAAACATTTTTACAAGCCACACATGCGTGTTCTTCGTAGGATGGCCTAGCCTCGGCTGGCGTTCTCCAACGTACCCTGAGGCCTGTGTCTAGCCGTGGTCTAGCTTGTATTAGGATATATCAACTGGAAACCCCACTAGAAACTCAAATATTTTCCAACTCCTCCAGGGCATTGATCAGATGCCGCGGGTCGGGAGCATTGGGGTCATGTGCTCCCCTACTTTTTTATAAAATGAAAAATGTGCCCCTTTTCTGAAATGAAAGTGCCGTTTTTTCTGGTTTGAAAGTCCCCCATTCCAATCAATGGGCAAAATCCATGTGCTTATAACTGTTTAGGTAAAAACGTTGCCTCAGAATGTAGGAAATGGTGTTGCAGGGACCTTAGAAATCCACATTTCATCCAAGGGAATCCGATCCGACCCACCTACAATGCTTGTTCCTTATATATTGTACCATCAGGATTATTTAACACCCCCCCAAAAATGACACAGGGTATACCACTGATAGGTGCCCCTTTTAGGCGGTGCCCCCTACTTTTGAGATGCTTCCGCGGCCTTTGGCATTGACACACATCTACTCATTTAGCTTCATCTATCAGAAATAGAAACAAAGGTCAAAACATACACCTGTTTTACATGAAGAGTCAAATACAGTCAAAATTTCAAATGCGCAACTTATCTGTGATATTCAAATGCTTCTATAATGAATTTTTGAGAGGTGAATCATTGAGTTTAAAACTTATTAATCCCTGCACGTGCAAGGTAGCATGCATTATAAGTTGGAGAATTCGTTTATGTTTATGTCTATGTTCACTTATATTACTATTAGTTACGGGAGAGTGCCTCGCATGGGTCTTTGGGTCCCGTTTCGCACTCTTTCCGCATGGGTTCTTGTTATCCAATAAAGTTGTTAAAATAAAAAAATAAAACAACTGACCACAGGGAGCCCATACAACGTGTTTGTGCTCTATATAAGAAGGAAGAAAGAAAAGGGCGGTGACCTGCCAACATTCCGAGGAGGATTTCCCCTAGAAGTTCGCTTCACATGACTCTGAAACTTGGCACAAACAAAGATGGATTTCCCTTTCGTTTGATGCCGTTCGTGGCGAAGTTGATGGCAGCGAACAATAGTTTGACGGCCTAGAAGTGAATAAATCTCACATTAAAATCGATTTATCCGTAGAACCAATTTCGTGTGTCAAACGGAAGTCGCATGATCCATCGCGCTCTCGTGATTGGCTCATAATGAAAACAATGCTGTTTAAAATTTTTGCTTTGAGCTATATACTATTTTACATATGTTTGATAAGCTGCGGGTCACTACCTGAAGAAAAGTTCAACAAGAACTTCGGCGTTTCGAGCTTAGGCCCTAACGAATAAAGAATTTAAAGCTCGTCAACAGTTGTAACATAATGCTGTTATTTTGTCCAGTTGCAACAAGGTTGTCACTCACAACTTGTTCACAACTTGTTGAATTGCAGGACGATAACAAGTTGTTGGAACAATGTCGACAACCTTGTTTTAAGTTGCCAACAAGCCGATGACAACTTGTCAACAAGCTGGGAGCAAGCAGTGCTAAAGAATTTAAAGTTACTATATGCATATGCATAAAGTCGTAAAAGCTCACATATAAACCAAAGCAATTTTAACTGCATGTTCTTTATTAATTATTTCTTTTAACAATTATTTCACAAACATATATTTTCTGTTCATACTGAGACAGGACTCCCACGATACAACGCATGACGCATGCAGTCTTGGTTTTAAAAAATCTTTTTACAAGCCCCACCAGTGCACGGAGATCCTTGGACCTAAAATTTAGAAAATATTATTCACAGGATATATAGCAAAAAGATTAAATAATTTTACTTGAAAGTATAAGTAAGAATAAAAGTCACTCTTTAAAGGTGATGTAAAGTCCCGATATAAACAAACCGGCAACGTCCGTTTGTTTACATTTTAAACACGCTATATTTAAATGATGTGTTCTGGTTCGCTATGCTTTAAATAAATACAGATTCGAGTTTCTGATTTAGAAGATGTCGAATTTTAGTCGAAACAACGCGAAATTTGGGCATTGTTTACATCGCGGGACCCCCCATAGCACATGCGAAAAATGGACTTTACATGGTTTTTAATAGACGCCTTTATTAAATAACACGCCAACATATCATTTACACTACAAGAGAGGGTAAGGATAAAACGCGGATGCAGACGGACGGACGGGTGAATGGCTGATGGGCGGATGTGCGTTTTTCAAACCATATTTGCATTTTGTCCTTTTGGATATATTTGGTTATATTTGTACTTTGTTTTAAACTTTTAAACAACGTTTCGTGACAACATAAGTCATTCAGTCCATCCGTTTAACTACTTTTTATGCAACTGCTCAAGATGGGGATGTTTGCGCAAAACATTTATATGATGATTTAACAAATATTTTCTCTTAAACATCCTACTTTGTTTTAGGATGGTGAATGTATTGAGGAGGTTAAAAACCACATCCATGTTGGGCTAACGCTTCAAAGTAATACGCTCACAAAATACTGTCAAAAAGGCTTCTAAAATATTAAAAATGTCGCGGTTGCTCAAATATAGAATAATATATCTGCATAAATTGCTTTTTCTATCTACATTAATTGCACGATTATTTCTTGCCTGTGCCGGGAGGATATGTTGTCGAAAGGGTCAGAGAGTAGCGATGGAATTAAAGTTTTCATATTCTTAATGGTAATGTGGACTTGTTGATAATTGTAATTTCTTTAGAGAAGTTCAGAACTATATTCTTTCCACAAATCACTTCTCTCCGGTATTCGAATAATTTAGATCAGTAGTAGTTTCGTGCAACACCAGCCAATCAAAACGCTGAGACAATAATTCTTCAGATGAGAGAAAAATCGTCTGACCATGCAATGAAAATACTGAGAAGACAATTTAACACGCGAAAGTTTTGCTACCTTGATATTAACAGCACTGCTAGTGAGAAGACAGCACATCCTGTTAATAACTTTGCGGGTCTTCTCGTCACCTGTGGTGAATATCCCAGTAGTTGGATCGCACGCATTTTTCCCTTTTTTCCTATATCCATCAATGTCATAGGTCTACAGTGTTAGAATGGCAGAAAGTAAAGTAAAATAGTCTATTATATAAATGTAAAAACTACAGGATTATTAAGCTTAGTGCCTATCACCCAATTTTTTTTATATCATAAATGTACAGTAGAACCCTTAAATAGTGGCATTTAAAAAAAATATTTCCATTTTAACGTATTTTTGTGTGTTTTTCTGAGCCTTAAAAGTACCAAAACAACGCATTTTTTGCATGATTTCTCTTTTGGCCGAGCGCGATTATATCTCGAGGGATTGGGCCTAGTGACGTAGCGCGAGTAACCTAATCTCATATTTACATCTTCTCCGCTATTCTCCACTATTGAGCTTCGTATTTTCACTGCATTTTCAACGAAAACATGCCCAATAGATGTGTAGCTGGCGGTTGTTCGAACCTTCCTGACCCTTCCAAGAGTATTGGTCTTCATACGTTTCCAGAAGAAAACGATTTAGACAAGAAAAGACGGCGATGTTGGGTTGCATTTGTGCGAACAAAACGGGCGAAATGGTCGCCAACTGCAAGCTCTCGGCTTTGTTCACAGCATTCTAAGGCCGAGGATTTTGAAACTCCATTTATATCGATCCCTAGAACGACTTTCGTTAGTCGTGCGGTATTGAGAAGGGATGCAGCGATTGCGGCGAACCACGCGTCGAAAGTCATGACACTGCCGTCTGCGCCTCCTCGAGAGAGCATCCCCAAAATGATAGCCTACTCATATCAAGGACTATACTGCAGGTAAACTACATCATGAAAATTATATATACATACAGTATTTGACAACAGTCAGTTCTGCAATCCTGATGTTTTCAGCACGTTCACGACTGAGTTATGTAACCACAAGTTCATATATACACATATATTAGGCTCATGCTAGTTATAATAATTTGCGCTTGCCAAATATACTTAATTTGTGGTTACTGCAGTCCTTGGAAACTCAGGATTTGGTAGCTCATTGATCAGGACACTGTACTAGAACTAGTACTGTTACAACCAATAACACTAAATTAACTGTGCTTATCCATATCATGCCATTATTGTTTTTCAGACACATAATTGCAGCTATTCACTTCAACAACAATCTGCATCGGAAAGACAAAAAAAATAAAGATGGCAGTGAACAAATTAAAGTAGTTTACCCTAAATTTAAAGATGGGGAGGCTACTGTGCAAAATGTCAAAGTGAAGCCAAATTATGGTAAGAAAATCAGTTTAGGATCCACCAAGTAGTCCCTCTTAATTAAATACTAAAAATGACTACATTATGTCCACTAGATTATGTCGAAGAAAGGCAGCAAGAGAAGAGCTTGTGAGCATGACACCTGCTCACATGAACACCATGCTGGTAAAGCAACCAAGAAAGGAAGCAACAGAAATGTGGAGAAAGGCTATGGTTGTGCAAGAGGTCCCTCGGACTATGCAAGGTACACTAAAGAAATACTTGTAGTTGCATTAATCTATTGAACTGCAATATGCTTGGCTGATAATTTTGCTTGTCAAGGGGAGGGTCTTGCTAATTAATGGGTTAATTGCAACATTCACATTGTGGACATAATTTCTGTTGGTTCATTTAATGAATTACATTTCTTGTATTTTAGTGACTGAGCCCCTTTCAACAACTGTTGCTCCAAAAAGAAAAAGACTTTGCAGATCATGCAAGAATCCCATGAAAGGGCACAAGAATGTGAAGGACTGCCCAAAAAATATGCAGGCATAGTTGAATATGCCTAAAGGTTATCATCAGGGACTGTAAATCAACTGTGTGATTGGAGGAAGTGTATAGTCTTGATAAAAACTAAATTCTCATAATTAGTCTCATAGCTGGGAAGCTATTTAGAGATTAACTCATTAACTGACAGTACCCTACCATCATCGAGTAAAATTGCCTGGTGTTAGAATTTAGAAAGAGTAAAATACTAAAGTAGGGTGCATCTGCATGCTGGCTACTGGGTCAACCAAATAATATTTAATAATTATACAGGAAGCCTAATCAGTGATGGTAACAACTGTATTTCAAAAAGGGTCCTGAGACATTGGTATATAGTTTTGTTAACCCATTAACTGGCAGTAGTCTACCACTAACAGTTAAATCGTCTGGCCTTAGACAAAGTAAAATACTAAGGTAGGGTGCATCTGGGCACATTGCCAGCTAATGGTTTAGTTAATACAGTGATTTTGCTAAACAAATTGAGGGATGAGGAACTTTTATGCAGTATCTACAGATTAGATTCAACAATATATTTTGTTCATAATTTTTTACTCAGATACGCCTTTTCGGGGTTTGCGATGCCATCTTGCCAAGTGGGGCAAACATAATAGAGCAACAATAGCATGACTCTAGGGACAAGCATTCCCATTGGAACGAGATAATGGCTTTACCATTATGTTTGCCCCACTTGGACAGATGGCATCGTGAGCCCCGAAAAGGCGTATAGCCCACAATGTTCCCAGTTCTTCTATGGATAGTTTGTTTTGTATTTCTTAGTCATCCATTTCCTCATCTTCAAAGCCAACAAAGCCTTCATTGTTGTCTTTTAGTTGGAACTTGCTTCTTATTGCATGGTAGGCACATGCTGGAAGAGGGATTCTATTTTTACCTACACGGTCATACACAAGGTGTATAAACTGCCGATATGCCAGACTTCTCATGAACCTATCAATGAAATTTTGACATTATCAATTTGAAGTTATGATATATGGTAGGACGAGTCTATTCTAAGTGACCTATCAATTTATAATACAATTGCAAAGACACAACTAAACACATACAGTTGATGTTTATTAGTTGGCTTTCAGAAACCATTTCAACCAAGTGTTAACAATCACAATAAAAAATACAAGGTTGAATATTCTGAATTGAATTTAACTCATAGGCGGATTTTCTGGGGGGAACTTAGTAAGACCAAAAATCTCAAAATTTTCTTGCTAACTGTGCCCCCAGACCCCTGCTGCAGCTTGCTCAACGGCACTACGCACCCTGTCGCTCACCTCCTCCCTAAATTTTTGGCACCCCCCCAGAGCAAAATCTGAAAATCCACCTATGATTTAACTTACGCCTCCTCTGCACCAATTTGCTGATAATTTTTTTTATCAATGGTTCTGTATTTTCCCACTGCCAACCGCAATGGCGCAATGACCATCTTTCGAGGCATACCGTGTTAAATGCTGGATGTAGTGTTATGCATTGTGGAGCAGTTTCCATATCTTGAAGCACCCATTCATCTGATAAGGACTCTACGCATTTCTCCATGTCTTGACAACACAAACACTCGTTAGCATTTTGAAGCAAGGCTACAGAGCAATTTCCACAAGAGCACCTAAAATGAGATAACAATAATAGTGATTTTATACAATAACCTACGATCATTTGCAAGCGAATAGAGAACTGTTATTCGTGAAAAATATCGAATTTATTAAAGGTAACGTTTATATAAGGACAACGTAACGTTGACTGAGGCAAACAACTCATAAAATTCGGCGCGCGGCGCGTTTGATTGCAATTGGCAGTAATTACTCTTTACATTTATACATAGATTTAGAACAAATTATTTGTCATAGAAGCTTCGAGCTTTAATACTCACCAATTACTAAGGCTTTCCTTTCCCGCTAGACGATCTTTTAAACTTGCTAGCTTTTGTTCTTTCTCCGCTTGTCGTTGCCTGTACTCTGAAATCCATTATTCATCCGCCATAGGTTCGGTAGAATACGGTTCAACATCACAGCTAGTCTGTTGATCATCTTCGCAATCGCCATTTTCACTGTCAGAAGCTTGCATAATCTCCGTTTCAATGAGCGTATAATTGCCCGGAATATAGTTAAATTCTGAGTCATCATCAGAAACCGACCACTGATCAGAGTCAGAAGACTTTGAAGACATTTTGGACCGTAAAAGACTCAAAAGAAGTCACAATTTGCTTGAAATACAGTTGAATCCCACTATATTTTATCTTTGTATAAACAACACGAGTTCCTCGCCTACGTCACAGCTGATCTCAGGTACCAGTCCACGGCGCGCTCGGTCAAAATTATATACTGCACTTTATATCACGAAATAATATGAAAATAAAAATCAATATTCAAAAAAAGTATGCCGAAAACTTATTTGTAGTTACTATGCTTTCTATTTATCAAATAAAAAAAAATGGGTGATAGGCACTTTAAGCTTTCTGTGTTTATAGATGAAGCATATATCTAAATATATCAAATAATCATATAATTTTGACGCCCTAGTGCTTATAATATAAAAAAAGTTATATAAAGCCGCCACGAATATGGCGAAATTTTGTCAATTATGACGCCATTAAACTTTTTTCATTCAACTTGACGCCATTCAACTTTATTCGCACATGTTATATAGAAAAAAATGTTACATTCAATATATAGGTAGCCATTATAAAATATAGACAAAAAAAAATTAAAATTCACATGACTATAATTGTAAAACGAGCACAGTGATCAAAGTAAAATGATTAAAGTGATTAAAATACGCGTCTAATGTGTCGGTAGGTTACTCAGTAAAGTTTATGGTGATTCGAGGAAATCCTTACAAGATATGGCCATAAACGTGCAATAATATGTTGAAAATCCAGAGCCACATTGTATTTGGCAAAATTTCAGAACTTTAAACTGCCTTAAATAACGTGGACCGATTTTGATGAAGACACCAAAAGGTTTCAAATAACAAGCTCTATCAATTTAACATATCATCATATTGGAGTCCCTACCGTTTCATCAGAATCAATCCTCAACATCCCATGAGGACACTTGCCATCCGCTGACAGTGGGTAAACACATGCGACCAAGGGACTTATTATCTTCGAACCGCAATCTCCAAGAACGGAGTGTTCTGTGAATAAAATTATTTGGATATCGTACATAACATTTACAGTTTCAATCCTCCCCTCTCAAATATCCCCCTCCCCAATAAGTCCCCTCTTTTTATATTATAAAGGAACCCATCTCCAATAATCCCCTAACGACAAAGAAACACGTGTGTAATGATCCAATTTAGACAAAGCAACCGCCCCCCCCTCCCAGGCCTGGGCCAAAACCGTTCTAGTTTTGAAGTAACACGTACAAGGACGCAGGCAAAGGAAAGCTAGAGATGATGCCCCAATAATCATCTTCTTTTAAGAGGAAGAAACCTATAATGGCACCCTTGCAAAAAATATCCCTCACAACAAAGAAACACAAGTGTAATGATCCAATATATTAACTGGCCTGGAAGTTTATGTTACTATTTCTTTGTTTCATTGTTCAAAATTTACAAAAAGCAACCCCTCCCCCTCACGAGAATCACACCAAGCCCGGTGCCCAGACCGTTTTGGAAAGTTACAGTATTAAATTTGTTTTAAAGTAACTCAAGTGAAAACGGCGAACTGAAATACTAACCTTCAAAGATAACAATGCACAAAATAGCAAAGAGAGTACAAACTTTGGCATAGAAATTCATTTTTTATCTTGCTTGGCCTATAGTAGAAAAGATTAAGAGAAAAATAGATTAAGATTATTCTCACTTGTTCAATATTTACCCAAATCTAAGAATTTTTCTAAACAACATATAGTGGAACCTCCATTCGACGGACACCTTGAACTGAAGCTGTCGCCTGGAGGTATCCGCTCTCTATAGAGGTATTATCTACTTTTGACATAACATGAAAGTTTTAGAATAAAACGCGTCCCGCTCATCTATCGACTTATGTACACCCGCTCAAAGTTGACAGTTGACGAGCGAAGCGTGTTCAATACGAGGTGATTGCCGGCTAAAATGTTAGGAAGCGAAGATATTAATAAACAACTTCACAATTAACAGTCGATTCTTTGTAATATATCTTTAACTTCACAAGTTTGCATTGATGTTGAACAATTAGATTGTAGTTTCTTCCTTATAACCGGATTTTTACATCGAACTGTGCGTTATACATATATAGAGGTTTATTTTACTTAATTGTATAGTATCAGTTTGTACTCAGAATGCCGTCCACGTTGTCTGTTGTATGGAGGTGTCCGCTATATTGAGTGTCCGTCATGTAGGCGTTGGTAGAGGCTTCACTGTAATTTTATAAAATTTCCAAAATATTTACTTTTATAAAATTTCACTGGCTTGCCAAACAGCTCGTCCTTATACAACTGCACAAACTGAAATGATTTTACTATGAAAGTTCATGTGCCTTTTATGCTTGCTTAAAACGCATCAGTGATTATTGAAAGAAATCTAACTGATAAGCACATTTTGCCAGTAAGATATCAACTATCAAGCAGCTTTTACCAGTTAAAAATTCCGCAGTTCAAAGGATTTAAAACGGTATGCCATGAAATCTTCTTTCTTTAAAATGAAATAAATTGTTGGTTGTAAATTGTTTCATTGGAACAAAGCACCACAGGGTTTTGATATGAAACAATGAGCTGCCATGGTTGAGCTCTGAGCTACCTGAACCTAGCATATTTATATAGTACTTTTGTCTTGCGTTATGAAAACAATGACAGAGTGCCCAATAGATAACCAGAGCACCAAATATATTTTGAATATATATTTATATATTTGTTATATTGAGTACACTTTAAACTACATGTTGCACATTATATTCGTGTATATTATAATATAGTTTGTATTCAAATGATAAACTATAACTGCAACGTTTGGGATTAGGACAAAAGTTATAATATTGTAATCATGTTTCGCCATTATCTTATGCCATCTTCAGTACAAAATTGAGCCACATATATGGAAAATAGCTTAATCTTGTACTGAAGATAATGGCGAAACATGTTTACAATTAAAACCGTTCACATAGTATTCATAGAATACATAAGTATATCTTAAAAGATATACGTCGGATCATGCACCCTTTGTTGGCCCAGTATTAATTCAGGAGCAAACCTAAATTTTAATGAGCGACAAAAAATCATTGTTTACTTCTGCATGTCGATCTTCGAAGCTAAATGAGCAAGAATCTATTCCAAAAACACGACAAAAACAATGTCTGTAGCAGCTAGCGGAAGTTTTTAAATATAGACTACAGTTAAACAAAATGGCGGAGCCGAAGACGAAGTGAATGTTTATTTTCATCGTGGAATGAAACTAGCTTTGGTCAAGCAATTGTGTCAAAGTATATCAGCTCACAATAATTTTTATGTTTTTTGAAAACGGTGAAAACTTTTTTCTGCTTAACATTTAAATATTTCTTCATCTTAGTTAACACAAGTCGTGATTGATGGTGGCACCGTTCGGGCGTTCATTTTATATAACAGAATTTATATAAATTCATTTTATATAATGATTTTATTATCCTGTAAGTGCCCTGTAATATTATAATAATAGTACTACAGTTGATGTTCTTGGGTATAAATATGCTTTTAGCCCTCCTCAGACCTCAGACCTCAGACCTCAATTTAAAATGAATCTGACTCGAGTCAAAAAAATATTTATGCCCGCGAACAACAACTATATTGTTATATTTGGCTTCATACGAAGAGCACTAGCTTGTCCCGCTGGCCCTCGTGCTTTAGGTCTGCATATACTGCTGAGAACCTGTTAAGATTTATAACCCTGGGGCGGTTGTACGAAGGCAGGATATACGCTATCAACCAAATAGTGATTTTTTCAATCTTTCTAAAATTGTCTGTTGCATGATTGGTATAACCCAAATTAACCCTTAGTATTTAATATTTATTAGTTTATTTGATTAATGATACTATTTATACTATTAATTATACTATTTATTAATTGTGAGGGTCCATATCTGTAGTTTTATAGCTTTTCAAGCATTTTTACAAGTTGAGAAAATCACTATCCGGTCATAGCGCATGCAGGCTATCCGACCTTTCTATAATCCGCGGCCCATGCAGGCTGCATATTTGAATTGTTGAACTTCTGCAGATTAAACGCTTTAATTGAGTTTTAATATCGTTTATTCGAGTCTTCTTTAGAATCTTATTTGGGAATGTGTAAACACTGTTGATCACGTTATCAATAATGCAATACAACGAACTGAATTTATAATCGCCTGAAGTTTTCCTTGACAAGTTCCTTGACGATTTTATTTCTTCGTGTGTACGGCAAACAATTTTTTCGATTAATTTTTCCATGTCTGGGATGACTAGCTTTTAAGCAAGACTCTTTGTCAAGGAAAACTTGTCAATTTTTTGTCACACACACGAAAAAATAAAATTTGTCAAGGAAAACTTGCTTGTCTGTGACTGTGCGGGGTTTTAGGTTCAGGTATATAGTTCAGAGCCCAACCATGGCAGCTCAATGTTTCATATCAAAACCCTGTGGTGCTTTGTTCCAATGAAACAACTTACACAGAAAGAAGATTTCATGGCATACTGCGTAAATCTTTTGAATTGAGGAGTTTTTAACTGGTGAAAGCTGCATGATGTCTTCATATCAAAACCCTGTGGTGCTTTGTTCCAATGAAACAACTTACAAAGAAAGAAGATTTCATGGCATACTGTGCTAAATCTTTTGAATTGAGGAGTTTTTAACTGGTGAAAGCTGCATGATGTCTCTTTGTTAACCTTCTTTCAACAATCACTGATGTGTTTTACGCAAGCATAAAAGGCACATGAATCTTCATAATAAAATCATATCAGTTTGTGTAGTTGTAAGGACGAGCAGTTAAGCAAGCCAGTGAAGTTTACAGCAGGTAAATCATTCGGAAATTTTATAACAATTACAGTGGATACCACGGACAACGCGAACAGCATTCTGAGCACAAACGGATAATATACAAGTAACACTGATAGACCTCTATATAACGCACAATTCGATGTAGAAATCAGGTTATAAGGAACAAACTACAATATAATTGTTCAGCATTAATGCACACTTTGAAGATAAAGATATATTACGAAGATATATTGTGAAGTTGTATCTCTATATTTTCGCAGCAATCACCCCCGTATTTTGCATACTTCTCTCGTCAACTGTCAACTTCGCGCGGGCGTACGTACATAAGTCGATAGAACGGGACGGGGAACTCCAACAAGTTTCAGTTCCAAGGTGTCTTTCAAATGTCCGTTATATAGAGGTTCCACTATATGTTGTTTAGACAAATTTTTTGATTTGGGCAGATATAGAACAAATGTGAATAATCATAATCATCTGGCAAAAATGTAAAACAAATTAGCGCCATAATTATGCTGCTAATAACATTTATCTCCCAATTTATTTTACTAGGCCACGAAAGATAAAAAATGAATTTCTATGCCAAAGCTTTTACTTTCTTTGCTATTTTGAGCATTGTTATCTTCGAAGGTTAGTATTTAGTGTGGTTCCAAAGAGGATCAGAGGTTTAAAATGGCCAGCTATCTTTTTTTCTTCGCCGGTGTAGCTTGAGTTACTTTAGTAAAACTATGTTAATACTATAACCTTCTGGGACAGTTTGGACCCAGGCATGGTACGACTCTCATAGGGGGGCGGGCAGGGGGGTTGCTTTGTTTAAATTTGAAGGACGAAACAAAGACATGTTAGCATGAATTCAAGGACAATTAATAAATTGGATCATTAAACACATGTGCTTTTTGTTGTTAGGGGATTATTGGAGAGGAGCGCTTTTATAAGCTTCTTGCTCTAAAAAAAGGGGGTGCTTTTTGGGGAAGTGTTTATGGTAAAACAATTAACAAAATGATTTTACACGATGTCCATACAATTTTATTCACAGAACATTCCGTTCTTGGAGATTGCGGCGTGAAGATAATAAGTCCCTTGGTCGCCTGTGTTTCCTCAGTGGATGGCAAGTGTCCTCATGGAATGTTGAGGCTTGATTCGGATAAAAAGGTAGCAACTGCAGTCAAAATTTCAAATAGACAAGGCACAACCAATATGTTGATATGTTCAATTGATATAATAGCTTGTCAATTGAAACATTTTGGAGATTGTTTCATCAAAATCGGTCCGGCATGTTAAGGTTTTAATTAAAATGTGACTCTTACGGATTTTCAGCATATTATTGCACCTTTATGGTTATATCGGTTTCATCGAATTATCATAAAATGTTAAGAGTAACCTACCTACACACCGGTGTAACGCGAAATTTCTGATTTGCGAAATTCATGACTATTGTGGTTCTGCACATGCGCCGATGATGCGCATGATTGACTTCGGCTCATAAATTTTGCAATTGCTCAAGCTGCGCTAACACGTGCGTCTTCCAAGTCGTTTTTCGTTGTTATTTTGTCTAAAAATGGCTACAAATTTTAGTGCCTAACGCTAAACGATTATGGTAGAGATTACGTACACTGAAAAATCGCCGAATATATACTACAAAGCCTTTAAAACCGCTAGCCACGCAGGTTAAATACTACACGACATGTCATGCAGCACTGCCAAGTGAATTTATACAATATAGTTTATAGACCATAGCTAGTAATTTCCCCGCTTTTGCAAATATATGACACAATGCATTCAACATTATTTAAACAAACGTTATCATTTTCGTTTATTTAATATCCCTTCTTTTGGACAACATCGACATTGTATATAAAAGATATGTGGAATTCTATACTTTCTAATGATATACTTGCTAAATACATGTTCATTGAAAATCCATATTATAGTTTTAATTCTAATATACTGTTTACATATTTATCATTCATAAAACAGCTTAACAACTCTACTATCATCATTATACAGAAAACAATACTGACAATACTGTATGGCAAGCTCTATATTATGTGACTTGAAGAAATGGATGTTCATTATTTTATCCTAAGGCCATGTTATTCATCATTGTAGTAACTCTAAAGTTGCCTACTATCATATCCCTAGCGACTTAACACTCCATAGAGCGTCTTTTTATAAACATCAAACATAATATAAACCGAGGTATAATATTTACTAAGCGTCATGTATTTTCCCGCTTACACGCGCGAAATACATGACCCGACACGCTTGGTCAGGTATTTCGCAGAAGTCATAAATTTCGCTTGACACCGGGCCGTATGTTCAGCGGTTTATAAACTTCTTTATTATATGGGGCTTCGGTGGCGCAGTCGTCAGAGCAAGCGCCTTTGACCTCTGAGTCTTGAGTTCGATTCTCGCTGAGGACTTTACTCATCACACTCATGTAAAAAGAGTAAGTCAACGCTCTGCCGAAAGTCATGGGTTTTCTCCGGGCACTCCGGTTTCCTCCCACAGGGAAAGTTGACTGGGTGGGTTAGGACAATACAAATTAAGAAAGTAATATCACAATTGTTGTAAAAATAGATAATGTAGGCTACGTACATAATATGGGTAAGCGAGATACTTGATGTAATCGGTCACTGAAAAGCCCCAACGGGGAGTGAGCTGAATAATGGATAATGTAATAATGTATAATGTATTATAGAACACTTTACACTAGGGTGTCAAAATCATATGATTATTTAGATCTATGCTTATCTATAAAACACGGAAAGTTTTACAATCATATTGCTTCTATTTTTGGTTATTTTGCCGTGAATATGTAAACCTTGTTTTACTTACGAATTCTGCTTCCCAATACTAGTTCTATAACAGGCGAGGGAAATTAGAAGACTTAGATGAAAAAGCGTGCGGTGCTTATGTTAAGAGATACGACGCAGACCGCAAGGAAACGCCCACTTTGGATCCAAGGATGTGTTGTCTTCTCACTAGCGGTTTTGATATCAAGGTAGGAAAACTTTCACGTGTGAAAATTGTCTTCTTAGCGCGTGCACATGTGGAGAAAGATCGTCTCAGCGTTTTGATTGGCTGGTGTTGCACGAAACTATTACTAATCAAAAGTCATTATTGACAAACATCTAAATTATTCGAATAACATAACACATAACATAACATTTATTAATTTATATCGCGCAAATTCAATAATACAATTTTCAAATGCGCCTTACAGCAATAAATAAAATAAATAGAAAAATTTACATAAACTATATAATAGTTACAGAAGATGTGAATGATAATAGTACAATTAAATAAATAAATAGAACAATAATATTAAATCTAAGCTAATACCGCGGAGAAAGGATATAGTTCCGAACTTCTCTAAAGAAATCACAATTACCATTAAGAAAATGAAAACTTTAATTCCATCGCTACTCTTTTACCATCTTCACATATCCACTAGCAGAGGCAAGAAATAATTGCGCAGTTAATGTAGATAGAAAAAAATCATTGCAGATATATATTGACTTTATATTTTAGCGGCCTCAACATATTTAATATTTTAGAAGCCTTTTTTATAATATTTTGTATATGTAACTCCACCAAAGACGTATTACTTTCGAGCGTAAGTCCAAAATGAGTGTGGTTTTCAACTTCCTCAATGCATGCACCATCCAAACACAAAATATAGGATGTTCAGACTTATCATGTTTAGGAGAAAATATTTAGAGTTAACTATACCGTAGCAAGTGCGGATAACTTTCTATGCACATTAATAAATTAAAAGATCAATAAACATCTCCGTAGTAGTAGTAAGACTTTATTTTAACAGGGTAGCCCATTCAGCCGAAGCTGGTATCCAGAGGGGCCCGTGTTTGCAGGAAATTGGATAATAATCGACTTCTCGTGTAGGGGTTAAGATAAAACGCGGATATGGACGCACGGACGGATGGAGGACGGACGAATGGCTTATGTTGTCACGAAACATTATTTAAAAGTTACAAACAAAGTACAAATATAACCAAATATATCCAAAAGGACAAAATGCGAATATGGTTTGAGGAACGCACGAAAAGCGTCAGTAACCATATCCGCCATCCACCATCCACCCGTCCGTCCGTCCGTCTGCATCCGCATTTTATCCTAACCCTCTCGTGTAGCGTAGATGACCTAGTGGCGCGTTGATTAGAGAAGGACGTCTATTAGAGAGGGGTGTATATTCTTACATACTTTCAAGAAAAATTATTTAAACTTTTTGCTATATCCTTTTTATAACATTTTTTTAAATTTTAGGTCAAAGGATCGCCGTGTACTGGTTGAACTTGTTAAAGTATATTTAGAAATAATTGTTAAAAGAAATATTTAATAAATAACATGCAGTTAAAATTGCTTTGGTTTATATATTATGTGATTTACAGCGGGTGTTTTACAGCGCCCTGGTAGCACTGGAGTCTTGGGTTGGTATGAGGAACAGAAACTGACTCAGACAATATATAATGTAGACGTGTTCGGATTGGCTGAAATGTAATCGGTTAGGGACCGTTCACTGAAGGGGGGGGGGCGGTTAATTTGGGGGGGTGGGCCATAGTTTTAAAAATGATTTCTGGGGGTGGGCCAACACAATTATAAATTAGGAAAGGAGTCGGCCAACCCAAATCTTAAATAAATCTTGAAAGACTCTAAATCTCACTTGTCTTGCAATTTATTTAACAGAGCTCCAAAATGGCTGAAAATGCCATTTCAGAGGGACTAGAAAATACAAAACAACGGTAACTCCGAAAATAAACATTTAATATACTTCTATCTTTCGACTATGTTTTAGTCATCATCAGGAATGATGCTAGGTTACATTACAGGGATATTTATATGTGAAGATATATATATATATATATATGTAATATATACAAACCGCACAAGAGGTCTTTATCAGATTTAAAACATCGAGGCGCAGCCGAGTGTTTTAGATCTGATAAAGGCCGAACTGTAAGGTTTGTATATGACTTCTAAAATGACCTTTTTTTGTACGCTCACTGGCGTTGGAATTTTGAAGATTGATGTTATCTACGCTGTAAAAATTGAGGGAGAAAATTTGAGCAAGTCTATATCAAATATATAGATCCGCTACGGGTCATGAGTTTCCTTTGTATTTTGCTTATGAATAATTAATGAATTTTAGAAATATATATATATATATATATATAGTTTAATCTTAAAATAAAATAAAGTTATCGCTACACAGTGTTCCACGCTTTTTATTTTATTTTAAGATTAAACTACAGTTTGCTCTTTGTTCATATACGGACAACGAAAGATTAATTATATATATAAATTAGCAGACCAGTTTTGAGGTAAGCGAAAATCTATAATTTGCTATAACTATATGTTGTCGAGCACTCTTTGCGTTTCGTAGAGCTAAACCTACACGTATATATATATATATATATTTTAGAAATTATAGATTTTCGCTTGCCTCAAAACTTGTCTGCAAGTTGCAACAGGCTGTTTCATCTGTAAAAGAATCATCAGGCAGATGATTCTTTTACAGATGAAACAGCCTGTTGCAGACAAGTTTTGAGGTAATGGATGCGCATGTGTCTGAGTATTGTACCACTCTTGTGAGGGCAAGAGTATGGTGTATAAATACGAAGTCACTCGCATCTAGACTGCGTTACAAGCTGCACTGACGAGCCGTTGAACGGCGAAACATGCATGTCTGCAGATTTGACTATATATGCTCCTTCACTTTGTGTTGTTGAGCACTCTGTGAGGTTAATTGGTGGCTATAAGCTATAATGCAAAAGCTCACTTCCCTTGTGGTCGTTTGAGCACTCTGGCCCCAAGACACTTCACGCATGTCTGGATGCGCATGTGTCTGAGTATTGTACCACATGCGCTTGGTGAGGGCAAGAGTATGGTGTATAAATACGAAGTCACTCGCATCTAGACTGCGTTACAAGCTGCACTGACGAGCCGTTGAACGGCGAAACATGCATGTCTGCAGATTTGACTATATATGCTCCTTCACTTTGTGTTGTTGAGCACTCTGTGAGGTTAATTGGTGGCTATAAGCTATAATGCAAAAGCTCACTTCCCTTGTGGTCGTTTGAGCACTCTGGCCCCAAGACACTTCACGCATGTCTGGATGCGCATGTGTCTGAGTATTGTACCACATGCGCTTGGTGAGGGCAAGAGTATGGTGTATAAATACGAAGTCACTCGCATCTAGACTGCGTTACAAGCTGCACTGACGAGCCGTTGAACGGCGAAACATGCATGTCTGCAGATTTGACTATAATATATTATATATATATATATTATATATATATATATATATTAATATTATATATTATATATATTATTATTAATATTAATATTATTAATATTATAATAATATTATATAATAATATTATTATATTATTATTATATAATAATATAATAATATTATTTATTTATAATATATAATAAATTTGTAAATTTTGTACCTGAATAAATTTTATTTTGTACCTGAATAAAAATGTGATTGTTTGTATGCCTCCCACCTTTTAAACCGCCTTCCAGTGTCACAAGGGCTGGAGTCTTAGTGATTCTATGATAATTCATAGTAATCTTAAGATAGCTGGTGAGTGGAGGGCTAAGTATTGTTACAAGTTAATCATGTGTGTAATCTGGATATCATTCATTCTGCTTCGTGTGAAACAAACACTAAATATCACTTATATATATATATATATATATGAGCGTGTTTTGGTTCACGAAATGCCAAAGAGTGCTCGATATCATATAGATAGAGCAAATATAGTTTTCGCTTATTTCAAGGTATCCACTACAGCCTGTTTCACGCAATAAGCGATCATCAAGTGGCGAGCTTGATGATCACTGCTTATTGCGTGAAACAGGCTGTAGTGGATACCTTGAGGTAAGCCGACACAAAAGCAGATTTAAAATAAAAAACCTACAGAAGAAAAGGAATGCATGGAATGTTTGAACGCCCACACGTCCACGTTTCGACCAATAGTGGATACCTTAGTGGAGGTTTTCGACCAATAGTGCAATAGTGGAGGTAAGCGAAAACTATATATATATGGCTATAAGCGATACACTGTTAATTTTGGGGTGTCAATTTAACACCAAAAAGTGGTGCTAAAAAATTAGGTAAAAAATGACACCTTTTTTGGGTGCTATTTTAACACCGCCGTTGATGGTGCTGATTTAACACTAGTTACGGTGCTAAAACAACACCTTTTGTGGTGTTAAAATAGCACTGGTTTTTAGAGTTAATTTAACACTAGTTGTGTAGCGCTTAATTTTGGGGTGTCAATTTAACACCAAAAAGTGGTGCTAAAAAATTAGGTAAAAAATGACACCTTTTTTGGGTGCTATTTTAACACCGCCGTTGATGGTGCTGATTTAACACTAGTTACGGTGCTAAAACAACACCTTTTGTATTGTTAAAATAGCACAGGTTTTTAGAGTTAATTTAACACTAGTTGTGCAGCGCTAAAATAACACTTAAAGTAACACGCCTTCTCGGTGCTAAAGTCACACCAGTTTTTAAGTTAAATTTAACCATGGTAAAAATAACAATTAATTTTGTTATTAGTTTACACTGCACTAAAGTGATTTCATGCACCCAAATGGCCCCATAATATTACACACAAACAAGAGATAGTTTCATGATTATTATTATAAAATTTGTTTAAAGTTTTTGGGTTCATTTTCCTTAGCTGTTCATAAGTTTAACAATTGTTAAAATTCTTCCACTTGAAATATCCTTTCACAAAACTTTTAACCAACAATTATGCATGCATTAAATGAAGTTTAATGTAAATGTAGTATATTTACTATTTCCATTGGAGTCCCAGCTCATTGACAAACTTCTGAACAGAAATTCTTTTCTTAGCATCAGCGCGCTTGTCCATCAAAACAGCTTCCAGGAAGCCGTAGATATTCGAAACTCCTGGAGTGTACTCCATATTCAGCACATAAAAAGCGTGGCGATAAGCATGGTCACTGCCATAGCCACTGGAATGTTTTTGCCTGATAAGTTTAAGTAGATTTGTCCCTCAGCAGCGATGTAAAAAGGATCCAAGATTGCCAGGTCTCCAGAAGCTATAATCCGTGGATAGGTGGATTTTTCTACTTCTTCGTCAAAGGAATCATCATCCTGAAAATATTCATTTTGATTTTAGCTTATAAGTTCAATATCGACTAACCTTAGGCCCTTAACCTCACCCCTTAACACTGAGCCTAAGTCACATTGTTGCATCTTTAAATAATTGTGTCATAAAAGTGTTTACTGTATCATGTAATTATCGAAAGGGTCAAGTAATGATTTAACAAGAGGCATATAAATATATAGTATATAGTTAACTTGTCTATGCCCAACACTTCCCCTCTCATAAAGTGTGTCAAATTTTCTATTAAAATATACTTACTGTGCAAATCATGAAAAAGAGATTTTTTGAAATGGCCTTCTCTTTCAAACGGGATTGCATGAGAACCAATGCCGTAACAGTGCTCTCAATTTCTGGAAAAAAGTAAAGGATAACTATAATTAGTAAAACATAAGTCGAGAAACAAAAGTCGAGGGTCATCTTTTATATCATTAAAATAAAAATACATAAACTTGATCACTAGACAATACGTCAGTCCAATCAAGTTAGAGCAAAGCCAATCAGCCTGAGATAGTGTAACTGAAACAACAATGTCAAGCAAGGGAGCACGCCAGAGTTGTTTGAATCACTAAACTTTTATTCATTTCACAGCGATATCTGTATATTAAATTTCTTTTGTTCGACTGCCATTTGAAAATAAAATGGTATACAGCATGTATCGCAGGCGCTTGTGACTTGTGACGATGACATAAGAATTCATTTAAAATCTTAATTAATTCTTATGTCATCATCATGAGTACAAAATATTGTATTTGCTATAACCTGTACCAAGGTGGGGTTCTTTTGGGTGAAATGTCGCTTAGAGTGTTAAACCCATTATAATATTTTTATTATATGACTAGACAGTACGAAAGATTCTCACCATAGGATTTGTATACATATGACCCAGAAGTTTCCAATCGTTTCTTCAGCAACTAAGGGCATTTCAGCCCCGGGGATGAATTTGGCCCCGGGGTTGAAAAATCTCCATGTAATCAGCCCCTTACAGTAGTAGACAGCTATCTTTGTTCTAGCAGGATACCAGACATTGCTTGCCATGTATAAAACCCAACGTGGAAAAATAATGTCATTTACATTTAGAAGCTGAGCCAGGCTAGCGTTCCGAGTTGCCCCTATTCACCGGGTCAACTCACCAGTCACCTCATGCAATCAGCCCCTCAATACAATCCCACGGCTAAGCCAACTCAGTACATCACTACATGTATACCCGGCCCAGGCTTATTGAGGCCAAGCCTGTTGGAGTGTTGGCTCTCTCTATAAGCCTGATATTTACAGTACTAAAACAGAACTATTCAAGAGGCCTATACTCTGGTAAATTATATAATAACATTTCATAATACTTTACCATGAAAACATTTTCAAAATATTTATATTTTTCTGACAGAGAAATGTCATATGTGGCTGCCACTTGTCGTGAGGAACCCAGGCCTCAGCTGCCAATGCGTCAATGCTATGTGGTCCCTTCCAGGCCCCCAGGCTTCTATGGGTCCCAGGCTTCTATACTGGCATCCATATTTTAAAATAATATTTTATCTAAGTCTTTATACTCAATACTATTATAAATTGAAATCTCAAATTATAATTTAATTTTAATTACCTACTTTTTGAGGTTATTTTTGGAGAAATCTAAATCCATGTCGTTTGTATTTTAATATATCTGTGATTCAAACATAAATATTACCATGAATTACCAGCATGCTTTGTGGCCTTTGCTAGGACGCAAATATGGAAGAATTTTTTTGACACGAAATTTATAGTTTTTATACGACCTACGACATTGTTTTGATCTCGCACTTTATTGAGTTAAAATAAAATGAGTTCGTGAATCATGTTGTGTTATTGTATAAAATATGGCCTTCGACTAGCAAATATTCAATGTTTTTTCCGACTGATGAACGCAACTCCATACTTAAATATATTATGATTCAAGCGCTGGCACGGGGACGATCACGATATCCTAAATATATTTCAACAATATAAATGGCATAAATACAGTACCTCTTCATCCTCAAGAATAGAGATGGTAATCTCCTTCAAACCCGCATTTATTAGAGTTTCGCGTAAAGAAGAATCTATCTTCTGAAACGAAAGGAAATCACAATTAAATATTAGATGATGTTTGATATAAAAATACTTCGAGAATATCATACATAAATCGCGTTTTATCAACTCGTGTGGAACATACCAATTTAACAACAAAGTCGATTCCTTCTTGCTCTTCGTAAGAATGCCAATGTGCAGTTTAACATACGAACTAACAGCCGCGACAACACCAGAAAATATAAAAAAACAAACAACTAGAAGCGGAATATATAAACCAAACGATGAAGTCGCCAGCGATGAATGAATAATTTCAATCTTGCCGCACGAAATTTGATCTCATGTTATGCCTAATATGGTATTCCATGCCATATAGAGAGTTACCGGAGTTGTTGGAGCGCGTGGGGCCTCGGAACCCGGTATTGTGCGTCACGTCTCGTATAGCACATCCACTGAGAATATTTTTGTGTTTCTGACAAAAATATGGCCTAATAATGGCTCGCTTTCGTTGCAGCATTTGCCTCGAATTTGTGTCAGAATCTATTCAAACATTAGTAAAGTATATTGGCAGGATTCATCGAAATGAACCGAATTTCCATGTCGTTTGTGGTATCAAGAGGGTTGCGCGAAAATATTCAAACATTTATATTTTCACCCCAAGAAACGGAGTTAATTTAGCAATACCAATATAGGTGTTACTTTAACACCCATGTTCTACCTCCAGAAACGGTGCTAATTTAGCACTACGAATAACAAATGTTTAACACCCGTAGAGGTGTTATTTTAAGACCCAAAAATTAGCACCAGAAACCGGTGTTATTGTAACACTTGCACTCCTCTTGTAGGTGCTAATTTAACACTTCTAAAGTGGTGTTAAACAAATCGAGTGTTAAATTGACCCTTTGTATTTCTTTGGTGTTAAATTAGCACTGAATTAGGTGCTAAAATGACACTTTCTATTTAGCACCACCCTTAGGTGTCAATCTAACACCAGTCGAGGTGCTATTTTAACACTCTAAAATTAACAGTGTAATGCAAAGCTCACTTCCCTTGTGGTGTATAAATACGAAGTCAGTCACATCTAGACTGCGTTACAAGCTGCACTGACGAGCCGTTGAACGGCGAAACATGCATGTCTGCAGATTTAACTATATATGCTCCTTCACTTGTGTTGTTGAGCACTCTGTGAGGTTAATTGGTGGCTATAAGCGATAATGCAAAGCTCATTTCCCTTGTGGTCGTTTGAGCGCTCTGGCCCCAAGACACTTCACGCATGTCTGGATGCGCATGTGTCTGAGTATTGTACGTACCACATGCGCTTGGTCGAGAGCAAGAGTATGGTGTATAAATACGAAGTCACTCACATCTAGACTGCGTTACAAGCTGCACTGACGAGCCGTTGAACGGCGAAACATGCCGCATGTCTGCAGATTTAACTATATATATACATATACATACATTAAAGAGATTATACATTAAAGCGCTAGTTAAATATTATTGATCTTTAGTTCCGTGATTAAGTTCAGGTTTAAAACGTCTGATTGCAAGAGATTCTTTAAAAAGCAATAAAGGACCAATGACCAACGAAATCTAGAAATATATTAAAATGCTTATTTTCGGAGTTATCGTTGTTTTGTATTTTTTTAAAATACTCAGTGGTTCCCGTAATTAGAGGGACTATAGATTTCATTTTTTTGGGTGGTGCCCTCGGCACTAACCCATTAGTTGGGTGGTGCCCTCGGCACTAACCTGCGATCAGGCTATATCTCGCCGCTCTCCCTTTCAGCGTAAGGCGAGAGTATAGGCCTGATCGCAGGTTACCTCGGCACCACACTGATTACCTTTTGCTTTGGTCGCCCTGCGTCCTACGCCTCTGTTGTCATAGCAATATTTTTATTATAATATTATCTAAATATAATATTTAAATGGCTATACAGATCTTAAGGGGAAAATAAATTGAACTGCAACAGGGGTGGGCCATGAATTTGTGTCGAATGACAAGGGGTGGGCCGCAAAAATTAAACTATTGTTGTTGGATGGTTCAAGAAAATACTATCAATCGACATTGAAAAAGTACCGGCCCCCCTCACCCACCCCCCTCTCTCCCCCTTCCAAATAATGAACGGTCCCTTATTATAAATGCTTTCTTTCGGATTAAATAGATTGAAATTACTGTTCAAATAGACCACAGCCTGAGGCCATTTTTAGTTCGTCGTTCGGGCTCCACTTGAGCCACGCCCTTTTGGTCGGGCACAAGAAGCCATAAGTACCCCTCCAGTTGTAATATCGAAGTTTCGCTCCTGTGTGGATATTTTAACTGGTAAAAGCTGCGTGATATACTTTTAGCAAAATGTGCTCATCAGTTAAACTTCTTTCAATAATAACTGATGCGTTTTACGCAAGCATAAAAGGCACATGAACTTTTCTAGTAAAATCAAGTCATTGCACTTTGTGCAGGCTGAAATTCCGGACTGAGCGCGCGATGCTGTACAAAGAATTCCCAGCGATATGGCCATTTTCTGTGCAATTTCCTTCCAGTCGTGACAGTGTGCTATAACTACCACCGTTGCCCTGGTAGAGCATAGTAAAAACTTCCAATTATCGCGGCTCTGTATCTATCGGGTGGCGCAAAAAAGTACGCTGTTTGATTTAGTATAGGAATTCGCATGACTTCTCAAAATACAACAATGATCAAGTATTAGTTTAAGCTAACACATTACATGTCAGGTTATAATTAGGCAATCTGTCAGGTTATAATTAAACTAGTTATATACCGGGTGGCGCAAGTACGACTGTTTGATTTAGTATTACTTAAAAACTAAAAGAGCTATTACACTAATGATATATGCCATGTGCATGCATTTTCATGCAATATTGATCGAGATAGCTGCTTTTAAACTTGAGTAAGCATTTTTGGAAGTGTCGAGAATTAGCTAAAAATGGCCTATTAAATAATTTGATAACCATTAGCATTTTACGGATTGAAATTAGAAGGCCAAATGTTAGAATAAAAGAGCATATCCATTCAAGAAACATTTCTAACTTCATCTTCACTTAATTGAAATAATACTTACGATCAAATGGTAACGGTTATCAAATTATTTTAATAGGCCGTTTTTAGCTAATTCTTGACAATTCCAAAAACGTTTACTCAAGTTTAAACGCAGTTATCTCGGTCAATATTGTATGAAAATGCGCATAGCATATATCACAATTTAAGTTAGACATCGCTAAATGCAAAGAAACTTGTTTAAGTGTAATAGCTCTTTTAGTTTTGAAGTTATACTTTATACTTTAATAAAATACTGACTCCTAAAAACAGTTTACACTATACTAGGAGGAATATTAAAACTACCTATAAGAGTACCTGTAAAAGTATCTGCCTTACATTAAATTGTTCAGATATATATATATTTAAGAAATAGAAAACATTTTTCGTGTTTCTATACACTTATAGAATTTCTACACGCGTGGGAGTTTGGGAGAACGAGAAATAATCAGTGGTAAAACGAGCCCGTAGGGCGAGTTTTTCCACGTTATATCGAGTTCTCCCAAACTCCCACAAGTGTTTCTATAAGTGTATAGAAATACAGGAAAAAATGTTTTCTATTTCTTTTATAATATAACTCAAAAGACATTTTTTAAACTCGATTAATTTACAAATTCTCATTACGTACGCATGCTGACCTTTGCTCGTCAATTTCGCTGCAAGAAAACAACTCTGTTTGAAAATTAACAGTCAAAAATGTGTCAAAGCATTACAATTGTTTTTAAATAGTATTCCAAGTTTTATAATTCGCATTAAATTTGGTTGTTTTATGATATTAAATTTTGGCGGGAAAGTTATAGAAACACGCTTCTCGACCAATCAGCACGCGCGTACTATAAATGTTATATTATATAATATATATATGTAAAAATTTACTGATATATAGATGTAAGGTTTTCTTTGTTGTTTATAGAATGCGGATTTTTCAGAACAAGCTCTTCAGTTTTCTTTTACAGTTTAAATAAAAGACATATAAGGTGTGAACGCTTCTCCTCTTGAATGACCTTTATGAGATTATTACTGGATTGCACTAAAGCTCAGGTCAAACAAGGGTGACCGTTGACGAGAGTTGCAAGTGAGACGGTTTGGATGAGAGTTTTATCAACGCTCATGCCCCCGCCGATCAAACAAGTGGATATTACCACGCGTACCGCTCAAACATGCAAAAACTCTCATTAACTCTCATGATGTTAGTGCATAAGAGTTGATGAGAGTTGGCGGTCACACGCGAGATCCAACACTCATCAACTCTAATCGTCGTTTGATCGGAGCTTGTAAGCACTATCTGATACAGCAGATGGTGGTTAATCAATAGGTATTACAATGAGAATTATATATATGTTAATTCTTTTTATATTAATCTTGTATATTTAGTGGCAGTTTGCTTGCTCGTATTTACTGCTAGTTGCGTGTATTGCTAGCATACTGTCTTGTAGGCCTAATAATAGAAAGAGTTATAATATTTATTTAATCAACATTAATATACACCAGCTTTCATGCATGGTATATCACAGAAACATAGTAAATTGTAAAAACAACTATTATATGACATATACAAAGATATAGTCATATATATAACTAAACTAAGTAACCTATTTTAAATTTTCAGAAGTGAATATCATAATAGTATATCTGGCAACCAAACCGATAATTGTTTTGACTTGGACAGCCATATAATATATATAAAAAGATCTTGATAATTAATTGAACAGAATGAATAATATATTTTGGAAAGATTATCTATAAAATTATCTCTAATATTGGTAAACTTAGTTTTTCTGCATGACATGAAGAAATGATTTTCGTTTCCAATCTCATCTAGATCGCAATGTTTACATAATCTACCATTGTATATGAAACATTGCTGTAAATTTAGTTTCGAATCATGCAATTGATAGTGCTTCATCTTAATGATTTAATTGTCTTCCATCCGCCCACATGTAATTAATTATATCTACGCCCCAAATTATTGCTGTGTACTTGTCACAAGAGCTTTTTCCCCATGATAGCATTATATATAATTGCCGCATGTACTTCTATAACTTCCTCTAGCAGGAAACGCATCGGTCAAATACTCAATTATTTCACCAAACGCAAAGGTCTTTGAATTATATACTTTTGCTTCATATTTTTGCTTAAAGTGCATGCATGATGTATAAACATTTTTATTCCTCTTAAAACTAGATATTTCAGTGAGATATTTCGACTTGTGTGATATTCAATGAAATTAGGATAACTAGCTTATGTCGTCAATGGCTGGCTATCAATGGCTCGCTTTTCTTAATTAACATGCATATACTCGAAATTCGTGTGTATTTTCACAATTATTGAATGATATCACTTGATACTTTGCATATTGCCACATTTCGTAAAACTTAACATTAGAGATGAGATACCTTGTATTTCGTTCAATAATCGTGAAAAGAGACATGATTTGCACATAATTATGTTGATAATCTTTCGTTTAAGAAAAATTAAATTTTAGCTTCATATTCACTTTAAAGGGCCAATCCGACATAGCAATTTCTGTGCAAATCCTTATTCATTGGCATTGACCCATTGTCATGTAAAGTGGTCAACAAATTAGTGTGGGCTGCAGGTCTGCGCTTTAAAATGATACATTGCAAGTCAGGATAAAAAATAAGGTTGAGACTGGAATATGTAATATATGCGTGTCACAGTATTGTAATGCTTAATATAGGAAATATTTTTCTATGTTATGTAACACGCGCTCAAAACTGATGAGTGATGCCAATGGCCACTTGTTGATTGAAGACTTTATTTAACGAAGGTAACCACATAATGGTGTAATACTCTAATAGACTTGAGGCCCTTATGACTGCATTCGAAATTGTTTATTTTTGATGCACTTCTCATTGGGAAACAAACTTAAAAAGTATGTTTAGTGCATAATCTATAAAATAATGCCAAAATATTGAGATTTTAGATGGTATGCCAAAGAGAAAACGATATTTGAAATTAAGCAAATTTTGCTTATATTGCTGCTTTTTACACTCTTTAAGGTGTGTTTAATGGCGCACTTATATAGTAAAGAAATTGTTTTTTCTGGACTTGAAGCGATTCAATTCATCAAGCCCGACGAGAGGGGGGAGGGGTGGAAATACCCAGGGCCCGGGCTGTTCAAAGGGGGCCGGCAAAGGTCGGTATATAAGAATGATCGCGTCACTTGTCAAGCTTCAATGTGCGTCTATATTTATTGAATATATACTACCATATACATTTCTGAAATAAATCGCATAATCATATCCACAACATATTAGCCAAACACCTAAAGAGTTAAGGTATTTTAAAGACTGCATATTCTAAGGTCCTACGATCAGTGAACACGCGCTCGAACTATATATATATATAGTTCAGTGTGGCCGGAGCAAAGCGCATGGATGTGAGACTGAGGGAGGGGGGCCTTGTAATTTATCCAAAAACTGCTGGTTTTCGAACACTCTTTTTGCATCATATTTAAATTTTAAGACGTTATATCCCGAATGGGGTATTGGAAAGCAAATCTAACATATGTATAGACCAAAATTATGACCTGGCATTTTAAAAACAGGCATGCTGCAGTTATATATAATTATTTTAATATAAGAAGAAACTGCTGAAACGAACTAATATTTTACCACTTGACAAGCATCATTATATAAAATCATTAGCGAAAATATCTCGTTATTGGTAATAGGTTCTTCAATGACAATATGTTTGCTCGTCAAATGAATGTTCATATATATAGAGTTTGTTTGGTGATTAAGTATATTAAGAATGTTGAGTATATATATTGTCGACCAATGAAAGTAGCTAGGCCTATATTATATTACACATGCAGCAATATTCCAGATTTACTTAGACTATTCCAGATTTACTTAGACTATTTATCTTTAAATTGTGTATTTTCCCAGCCCACCCTTTTAGCTTTTCCTGTGGGAGGATACTCATGCAGAGGCAGAGAAAACCCACGACTTTCGACATACAGTGAAAATCGGAAATGATATTTTCATAGTATATCCATATAGTATGAAAATGGCAACAAGTATATATGGAATTAGTATAATTGCCATCATAATTTTGCCATTTTCATACTATTTCCAACTATAAAGTGTAGGACCTAAACTATAGTAGATAGATAGATAGATAGATTATTTAATCAAATCACATTGCAGCTATATAAGCTGAATTGCGTGAGTTGTTACAACCAATGAGAAATAACAAGTATTAAAAATAAGTATGTACAAGTGAGATTAAAAAGTTAAAAGAGATATTAAAATACACAAAGCTAAAGTTTTATTCTATATGCATTATGTATATTACTACTAGAGATAATAAAGGAATTTAAGAAACGTTGTGTTTTTGTAAGTGGAACATCAAGCTTTCTCGAACAGCCAAGGGAAACAGCAATTAACAAAAAATTCGAGATTGCGGGGGTTCGATATTACCAAATCAGTGTCAAATTACAAAGAGATAATTATAGTAACTATTAAATGAAATTAAATAAACGTTGCTGATCCAATGACCCATTGATACGACTGTTATTTGCGAAATATAGCTACAATAAACACTGTTTATTTAACAATTGTGCTGTAAGTATCTTAATCTGAAAGAGTGCACTCATTTGCATGCTTGCGCTGCAAAATAAAATACGTGCATGCATGTATTAAAGTTCGATATTACCGGGCAAATTCGGTAAAAGGAAGCAAAATTGGTAATTCGAGATAGCGGGAGAGTTCGAGTTAACTGAGTTCGAGATAACCGAGTAAAAATGGTGGAATATTATGGGCAAATCCACGGGAAATGCATGGGTCCATGTTCGGTATTGCATGCGGGGAGTTCGAGATAAGCGAGTTCGACACAGCAGGGTTCTACTGTAACTTCCATAGTAAGAATTTTCAAAAAAATTTCCAGTGATAGCCTATGCAATGATAGTGATTTCACTTGAAATAACCCTCCCAAGACGATGATCAGCACTCGGTTCTTTCAAGTGGACGAGATAAAATATCTAAGTGGCAATTAATCAACATGACATGCATGCACTGATGATTTATCATCCGCCCAGCAGGGTACTTGCTGCATTACAGTCACCCCTGGGGCTGGACAAGAACTACAGTTGAGTAAAATAACATGTGTTTTTCGGTTATCTAATATCGATCAGCTTGATTTGACTGGAATATTTTATAGACAACACAAGGTCAAATTACAAATAAATGCTCTATTGACTATTACTGTAAGAGCCATGCAATATCATGATGTTAATTGTTTATTGCAAAAAGATTAGCCAAAAATTAGCGAAAGTACTATTTAAAGGGTTTCCTGTGTAAATGACTTTAATAAAACTGCATAATATTGCACATTTCGCCCTGTTATTCGTCAAAAACACCAGCTGCTGGAAATATTTTTGAAATTCATAGTATGGTCCATGGAACTAATATATGGAAATTATATTTGACATATTTCCATGGCATTTCCATATTACATTCATAGTACATCCATAGAACATCCATATAGGATACATCCATAGCAGTTCGTAGTGTCTTGATCTGTAACTCTTTTGATTGATAGTGAATGCTTATAAATACTTTATATGTCCTTAAGTCGCCAATTCTTAAGGGAGTCTAAATTCAAACTAAGCTATTCATACTAATCGCCACTTTCATACTATTTCCATAGTAAAGATTTTGAAAAAATCTAATTGCCTATGACTATGTGGTATAAATCAAGTCAGTGTATATTACACTTTCATTTGAAATCATCCTCCCAAGAAGATGCTTAGCACTCATTTATTTCAAGTGTGCCACGAAATAATAGATACAGCTATTTCAATTAAGGGAAGCCTCACATATCGATTTCGCCCACAAGAAACTTCATATGGACGTTGGGGGGTGGGGGTGTTGGCGGCTGTGACGTTTCTCTGTGTACATCGAAAAATCGATGGTTGTTTGGAATCATCGCCATTGTCCCATTAGCGGAGTATTGAAAAATATAACAACTTGATACAAGCGCCGTCGCGTATGTCCATTTATTCTATACACCATTGTATAAATTACCATGTTTGTATAGATTTTCGAAATCTTGATTGATATTAAGCGAACAAACACGGAATTTTCTCCCGAAAATTTTGTGTTTGTTTTTACAAAATTGCATAATTATGCATGTACAAATACCACAAACAATTTTACAGTCAATTGCAAGTTTGTTGTCATTTACACTGTGTTTTGTTCATTATTTTGTTTTGTATTTTGCTATTGACATTGGAGCAGTTACAAAAGGATTGCAGTTCCTTCAATAAGAGCTCATTTTATCGACCTAATTAAGGGTCATTACCGAAGTAATTTTAATTATACTTTCTCAAAGAACTTTCAAATATAATCGTAGGAAGTATTCATTGAAGAAGTTAGGGTTTTACAGTAGTTGTGCAGTGTTTATATGTATACCATATAATGTCGAAAACTATGCGTGACGTTTGTATAAGGGGGGGGGGATGGGTCTTCAGAGAAACGTCCATATGACGTTTCTCGTGGGCGAAATCGATATGTGAGGCTTCCCTAAGGTTGTCACAAGCAATAGTCAAATGTACAATCCAAGCGCAAAGAGTAATGGGAATGAGATATTTTTAGGCAAAAATGTATACGCCTTTTCGGGGTTCGCGACGCCATCTTGCCAAGTGGGGAAAATTAATACAATGGTAATAACATTATTGCTATTGTTGCTCTATCGTGTTTGCCCCACTTGGCAAGATGGCGTCGCGAACCCCGAAAAGGCGTATTATAGATCGCCTCGTGGGATGGGCAAGTGGCGAGCATTTATCATATTTCCATATTTAGAAGTAAATCAGCTCTTTGATATCAATCGCTTGATATATCAAAGAATACTCTATGCATAGGCTTACAGACAAGACTTACTTACGGTGGAAAACTATTTTCCTGACAGAAATAATAAGATTTGAAGTGAAAGAAGAAACTTATTAATTACTTACAAACTTCAACCGTTTATCGCCAAATTGTCACCGATACGCGTTGTCGGCGATAAAATATAAACCCAGAAAGAATGCATATATAATAACTTGTATTGTCCAAATGGAGTCAAATCACTTGCTGTTATTATTCCTTCACTGCTGAGGACACCAAGTTATTCTAATCATATTATATACCTCTGGGAATTGACAAAACAAAAGAGCTATAGTCATATTCTCTCAAATAAGAGCAAGACAAACAGCATTTACTAAAGGAGACAAATATGAATATAGGAAACTTTGTGCTAAAGTTGCTAATCTAATTACGAACGCTAAACAAAGGTATTATGAGAATAAAGCAAGCTCTATCCGCTTCTCTAATCCAAGGAAGTGGTTTACATGTATTTACTCATTATGTGGAGCCGGAAAACAGTCCTCTTTTACACCAACACATACAACGCAAATGGATTTAAAGTCAACGGCGAATAAGTTACTTGATGCATTTATTGCTCCCTGGGCCAACCGAGTTCCAAATTCCTTGGCAGCCAGGGTCGCAGAGGTAGAAATTATAGACCACGAACCGCCACTACCAAGCATCGGACAAGTAAAGACAATATTAAAATTTTTAAATCCCAAGAAGGCAACCGGTGTTGACGGTGTACCTGCATGGGTACTAAAGCGTTTCCATGAAGAACTAGCCCCGAGTATCCACGAAATTATCTGCGCTAGTATCCTCCAATGTAAATACCCAAGCCCTTATAAACATGCTCTGATTAGCCCTGTTCCGAAGGTAAACAATCCTGAGGATTTAAGTACTGACTTCAGGCAGATCTCAATCCTACCGCAAGTCGCAAAAGTCTTGGAGAAGGTACAATTAAAGCTAAACCAAGCTGATCTTAAAATTAAAACCAACCAGCACGCGTTTACGAGGGGTAGATCAACAGTTAGCGCTTTGACAAGCATGACTCAGGATTGGTATGACGCCACAGATAAAGGCAGCCCACATGATGGTGTACATGCGCTGTTTATAGATTTCCGAAAGCGTTCGACCTCGTCGATCATGAGATCCTGCTAACGAAGTTGAAGTATGGGGTTAATAAGTCATTTTGGTTATGGTGTCAGAGTTTTCTGACCAATCGGACACAGCAAGTTAAATTCTAAATGCCCTCTCCAGAGTGGAAACAATACCGGCTGGTGTCCCCAAGGGGCTGTTATCTCCCTACGCTATTTAACATTTATATCAATGACATGGAAGATTGTATTCCAAACGAACTTCCAACAACCATATGTAAGTACGCCGATGATTGTAGCCAATATGAACTTGTCTCTACTGGATCAAACAGTAAAATGCAAGAAGTAGTGCATCTTTTGGAAGACTGGGCTACCCAAAACAAAATGGAGTTAAATACCGGTAAGACTAAAGATATGTGGATAGGATTTACGAGATCAAGCCCAGCCCCCCCAAGTATCAGTATAGGCAACGAAACGATTGAAAGAGTCACAAAATTTAAACTCCTTGGGGTTACCATGCAAAACGACCTTAAATGGAAGTCACATGTACAAGATATCGTTAAGAAGGCAAGTAAAAATCTACTTCGTGAGAGTCTGCAGGAAAGCAAATCTCCCAAGCAATATAGGGCTAACAACCTACTGCACAAAGATAAGACCCATACTGGAATATGCGGCACCAATCTGGGCTGGCTTACCATATTACCTAAAGGAGGATATTGAAAGGGTACAAAATCGCTGTTTAGACATCATTGGCTTATCAAGAAACAAAATTGAATCGCTTGCGTCAAGAAGAAACTATTTAACAAGTAACGAATACAATAACATACTAAATTCAGAAAATCACCCATGTAAAAGACTGATTCGCAGAACTAACGCGCATGAACATAACTTAAGGACAGGTTATAACCCACTACTGGCACCAATATCATCCACAGATAGACATAAACAATCTTTCATACCTAGAGCTGCCTGGTTGAAATATTTTAATGAACATGGCTAACTAAACAAAACTATTTGTATACATAGGAATAGCTCCTTTTATTCTAGTAAAATGTACATTATTGTCGATGTAGTTTTTACATATCTTAAACACTATACATAGATAATAGCTCTCCTCTATTCTAGTAAAATGTACATTATTATCGATGAAGCTTTTACATATCTTAAAAATTGTTGTAAAAATTTTTTAAAATACTTTAATTGTAATACCACTGTAATTCTTCTGCCAAAGGTGGTAAATAAAATATATTATTATTCTACAGGGTGTACATGGTGTATAAAAAAAACGCAACCTCGGAATTTCCCAAGAAATCCACTTTGTTCTTAAGAACAAAAGATTTTAGGCCCCTGGGAATTTAAAATAGCTTCTAATTCTTCTTCGTATTCCAGGAGCATAACTGTCGAATTACTAATAGGTCGTATTACTATTTTAAATTCCCCAGGGGCCTAAAATCTTTTGTGCTTAAGAACAAAGTGGATTTCTTGGGAAATTCCGAGGTTGCGTTTTTTTTTATACACCCTGTACTTCATAATTGGCTGCATTAAACGGCTAAAAATATTAAAATAGAATATCTTGAACGTGCGGTGCATAGAGTAAAACGAAGATTCAACGGCTGAGTTGTGTAAAACTACCTGAAAAATACAATAAGAACGTCGACGTATCGAGCGAAGGCCCTTCGTCTGGAAGTTACTAGGTACTTTACACAACTCAACCGCCGAATATAGAATATACCCATCTTGCTGTTCGCGCTTGGATTGACATTTGAGCTCATTTGCATGACTATTGCCTGTGACAACCTTATATAATTGAAATAGCTGTACAAGTGGCAATTAATCAACATGACACACGTACACTGATGATTTATTACCCGCACGGTCCCGCCAATGTTGCATTACAGTCGCCTCTGGCGCTACTATTTGAGAAAAACACGAATAGAATAACATGTTTTTCCAGGTCATTTAGTATCAGCTTGCTTATTTTAACTTTACTATTTTTTAAAGACAACATAAGATCAAATTATAAATACATGGTCTATTGATTATTACTGTATGTAAAGAGCCATGCAATATCATGTTATTGCAAAACGATTTGCCAAAAATTAGCTAAGGTACTATTTAAAGGGTTCCTGTGTCATTTACACATTTTAATAATCACATAGGCATTTTGTCCTGGCTGTCATTCGCCAACGATACCAGTGTCACGAGTGGCCTTATTTTCAGTTGTTATTCATGTATTACTAAAGCTCCCTAATCACTGCTAAAGCTTCCTAATTACCGTTAAGCCCTCGTCAAACGAGAATGAGAGTTGACGAGAGTCAATGACCGCCAACTTTCATCGACTCTTTGAACTTTGAGCTGATTTGATGAGAGTAATATCCAGTCAACTTTCATGCAACTCTTGTTCTCGTTTGACCGGGGCATGAGAGTTGATGAAACTAGATACTTGCTTTCCAACTCTCACCAACTCTCATCCTCGTTTGACCAGGGCTTTAGTTAGATAAATCATTGGTGTGCAATCATAGCTACTAACACTTATTCCGAAGGTCTGAGGGGTATACGAGATTTACCCCTCGAAGCCTGGAGCCAGATGCTGATGGGATTATACCTCCCATCTAAAGTAAGGTGCATGTATGTCTAATCCAAAAAAAATTTAATAGCGTTACCTTAGTTACTTAGTTTTAGCTGCAAAAATTGCATATCATTCAAGAGTCTCAGCTGAAAAAACTGTGGTAAAACAGGAAATATCCCTCTCACTTCTTTGAAACCGTAATTATTAATTTGTAAGTACCTATATGGACTATATGAGCGCACGGTGATGAATGTAGGTGAATTACATCTTGCTAATAAGTTAAGCACATTAAGATCGCGTGTAAGTTTTGTCAAAACTGATCTTCAGATTAGGATATCATATGAAAATATGCTTTAGAACGTTATGATTAAGCTGCATCTTAGAAGTCAAGGCTTGGAAAGTGTTAATTATACAGTGCAGAATAAAATGATAACTGGTGAATATAAGTTGCGTTCGGCTTACAAGAACGAACAAGTTGTGAAATGGCACACTCTACAGGCTGTCATGTCTGTAAATTGTGGTTCAAATCCTGCATGTTAGAAGTCGTTTTGGAGTTTTGAATAGATTAATTGCTTAAATTGGTAGGAGGAAACAGAGTACCTGAAGAAACCAAAGTCAGACTGAAAGCATTCTTCTCGCATGCATGTGAGGTGAAATTGTAATCAGACAACTGCATTTTGAAGAATTGAACCCCATTCACAGAGATGCAAAGGACATGTTCTAACCCCAACATAAGTCCAAGATTGTGTGTAAGTCAAAAGGTTTATGATCATTACTGGATTAAATTAAGCCTTCAGGAATTCATATGCTTAATCCCCACGTGTAAGTATATTTAGAGTTAATTCTATCTTGAGCAAGCTCTCGTATAGTAGCATTTTTAAAATTCAGTTCTGGAACTAGTATACGAATCTAATCGTATTTGTAGTGAATAAAAAGATTATGGAAATTTCATGGTAAAAATTAAGGGACTAATGCTGCGACCATAGAGCTATGCCATGAGCTAAAATATGCATACATCCCCATACACTACAATTGTTCTTGACTAAAGTCTAAAGGTATCAAGCTGCGGCTTAAAATGACCACTTTTCCCTCGCGTGGAATAAGTCAATTTTGTGTTGGCGAATCGCTGAAAATTCACAATACAATATTATATTATCATGTCACTTTGTTTGTTATTGCTTCATAAAAGCTTTTAAAGATACATCTTCTATTAAGACGAAGTTTTCATAAAAAAACTACCTTTCTAACCCATGTATAAAACGGAAAAAGGGTGGTACAACGAAAATACATGCAAACCCTTGAGCACTGTAAGCCTTCTTGAGGCTAAACAAGTAAAACACTTGAAATATCGTGGCTTTTGTGTTTTTCAGCCAATTTTCAAGTATTGTACTTCTGCAACTTTCTGATTCAAAGTTTTCTTTGAGGTCAGGATGTGAAATTGAGAATAATACATGCTCTCAGCATATTGGCTTTAACAATGCTGACGAATACGCAGTAATATTGCAACCATGGCAACGACATCGCGAGCTCTGCAAAATGCAGTCTTAGAAAGAGTATATAAGGGCGCGAGTTTTATCAGTTCTTCACTTGGTCTTGGCACCCAAACAAGAAACAGTTTGAAGAAGAGCAGAAGAACAATGAAGAGTTTTGCGTTGTTGTGTTTCCTTTTGTTGGCTTCGGCCTGCGTTTTTGGTAAGTTCTAAGCTGTCATTTCACTCAGTTGCATGATTGAGGATCGAGCTATGTATGCTGGGAAAGCATCACACCAGACCAACACTTAGCGACTTACAGTTACTGCAGATGATTTTCTTGCTCGAAAATGTGCGATTGCCTTGTAAACAGTTTTTTTCAAAGGCCTTCGATTTACCTCAGAGGGTGAAACGAAGTATTTTAGCTAAAGCTTAGCATTAATAGATAGAAAACGATGAGATATAAGTCCCGAATTATAAGAACTTAAGAACAACCATATGGACAGTAATCTTACCGAAATTTCTACTGCTTACAGCTGTGGTTTAATTCCTTTTCAAACTGCGTCCATGGGAAACACGTCAAATCGTAAAACGTTTGTGAACCAAATGGGATAGAGTAATTGAGGTTTCATTTTCTAAACCTTAATGCATGAACAGACTGAAAAAGATCTTAGAATAATTTCATACCTATTTAAATAGTGAGTACCAAAAGATTCGAGTAAGCTGTCTAATTACTTTACCATCGGTGTTTATGCAAAAATTCAGTGATTGTTCTAACATTTTTAGAAATGTACACTCGGGGGATTTTAAGTAGTTGCAGTCTCATTTTGTTAAAACCACTAACTTTTCTTTATTCGTTAACAAACAGTGGCTCGCGCGGAAGAAGAGACTCCCGCCGTCGATGATGCCCCAAAAATGGAAGATCAGCCGGAGACAGCTGACGTAGCAGCTGACGAAGAACAAGATGACGAAGATGAAGCTGACGAAGAACAAGCTGACGAAGAGCAAGCTGACGAAGAAGAGACGGAAGCTGATGAGGAAGACGAAGATGAAGAGACCGAAGAAGATGAAGGTAAACAACCATTTCTCTTTCAAATAATTATACCTGAAATTGTTTTTCCTGAACTTGTCTATCTTTAACTTGCGTTGCATCTCCAGTGGTTCGATTTTTATTCCCATTCTTTGCATGACATGGACTAAAAGTAGATTTCAAAATCTAATTATCAATCACAATTACGAACCATTCAGATTTACCGATATGCCGCACTTTAAAACGTAAGAACGCGATAGTGACACAACGGTTAGTGTACGTGTCTTTCACCACCGTGAACGGGATTTAATTCCTGAAGTATTTAGTTGTCTAATTACAATTTTACCTCAGTTGCATGGGAAACGTGTGCATTCAGTTGTACTTGACCAAGCACCGTATGTTCTCTTGGGGTGATCTGGTTTCCTCCAGTAATATACAGGATCTCTAACGATCGAGACAGAGCTATCCAGCATAACCGACGGAGCTATCTAATATGTATAACTAATAGAGCTATATAGTGTAAAGAAAGTTATTTTAGTGTAAATAAAGTTAGTTTAGTCTAAATTGTTTCCTGCAGCGACAATGCACGAACAGGGGATGGCCCTTAGTGGACCTCGACTGAGAAGAACAGTTTAAGACTGTAGAGTTATTCAGTAAAAATAGGCATAAAATAATGAGGTATAGGATAATGAGAGGTATAGAATAATGAAAAAAAATAACGTTCGTTTCTTTAGAAGAAACCACAGACGTTGCTGATGACGAGCCCGAGAAACGAGGTCAGTATATTTCAATCGTTTTCACTTCTTTTCTTGTTGACTTTTCTTTTTGAATATTAAATATATTCATTGGAAGAGATTGGGAAATACGCTAGAGAAACAAGTGTGGTTATCCTTTATTGTATACTAAATTCTTCCTATGCTTTCTCTCATGAGTTGAGTCATTGTATAAACTGTTGAGTGGTTTGATCACCAACAAACGACAGACAAATATTTTTTCAGCTTGCTCGGTGTGGAAACACCAGGAGAAACGTCATCCAATATAATTTATCCGAGTTATAATCCCACAGTCACTAGACTTAACGATAAACATTTACCGATAAAGATAGACGAAACGAGAAGAATCTCAATTAACATACAATTTGAACAATATAGCATTGTTCATCGGAGCCCTTTTCGTCCTCTACTAAAACACTGCAATGTGCTAACATGTAGAATATGGGGTTTCAATGTAGGCAGAGATGAACATTATTCAAGAAATGGATTGAAAGATCTAACAAGCTGAAAAATATAAACAATACTAGACGTTCGAGCGAAGGCCATTCGCCTTCTGGATGTTAATATATTCTACTTACTTCCAGTTCGGTAGAAACGTCGAGTAATAACAGGAATGAGTAACAATGTAAATCATGAAGTAGTATTAAATGCGCTAGGATGGGAGACACTCGCTGTGGAAAGAAAAATAACAAGGCAAAACTAATGTTCAAAGTGTTGAATAAGATAGATCCTAAATCTCTTACACATCTTTTCACCAATAAGAATGTAACAAATTATAATCTACGAGATATTTCGATAACTCTGCGCTCAATACCACAGCCTCGCACAAATAATATGAAAAGGAGTTTCATGTTTGATGGGGACATCAACATGGAACGCCCAACCAAGAGTTATTAGGGAAAGCAAATTTCCGTCATCTTTTGAGAAAAAATGCTACTCAAACACGTTAAGAGAGATTAGTAGTTGTTAATATATTTTATGTATAATTTTTTTATAGTATGGTTTCGTTTACAGTTACTGTAGTTTAAATTTAGCGAACATTTTAGTAGTAAATTGTTTGTACACGCCCTTTGTGGAAACCAGCATTTGCAATTTAGTTTTATTGATACCATTGATTGATGGATGTTTGGAAATGTTGACTGATGTTGACTTAAATCAAAATGTTCATTCAACATCGTCCAACATTGTTGGATCATGTTCGGTAATGTTGACTGATGTTGAATCAAGTTTGACTTAATTCAAAATGTTCATTCAACATCATCCAACATTGTTGGGTCATGTTTGGTAGTGTTGACTGAAGTTGAATCAGCTTTGAGTTAGATTTCAAAATTTTCATTAAACATTGTCCAACATTGTTGGATCATGATTTGTATGTTGACTGAAGTTGGATTAGGTTTGACTTGAATCAAAATTTTCATTCAACATCGCCCAACACTGTTGGGTCATGTACGGTAATGTTGACTGATGTTGAATCAAGTTTGACTTAGTTCAAAATTTTCATTCAAATCATCCAACATTGTTGCTTCATGTTTGGTAATTTTGACTTAAGTTGGATTAGGTTTGACGAAATTCAAAATTTTCATCCAACATCGTCCAACATTGTTGGGTCATGTTTGGTAACGTTGACTGATGTTGCAAGATGTTGGATCAAATTTGACTTCATATCATATTCTAACATGTAGTTTGTATTAAGGTTTGGCATGCAGACGATACAGGAGAGGAAAACTCTGGTGCAAGGCCTGTGGATGCAGACGTGTATGCAAAGCGAAATGGTGCAACCGACGTGTGTGCAAAAGAGTCCGATGTGGTAGCAGGAAAGTATGCAGTTGGGTGACGAGATATAGAATCGTCAAATACAAATACAAGATCCCTTATGGACCTGGTTTCGTGTGGAAGACCAAAAGAGTTCCATACAGAGTTCGAGTCTGTGTAAATGTACCCAAGTTCTGCACCCGATGTAGCAACCTTCGTTACCGATGTGGAAATACCTGCAGCAATGTGTGCGGAAACGGAAAGGTAAGGGAGATATCCGTAAATATCCTAAATTTATTTTAGTTTATTATGTCACCACTCTGAGGTGGACGGAATGCCTCAAGACTGTTTTCCACTTTAACCGTATCGTACCGTAACGTAGCGTATTTCATTGTTTCTTGAGCACTCGGGTAGAACTACTGACTTCGATACAAAGGAAAATGCTACGGTACGTTACGTTTGAAGTGGAAAACGGCCTTAAAGATGTCTTGCAGCCCCATTAACAAAGATTCCGAGTTTACCCTTAAACTGTACTATAGACTGTCATCACCCTAGTATATGTGCATGAACTTGTGGTTGGCACTTGGCAACTGGACTTTGTAGCTCAGGGCCAGAGGGCTGCACCGGATTCGAAAGGCCGTAGGTTCTATGACATGTTAGAAGAGGTTCTTACAGTTTCTGGTGATTGGTAGGAAAGCACGCGTATAGACCAAATCGTAATGTCGACTGCGCATCCAAATGACACGTTCTGCGTCGGGATAAAATTGCAGTTGAATCATAACATGTAGCTAAGTCTGGAAGATTATGAATATGCATATATCAAAGTAAACAACTGGTCAATCATATATTCAATGCGTTTTCGTACCAACATACTTTCTCCTCTGTGTAAAGCAAAATATAGAAAGTTGTACTTAAGGGAATAGTTTTGTGTAATGTAAGATTAGTCAACCGTACGAAAGCTAATTGTTCTTTGAGCAACGTTTTTCATATTCAAATCACAATGTAGTTGTATTGTGGCTGTTTGTTAAACACAAAGAATGATTGAACAATTTTTTGATACGCATATTTTAAAACCTCCAGTTATGATTCAACTGCAATTTTATCCCGACGCAGAATGCGTCATTTGGATGTGCATTGACATTATGAATTGGTCTATTGTCCAGATAGCTTTGAATTAAACAATTTTTGTTTTCTTTCATATAGTGCTTCCCATACTACGCATGAACTACCTAACTTCGTTAAAGGATACCTGGTTATAAAACGGATTATTACGATTGGAAAACATTTCATTTACTAGCGTTATACATGTAGAATGATGTACAAATTTGTGTTCATTATGTGCTTTAGAAAAAACTTTTACTCCATAATACGTGTGTTCGTTTTTGATTTTCCAAAGTGCGGTCACGAGAGATTGTGGTATAGAGCTTGAGGACAATCGTATAACATGTTTGAGGGGGGGGGGGTTATTGTAGTGGGGGTCATATCTAATTTTCTGATTTTGTATCACTACACATTTTGTAGATAGATAGATAGATAGATAGATAGATAGTTTATTGAAGTTATAACTTACAGCAACAAAGGCTGAATTATAATAACCTTTACATTAAAAAGTATAAATTTATATGTTACATTAAAATTTTATAAAATTATGATTACATTCTTAATACGAGTATCTATAGGAATTGTATAGGATAAAACTGTTTTTCAATCTATTTGTCTTACATTTTGGAAGCTGAAACGTGCGTCTGTTACGTAAGCATATGGTACTATTGTTTCTAGGAGGCAATAGTTTATACAGTTTGTGTGAATTATCATCGATAATATCCTGAAATAACTTATCGTTTAAACTTTGTCGTCTACTGGATAGTGTTCCAAAGTTCGCCGTTCGTAAAGCTTGGCTATAAGACAGTTCGGGGTGTATAATACGTAAGGCACGCTTTTGTAGACTCTCTAGATCGTCGGATAAATATTGAGGTAATGAGCCATGGAAAACTTCACACGCGTACTCTGTTATAGGGCGAATGCAAGTGATGTAGAATAGAGTAAGATCTTTGGTTGGAAGTTTAGCACGTTTAAGCTGTCTAAGAAAGTACAAACGCGATGCTACTTTCTTACAAATCTCCGCGATATGAGTGTTCCACTTTAGGTCGTTTGATATCGTTAAACCTAACAGTTTTGCAGAAGGGACAATTTCGACGTTCTTTCGTTGATTACAATCGGCTCAAACACGTTATTAGACTTCGAGAAACTAACACGTAGCTCTTTACATTTTGTCTCATTAAGTTGGAAACCGTCCACCTCAGTCTTTGTAATAAGTTCATCTACATACATTTGCATGGAGCTAAAATCTTCCTTCTTCACTGATTCTGCAAGAGTGGTGTCGTCCACGTACTTCCAAAGATCTACGTTATCCACTTTCAAGTCGTTAATCATTATTAGGAATAGCCAGGGACCGAGTTTTGTCCCCTGCGGTACACCTGCCGGGACAGATCCCCATTCCGAATAACAATCATTGCTCAACTTCACTCTCTGCTTTCGAGACATCAGAAAATCCAAGATCCAACACATAATTGTCCTTGGAATGTTATAACTGGATAACTTTTTGCAAGAACGCCGTGGTCAATTAAATCAAAAGCTTTCCGGAAGTCGAAAAGGACTACTCTAGTAGTGGCGCCATTCCCATCTGTGGATTTTGCCAAAGAGTGCATCATGCTAATTAGCGCATGTAGTGCATGAACGAGGAACGGTTCCAAATTGTTGGGCATCGAGCTTTTCCATAACTGCTGGTTTTACGTAGATATCCACGACAAATTCTTCCGCCACTTTCGATAAGATAGGGGTTAGGAGATTGGGCGTAAATGTTTATTCACATCTTGAATCGGGGTTTTCTTTGGTATTGGTATTATATTTGCTTCTTTCCACGACAAAGGAAGATGACCTTCTCGGTAGGAACAATTCAAGATGTCAGTGACAGCTCCAAAAGTAAATCAGCATTTTCTTTCAGTAACCATCCTGGAATACCATCAGGTCCTTGCGCTTTGGTCGGATTGAGCTTCGATAGTTTCTTACGCACTGAATCGCCCGAAACGACAAAGGCTTGATCAATCTGCAGGCTGTTGGTGAAATCATTGATGTAATCAGCAGGCAGAGGAGTAAAATTGCGCATTGGCGAAATGAAAGCTTCATTTATGATGTTAGCTAAGCTAGTTTCGTCGGGTGTCCCATATAGCTGTTGTAGTGGTTTAGAAATGTTATTTCGTGTGACAAAGGCAGGAGCCAAACCGCTAAGTTTTTCACCTCTCGCCACCAAACTGCTGGTTTACTTTCCTTCAAATGTGCTACTTTAGCCTGATAGTATTTGGCACGACACACTTTCCGTTCACGGTTTACTCGGTTTCGTAGCTGTTTAAAATCTCGCAGGTTGTTACACGATAGGGCTCTCTGCCGTTCTTTAATCAGTTGCTTTAGGTAGATGTAATCCACGGCGGTTCAGTCGTACATACTTTCTTTGAGCGAATTGGTAGAACAAGGTCCAGTCCTGTGGTAATAATCGTTTCGAGACGAGAAAGTTTTTCCTCACAGGACTCCACGGCGTCCACTATAACTGGTACATCAACAGCTTGAAGGTATGTACGCATAGCTAGGCGACTACTTGGACGTAAATCTCTCGACTTGATGACGAAATTGGTTTTCGGAAGTTGGTCCCTGGATTTTGGCTTGATTTCTACTGACATATGATCTGATAGCCCAAAGGGGGGACGCTTACTGGGTGCCTCATAATAATCCTTCAGGTTGGTAAGCATTAAATCAAGTGTATTTCGTCCTCTAGTCGGGAAATTTACTAGCTGTTTCAAACCAAAACTCCTTTGTAGACGCGTAGTATTTAATCCGTTAAAATCTCCAACGATCATAAAGCCACAGTTGGAAAACGAGATTCTATCGATGATAAACATTTCGTTAAATAATCTAACATTGCAGAATTGTCAGCGTTTGGCGGATGGTAAACAACACCAACAACAATACAACTGAAACCCCTTGGGAGACGCATTGGTCGAAGTTTAACCCACTGTACTTCAAAAGAAATATCGTCCAGATCATCAAGAACAGTAAATTTAATCGTATCTCTAATAAACATACAAACTCCGCCATGAATTCTTTCACGTCTGTCCCTCCGAACAAGATTAAACCCTTCTAGAGCGACAATATTGTCGCTAATATGGCTCTGAAGCCAAGTTTCGGTTATGCAAATACAACTCAGACCAGAATACAAAACAACATGGCGTAATTCGTCAATCTTTGGGGCCAGGGACATAACGTTTGATAGGAGAAAGGATGGGACGTAAGCAGTCGTAGATCCTTTTTTCTGAGTCATAGTAGTTGTCGGAGTGATGTGTATACAATTCGCTGTGCTGTGTGATCGTAGGTGACTTGAGGCAGGGAAGGCACGCTTCGTTTCCCTCGGCTGAATCAGCTTAATTTTATAACGACGAAATGTTTCTCTCTCTTTAACAAGTCGTCCTGCTCTCTTTCCTCGATAGAGCGGCCACAGTTTCTTCATAGCACCATTATAAAGCCAAGTAGAACGTTGGAATACCATAATGATGCAAGTTAACGTATAAAAAGATGTAAAAACACTGGAGTCCTAAAACTTGCTGCCATCCACGGCGCATACATAGAATCAATGTATCACTACATATAAGCAGTCTGGAGACTAGCTAGTACCCCCCACCCCCCAGGAAAATTTTCGTGACGACGCCGTTTAGAGTGACCGAAAATACGACCAATGCTGCCCATTAAAAGCAATCCATGATAAGACTGCATAGTGTACCTCCGCCATCAGAATAAGTCACTACTTACGCATGCAGTTCTCTTCATCCCAAAGAAAGCAAGACCAAATTTAGTAGTTAGAAAATATTATGTCCCTGAATTGTCATTTCCTGCATTTTGGGTTAAGATTTTACAAATTCTGAACGACGCGAAACGTCGTATAAAATATTCAAAAGAATATATATTCAGGACTTCAAAATTTGTACTTTTCAAATTGAAGAGAAAAATATGATATAATCTGAAAATGAAGAGAACTTTTTCACAATACCATCATATGTCGAGAAATACAATTTGTTTGGCGAGTATTTTACGAACTCAAAGGCTTAATTCAACTTGTACTACACCAAGACATGGTTTGTACTCCCCTAATGTTTTCTACACCCCAGTCCATCCCGTGGTGAGGCCTCTGCATTAACTCCATGTCAAGATCGTTCAACTATAGTTTTTGAGTTATTGTTCTTACAGACAAACACACAATCACACACATAACATCGTGGAGGAGACAATAATGATATTTATACCGGGTAGTCAGTATATTACTGTTTATCAATCAAGGATCTGAGCATGGTATAGTGTGCACAATAACATGATTTGCCATTATTGTGAATGAAAAACGAAAATATGCTAATATATGATATGCCAGTACCTTTGTTGTAAAAACGAGGGAGTTAGTGTTAGTTGAGAGGGATGGGGTAAATAAAAGGGGACATATTGCAAATGAAATTGCTTAAAACGTGGCTTATAACAATTTCATGGTATAAAATAGATTATATAACAAACCACAATAATTTGGAATTCAACATTGTAAAAAATGGATGAAGCGCGGTCATTCATTTAATTTATAAAGCTTTCAGATCTCCTTGTCAAGTATTTTGCAGCCAGAAATGCTGGCTTACATGGCGGGACCCAATGAATAATATAGGATGTAATAGGCTTCAATGGATGCACAGATAATAAGTTGGATAATATAAAATGATTTTTTTATTTTAACACAAATAGTGAATTATAAGTAAGTTGTTGTACAAAACGTCCCTGAATGCGAAGGATGGAATTAGGGGCTAGCGCTATAATTGTGTTCGCTACAGTATTATGTGACACGTGACCAGTTCCATCCAGGGTTTTCAGTTCCTCCACAAGAGGAAAAAGCCTGGGTACGAGGTTGGAAAATGCTTAGCAGATGAATGAGATAATACTATACAGCTATTTCAATTAAGGTTGTCACAAGCAATAATCAAATGTACAATCCAAACGCAAAGAGTATAATGAGAATGAGATATTTTCAGGCAAAAATATATACGCCTTTTCGGGATTCGCGACGCCATCTTGCCAAGTGGGGCAAATACAATGGTAATAACATTACTTCGTCCCTAGGGTCATGCTATTGTTGCTCTGCATGTTGTGTTTGCCCCACTTGGCAAGATGGCGTCGCGAACCTCGAAAATGAGTATTATACAGGGTGTTCCATCACTCTTGTGCGTTATTATACCTTTGGGAATTTATTGTACATGAACGGTGGAAGCATTAAATCTTCCCTTCGTCCAAATAATTTAACGCGACGTATAAGTTGTTACGACAAATACTCGTTGCTCTGTAGTCAGTTGAACCATTCTTACTCGAACTGACGGTGAGACGAATTTGCAATTTGACATTTTTGTGTTGCTGTTCGTTTTAGAAGCTATTTTAAATTCCCAGAGGTATAACAACGCACGTTTAACAACAAAAGAGTGATTTCTATAGGTGGACGTTTTTTGGGACACCCTGTAAATCGCAGTGGCGAGCATTTATCATATTTGCATATTTAGAAGTAAATCAGCTCTTTAATATCAATCACTTGATATATCAAAGAATACTCTATGCATAGGCTTACAGACAAGACTTACGGTGGAGAACTACTTTCTTGAGAGAAATAATAGGATTGGAAGTGAAAGAAGCAACTTATTACTTACAAACTTCAACCGTTTGTCGCCAATTTGTAAATTTCTGTACGCGGTGTCGCCGACAAATTAAATATACAGGGTGTATAAAAAAAAACGCAACCTCGGAATTTCCCAAGAAATCCACTTTGTTCTTAAGCACAAAAGATTTTAGGCCCCTGGGGAATTTAAAATAGTAATACGACCTATTAGTAATTCGACAGTTATGCTCCTGGAATACGATTAGAAGCTATTTTAAATTCCCAGGGGCCTAAAATCTTTTGTTCTTAAGAACAAAGTGGATTTCTTGGGAAATTCCGAGGTTGCGTTTTTTTTTATACACCCTGTATAAACCCAGAAAAGCATGCATGTATATATACCACTGGGAATTGCCAAACAAAAAAGAGCCGTATTGTCATAGGATACTTCATTGGCTAAAAAATATGAAAATAAGATATACCCATCTTGCTGTTCGCGCTTGGACTGAACATTTGCATGACTATTGCCTGTGACAACCTTAATTGAAATAGCTGTACAAGTGGCAATTATAATAAACATGCCATGCACTGATGATTTATCACCCGCACGGTCCCGCCAAAGCTGCATTACAGTCGCCTCTGGGGCTACTATTTGAGAAAAACCCGGTCTTTTAGTATCAGCTTGCTTAGTTTAACTTTACTAATTTTTAAAGACAACATAAGATCAAATTATAAATACATGGTCTATTGACTATTACTGTATATAAAGAGCCATGCAATATCATGTTATTGCAAAACGATTAGCCAAATATTAGCCAAAGTGCTATTTAAAGGGTTCCTGTGTAAATGACATATTAAAACTGCACATAGGTCTGCATAATATTGCATATTTCGCCCTGTCATTCGTCAAAAATACCAGTGTCAGTGGCCTTATTTTTGTTATTTGGTAAAATTACAAGGTGATTATTGAAAATTCTCAACGCTGATTGGTTGCGCTACCTCGGATTAATACGCGATAATCACCTAAAGCGTTTTTAAGCCGCTTTTATCGTAAATATTCAATTAAAATATTTTTGAAACGTGCATTTTTTATTTTTTCCCAAATAATCACCTTTGGGATTGTCAATATCGGTGTATATTCACCTCGCCTTCGGCGAATAATTGTTAAATAATTTGGTAAGTTGCGAATGAAACTCTCATGCAAACTCTCGCTTGCCAACTCTCATAAACTCTCATCTCGTTTGACCAGGGGTAATTTAGTTAGATAAATCATTGGTGTGCAATCATAGCTACAACATTGTATGTAGATTGTATGGTACGAGTCAATATCGGTATACATGACACATGTAAAAACCTGATCCGTGGTCGCCGAAGATCAGGGCTTTAGTTAGATAAATCATCGGTGTGCAATCATAGTTACAACATTGTATGTAGATTGTATGGTACGAGTCAATATCGGTATACATGACACATGTAAAAAACCTGATCCGTGGTCGCCGAAGGTCAGGGCTTTAGTTAGATTAATCACTGGTGTGCAATCATAGCTACAACATTGTATTCAGATTGTATGGTACGAATCAATATCGGTCTACATGACACGTGTAAAAACCTGATCCAGGGTCGCCGAAGGTCAGGGCTTTAGTTAGATTAATCACTGGTGTGCAATCATAGCTACAACATTGTATTCAGATTGTATGGTACGAATCAATATCGGTATACATGACACGTGTAAAAACCTGATCCAGGGTCGCCGAAGGTCAGGGCTTTAGTTAGATTAATCACTGGTGTGCAATCATAGCTACAACATTGTATGTACATTGTATGGTACGAATCAATATCGGTATACATGACACGTGTAAAAACCTGATCCAGGGTCGCCGAAGATCAAGGCTTTAGTTAGATAAATCATTGGTGTGCAATCATAGCTACAACATTGTATGCAGATTGTATGGTACGAGTCAATATCGGTATACATGACACATGTAAAAAAACGTGATCCGCGGTCGCCGAAGGCCAGGGCTCCAAATGCTGATGGGATTATACCTCCCATCTAAAGCAAGGTGCATGTATGTCTAATCCAAAAAATCACCGTTTCCTTGGCTCAATTTCCATATTAACGACCTGATAATTTATGTATGAATGATGTCGAAGAGTCGATCCAGGTAGTTGATAAAGGCCCGGATCCTTTTCTGTTAAATAATGAAATCCCGGAATCACAAAGATTGAAGCGCAAATATAAGTCGAAAAGTAAGAGAAAGGGTCTAAACCTGGACAAGAATTTGACCAAAAATGCAAATTCCGCAACTAGATCGGAAGTCCTGCAACAAATTCCAGCAAACAACAATTCCATAGCAGAGCCAGTCATGCAACTAATCCCAAATGACAATTCAATAACAGAACCTGTTGTGCAACAAATTCCAGCAAACAACAATTCCATAGCAGAACCAGTCATGCAACAAATTCCAGCAAACAACAATTCCATAGCAGAACCAGTCATGCAACAAATTCCATCAAATATCAGTGGAACCAATAATTCGCATACTGTGCCAAAAACGCCTAACAAACATGCAAATTTTTCTGCGAAAAATGTCACTGTTGTTGCGGGAGATTCAATTGTCCAGAACCTCCAAGGATGGCGTCTTTCTAATACTGACAATCATGTTGTTGTCAAAAGCTTTTCTGGTGCAAATATAACAGATATGGAAGACTATTTAAAGCCCATTCTTCGTAAGGAGCCGAATAAAGTCATTCTACACGTAGGAACTAACGATTTAAAACATCTATCTGCTAAGAGAGTGGCTGAAGGGATTGCAAATCTCGCAACCCAAATTGTAGAAGATTCCCCGGCAACCAGCATTGTGATTTCTAGTATATTACCACGATCAGACAACTCCGAACTATCGGCAAAAGCAACAGAAGCCAATAAACTTACTAAAGCAATATGCTCTAAAAATCAATGGGCATTTATTGATCATAAATCAGTTAATTTGTCTTGTCTAAACACAAGAGGCTTGCACCTTAATCGTAAAGGAACTTCTGTTGTAGCAAAGAACATTTCTAAGTACATTAGTTCCTGTTAGGAAATTGCCGTAAGAGTCAATTAATTCTTTATCTGCATCTCATATTTCTAATACCGAAGCCCCATATACTAGATTATTCAGCCATGGTCTTGCCATTGCTTGTCTAAATATAAATAGTTTGTTAGCTCACATTGATGATTTAAGAATCTTTATGGACAATAGTAAAATCGATATATTATCTATAAATGAAACTAAGTTAGATTCGTCCATCACCAATAGTGAAATCCATCTTTCAGGCTATGATGTTGTTAGGCTAGACCGTAAGGTTAATGGTAGAAGTGGTGGTGGTGTATGTATGTATATACGAAGTAATCTAAATTTTCGAATTCGTAAAGATCTGGCAAATGAAGATCTTGAAATCCAAATAATCGAAATTTCTAATCCTCGTTCAAGGCCGTTTTTGGTGGGTACATGGTATAGACCTCCAAGCTCGTCCCAACAATTATTTACTCTATTCGAGAAAATTATCGATAAGATAGATGCTGAGAATTCCGAACTGTATTTACTTGGAGATTTGAATTGTGACCTATTGTCAAACACACCAAATTCCAACACGTCTGAGCTTTTGAATATATTTGATATTTATAATCTCTCACAGACAATTGCTGAACCTACCAGAATAACAAATACCTCACAAACATTAATTGATCTATGTATCACCAATAATCTTGATAAAGTAAAAGCTTCCGGTGTTCTTTCTCTTGGTATAAGTGATCATTCTCTGGTATACCTTATTCGGAAATTTACATATCATAAGGCACCGGTAAATGCTTTTGTTGAAAAGAGAAATTTCAAAAACTTTAATGAGCGTGCATATTTGAATGATTTAAATAATCTAAATTGGGAGGAGGTTTCTCTGCATAACGACCCTAATGATATGTGGACTGAATGGTTGGATATGTTTATGTCTGTGATTGATAAACATGCCCCACATAAAAGAAACGTATAGGGAAACGAAAGTCTCCTGGATTACTTCACATGTAGTTCAGAAAATTCATGAAAGAGATTATCTAAAAGCAATTCGATATCACACGTGACGATGAAATTTGGTTACAATATAAGAAAGCTCGAAACGAAACTAACAACACTATTAGGCAGGCTAAACAAAACTATTTTATCACTAATATTGAGGCTGCACGAAAAGATCCAAGGAAAACTTGGAGACTAGTGAACGATCTAAACTCTCGTAAAGTGAGTGATGTAACAAGTGTCAAGAAAGTCAATCTTGACGGTAATGAAATCACTAATGCGGCTGAAATTTCGGATGCCTTTAATTCACATTTTACCTCGATAGGAGAGAAACTTGCAAACAAAATACCTAGCTCTAATGTTAATCCTGTTTCTTATATTCAGTCCACAAATACTGTATTTTCTTTCGAGGAAATTGGTTTGTGCACTGTAAATTGTTTGCTAAAAACGATTAATGCTAACAAAGCTACCGGCCCTGATAAAATTCCAGGTAGATTATTAAAAATAGCCGCTGATATTCTTTCACCCTCGTTAACTAAACTTTTTAATAGATCACTTTCTAAGGGGATTTACCCGACTGATTGGAAAATGGCTAAAGTCTTACCTATATTCAAAAATGGCAAAAAATGTGATCTAAGTAATTATCGTCCAATTTCAATTATATCGGCGGTTGCCAAGGTTTTTGGTAGAACCATTTATGATCAATTTTACTCCTATCTGACAAGTAACAACTTACTGTCGAACTATCAATCCGGGTTTCGAGCATCATACAGTACCGTTACAGCTTTATTAGAGTCGACTAATAACTGGTGCGTAAATATTGATAAGGGTTTGCTAAACGGAGTGATTTTCATTGACCTAAAGAAAGCTTTCGATACAATTGATCACGAAATTCTTATACGTAAACTCAAGTGTTATGGTGTGGATGACAATGCGCTATCGTGGTTTAATTCCTATTTAAACAATCGAAAACAGAAATGCTACGTAAATGGAAAACTCTCTGGTAGTCGTTCTATCTCCCACGGAGTTCCGCAGGGCTCTATTATAGGCCCACTTTTGTTTTTGATCTATATCAATGACTTGCCTAACTGCTTGAACGAGGGTTTACCCAGAATGTATGCTGATGATACGAACATCAGCATGCAAAGTAATAACCTTTCTGAGCTAGAAAATCTTATGAATGCCGAAATAGCCAATTTAAACACATGGCTAGAGGCAAATAAGCTAAGTTTAAATATTGCCAAGACTGAATTTATGATTATCGGATCTCGACAAAGACTTTCAACCTTTGATAATCAGAATGTGGAAGTATGTGTTAATAATAAACAGATTAATAGAGTGTTGAAGTCTAAATCATTGGGTTTAACAATTGATGAGAACTTGACTTGGAAATATCATGTTGATAATATCACGAAAAAAGTCTCTTCGGGTATCGGCGCTCTCAAACGAATGAGAGATTTTATTACCAGGGAAACTGCAATTCGAGTTTACCAAAGTTTGGTGGAGCCCTATTTTTCCTATTGTGCCCCTGTTTGGGATGGCCTAGGTAAAAAGCAAAGCGATAAATTACAAAAATTACAGAATAGGGCCGCCCGTGTTATTACCCGTTCATCTTATGATATTTCATCAAGTTCTCTTCTTGAAGAACTCAATTGGGAATCATTGTTCACTAAGCGATTAAAGCAAAAGGCAATCCTTATGTTTAATACTGTTAACAAACGTACACCATTTTATTTACAAGAGATGTTTTCTCTTAGTGAGAGTGTTTATAATCTGAGAGATTCTTATGGTAAACTCTATGTCCCAATACCACGCACAGATTATTTGAAACGCTCCTTTAGTTACAGTGGAGCCTCCTTATGGAATGGCCTGCCAGAATCTCTTAGATCAGTAACCTCTCTCGCTACTTTTAAGACGGGTTTAGAAGCCTTCTTAAATAATAATCGATCTGACTCCCACACGGCAATCAGGTAGAACAGTATTTATATTTCTTTTTGCTCCTTTTTAAAATATTTTAATAGTTTTGTAAATAATTATACTGATGATTCTCCGTGTTTAAATAAAGCTGATGTATGTGTATGTATGTATGTAATTTTATACAACTTAATCTTAATCTAACTCTAATCCTAATCCTAACCACAACCCTAATCGTAACCCTTAATCCTAACCCTAATCCTTGTGTCGTAGTTTCGGGATATTAATATGTAAGTCACCCGTTTCCTTAGTTACTAAATTTTAGCTGCAAAAATTGCATATCTTCAAGAGTCTCAGCTGAAAGAACTGTAGTAAAACAGGAAAGATCTCTTTCAGCGCGTTCAAACCGTAATTATTAATTTGAAACAGGAACACATCGCGCCCTTGTAAGTACCTATATGAGAGCACAGTGATGCACGTAGGTGGATTACATCTTGCTAATAAGTTAAGCACATTAAGATCGCGTGTGAGTAACCAGTATACGAATCTTTTCTTTCCGTGCAATAAGTAAATTTTGTGTGGGCGAATCGCTGAAAATTGACAATACAATATTGTTATCACTTGCCTTTGATTGTAATTGCTTCATAGAACTTTTAAAAAGACATCTCTCTTTTAAGACAAGTTTTTCATTAAAAAAACTACCTTTTAACCCATGTATAAAACGGGCAAAAAACCCTTGAACACTGTAAGCTTGAGGCTAAACAAGTACAACACTTGTGTTTTTCAGGTGATTCTCAAGTATTGTACTTCTGCAACTTTCTGATTCAAAGTTTCTTTTGAGGCCAGAATACATGTTCTCAGCATATTGGCTAACAATGCTGCCGACAAATACGCAGTAATTAATATTGCAACCATGGCAACGACATCGCGAACCTGCATAAATCAGCAGGAGACAGCGTATAAAAGGGCGCAAGTTTTATCAGTTCGTCACTTGGTGTTGGAACTTCAAGCAAGAAACAGTTTGAAGAAAAGCAGAAGAACAATGAAGAGTTTTGCGTTGTTGTGTTTCCTTTTGTTGGCTTCGGCCTGCGTTTTTGGTAAGTTCGAAGCTGTCATTTCACTCAGTTGCATGATTGAGGATCGAGCTATGCATGCTGGGAAAGCATCACACCAGACCAACACTTAGCGACTTACAGTTACTGCAGATGATTTTCTTGCTCGAAAATGTGCGATTGCTTGCACTTCAAGGCTAGTGTTTTAACCCCAAGCGCATGAAATATAGGATTTTTTCACCATAAAATAATTTGTGGTAGAGCCAAAATTTAGTTTTTTCATCATACAAGCAAGTCAAATTGTAGGCATTCTCCAACTGCCTTGTAAACAGTTTTTTTCAAAGGCGTTCGATTTACCTCAGAGGGTGAAACGAAGTATTTTAGCTAAAGCTTAGCATTAATAGATAGAAAACGATGAGATATAAGTCCCGAATTAAAGGAACATCCATATGGACAGTGATCTTACTGAAATTTCTACTGCTTACAGCTGTGGTTTAATTCCTTTTCAAACTGCGTCCATGGGAAACATATCAAATCGTAAAACGTTTGTGAACCAAATGGGATAGAGCAATTGAGGTTTCATTTTCTAAACCTTAATGCATGAACAGACTGAAAAAGATCTTAGAATAATTTCATACCTATTTAAATAGTAAGTACCAAAAGATTCGAGTAAGCTGTCTAATTACTTTACCATCGGTGTTTATGCAAAAAATCAGTGATTGTTCTAACATTTTTAGAAATGTACACTCGGGGGATTTTAAGTATTTGCCGTCTCATTTTGTTAAAACCACTAACTTTTCTTTATTCGTTAACAAACAGTGGCTCGGGCGGAAGAAGAGACTCCCGCCGTCGATGATGCACCAAAAATGGAAGATCAACCAGAGACAGCTGATGAAGAAGAAGCTGATGAAGAAGAAGCTGATGAAGAAGAAGCTGATGAAGAAGAAGCTGACGAAGAAGAGACGGAAGCTGACGAGGAAAACGAAGATGAAGAGACCGAAGAAGATGAAGGTAAACAACCATTTCTCTTTCAAAGAATTATACCTGAAATTGTTTTTCCTGAAATTGTCTATCTTTAACTTGCATTGCATCTCCAGTGGTTCGATTTTCATTCACCATTCTTTGCATGACATTAACTAAAAGTAGATTTCAAAATCTAATTATCAATCACAATTACGAACCATTCAGATTTACCGATATGCCGCACTTTAAAACGTAAGAACGCGATAGTGACACAGCGGTTGGTGTACGTGTCTTTCACCACCGTGAACGGGGTTTAATTCCTGAAGTATTTAGTTGTCTGATTATAATTTGTACTTTACCAAACACCGTATGTTCTCTTGGGGTGATCTGGTTTCCTCCAGTAATATACAGGATCTCTAAGGATCGAGATAGAGCTATCTAGCATAACTCATGGAGCTATCTAATATATATAACTAATAGCCGATCTATATAGTGTAAATAAAGTTAGTTTAGTGTAAATAAAGTTAGTTTAGTCTAAGTTGTTTCCTGCAGCGACAATGCACGAACAGGGGATGGCCCTTAGTGGACCTCGACTGAGAAGAACAGTTTAAAACTGTAGAGTTATTCAGTAAAAATAAAGTTTATTTCCTGAAGAGGTATAGAATAATGAAAGAAAATAACGTTCCTTTCTTTAGAAGAAACCACAGATGTTGCTGATGACGAGCCCGAGAAACGAGGTCAGTATATTTTAATCGTTTTCACTTCTTCTCTTGTTGACTTTTAGTTTTCAAAAATGTATTCATTGGAAGAGATTGGGATATACGCTAGAGGAACAAGACCGTGTGGTTTATCCTTTAATGTATACTAAATTCTTCCTATGCTTTCTCTCAGTTGAGTCATTTTATAAACTGTTGAGTGGTTTGATTACCAACAAACCATAGACAAGTATATTTTCAGCTTGCTCGGTGTGGAAACACCAGGAGAAACGTCATCCAATATAATTTACCCGAGTTCTAATCCCACAGTCACTAGACTTAACGATAAATATTTACCGATGAAGATAGAGGAAACGAGCACATAGGCTTCTTCTCAATTAACATACAATTTGAACAATATAGCATTGTTCACCGGAGCCCTTTTTACTTTTCGTCGCCTACTAAAACACTGCAATATGCCAACTAGAATGCGGGGTTTCAGTGTAGACAGCGATGCTAGTTGTTAATATATTTTAAATATAAGTATAGTTTCGTTTACAGTTAGTATAAAATTTAGCTAACATTTTAGTTGTAAATTGTTTGTACACGCCCTTTGTGGAAACCAGCATTTGCAATATTGTTTATTGATATCATTGATTGATGGATGTTTGGTAATTGAAGATGTTGAATCAAGTTTGACTTAGTTCAAAATTTTCATTAAACATTGTCCAACATTGTTGTGTCATGTCCGGTTGTGTTGACTGAAGTTGAGTCAAGTTTGACTTTATTCAAAATTTTCATTAAACATCGTCCAACATTGTTGGGTCATGTTTCGTAATTTTGACTGAAGTTGGATTAGGTTGGACATAAATCAAAATTTTCATCTAACATCGTTCAATATTGTTGGGTCGTGTTTGGCAACGTTGACTGATGTTACAAGATGTTGGATCAGATTTGACTTCATATTATGTTCTAACATGTAGTTTGTATTAAGGTTGGGCATGCAAACGATACAGGAGAGGAAGACTCTGGTGCAGGGTCTGTGGATGCAGACGTGTATGCAAAGCCAAATGGTGCAACCGACGTGTGTGCAAAAGAGTCCGATGTGGTAGCAGGAAAGTATGCCGTTGGGTGACCAGATACAGAATCGTCAGATACAAATACAAGATCCGTTACTACCGTGGCTATGGACCTCGCTTCGTGTGGAGGACCAAAAGAGTTCCATACAGAGTTCGAGTCTGTGTAAATGTACCCAACTTCTGCACCCGATGTAGCAACCTTCGTTACCGATGTGGAAATACGTGCAGCAATGTGTGCGGATACAGAAGGGTAAGGGATATATTCGTCATCACTCGAGTATATATGCATGAACTTGTGGTTGGCACTTGGCAACTGGACTTTGTAGCTCAGGGTCAGAGCGCTGCACCGGATTCGCAGGGCCGTAGGTTCTATTCCTGCTCGAAGGGCCAAAAGTAGCATTTTTCGCAACCGCTGTGAAATACGTATCGGTTTCGCTCGAAACCTCCATACAAGAAAAACCCTTCAACAAGGGATAGATTTCACTAGGACTGCATTGTACATTTGCTATGCATAAATGAAGCGACCATATTGGTGTAACCACCACAACTCTACTGTGGTTTGCAGACATGTTAGAAGAGGTTCTTACAGTTTCTGGTGATTGGTGGGAAAGTACGCGTATAGACCAAATCGTAATGTCGATTGTGCATCCAAATGACACGTTCTGCGTCGGGATAAAATTGCAGTTGAATCATAACATGTAGCTAAGTCTGGAAGATTATGAATATGCATATATCAAAGTAAACAACTGGTCAATCATATATTCAATGCCTTTTCGTACCAACATACCTTGTCCTCTGTGTAAAGCAAAATACAGGGTGTCTCAAAAAAACCGCTACCCTTAAGCCCGCCGCACACTAGAGCTATCAGCTTAGCAAAGTTTCACTCGTGACTGTTGGCGTAAGCAAGTTCCCCCAGTGTGCGGTGGCGTTTTGAGCGCTGTTGTTCACGCGTGCCATCGGCACCTGATATTCAACATGTTGAACAATTTTGTGCACGAGTGAACATTTCCTCCAAGTGTGCGCGCGTGCAAAGCTATCGCCTTACAATGTCATACGAATACGCATGCGTAGAAGTGCTAATCGCGATCAATAAAATGGCGGCGAGTAGTGATTTGTTGGCTGAGGCAATGTTGGAAGACAAGATAGCTGATATTTGGCCGGACTATCCTTGTCTATACGACGTAAGGTGTCCTGAATTTAAAAATCGAGATATGCGCGATAAATCTATGCACGAAATGGCTGGAAAACTTGGAAAAACAGGTAGGTTGAACATTTGAACCGATATTAGATATTTCAAGTTTGCTTGTATGACGGATATTTCTATCTTGTCTTCCAACATTGCCTCAGCCACCAAATCACTACTCGCCGCCATTTTATTGATCGCGATTAGCACTTCTACGCATGCGTATTCGTATGACATTGTAAGGCGATAGCTTTGCACGCGCGCACACTTGGAGGAAATGTTCACTCGTGCACAAAATTGTTCAACATGTTGAATATCAGGTGCCGATGGCACGTGTGAACAACAGCGCTCAAAACGCCACCGCACACTGGGGGAACTTGCTTACGCCAACAGTCACGAGTGAAACTTTGCTAAGCTGATAGCTCTAGTGTGCGGCGGGGAAATTAGAGGCTTTAGAAATTTCGCTTTGTCTGGCATATTTGCATGCAATTAGAAGCAAATAAGCAATTTTAAATTCCCAAGTGTACAAAATCGAGGCTTTTTCTAAAGCCTCTAATTTCTAAGGGTAGCGGTTTTTTTGAGACACCCTGTATAGAAAGTTGCACATAAGGGAATAGTTTTGTATAATGTAAGATTAGTCAATCATGCGAAAGCTAATTGTTGTTTGAGCAAATTTTACATATTCAAATCACATTGCAGTTGTATTGTGGTTGTTTGTTAAACACAAAGAATGATTGAACAATTGAATACTTTGATATACATATTTTAAAACCTCCGTCAAATTACAAAGCTAACAATTGAATGGGATTTATGTTGAACGGTACCTGACCGTGCACAAATCTTTTGTTTTACATTCACTAATATTTCAGAAACACGGTTTGGAGATTAAGCCCAAACATTTCTATTGGTCGATTCATAAAACTACAATATATTCACTAACCGTGACCGTGCACAAATGCAAACAAAAACATAGAACAAAAGCGAAAGCCGAGTATCCTAACCATGTTATCTCTATATTAATTATGGTCTTAGCGACATGTTATGATTCAACTGCAATTTTATCCCGACGCAGAATGCGTCATTTGGATGTGCATTGACATTACGAATTGGTCTATTGTCTAGATAGCTTTGAATTTAACAATTTTTGTTTTTTTATATAGTGCTTCCCATACCACGGATGAACTATCTAACTTCGTTAAAGGATGCCTGGTTATAAAACGGATTATTACGATTGGAAAACATTTCATTTACTAGCGTTATACATGTAGAATAGAATGATGTACAATTGTGTTTTAGAAATAAACTTTTATTGCATAATACGTGTTTTCGTTTTTGATTTCCCAAAGTGTGGTCACGAGAGATTGTGGTCTAGAGCTTGAGGACAATCGTACAACATGTTTGAGGGGGGAGGGTTATTGTAGTGGGGGTCATATCTAATTTTCTGATTTTTTATCACTGCACATTCTATAAGCAATAGAGGGTCTTTCAGTCCGGAAACTAGCTAGTACCCGCCACGCCCCCCAGGAAAATTTTCGGCTGTTTGCTGATGACACAAATATCACAGCAGCTGGTGGGTGTTTAAGTGATATTGAAGATGCAGTAAATTTGGATTTAGAAAACCTTCGGAAATGGCTCATGGCAAACAAGCTGAGCTTGAACGTAGCGAAAACTGAATATCAAATTATTGGTACTAAACCAATGCTAAAAAAAGCTTCTGCTCAACAGCTTAGAATTCATATTCAAAACAAACCAATAAAGCAAGTTTTTCAATGCAAAACGCTAGGTGTGACTCTTGATGAAAATCTGTGTTGGAAAAGTAATACAGACACTATTTGTAAAAAGATTTCATCTGGAATTTATGCTCTCAAACGCATTAAAGAGTATGTTGCTCAAAAAACACTCATTCTGTGTACAATGCTATAATTCAACCCTATTTCAGCTACTGTTGTGAAGTTTGGAATGTATTTGGTGAAACTCAATCATAACGTCTGCAAAAACTTCACAACAGAGCTGCTCGTATAGCACATGTGCCAAATGAGGTAGGTGAACAAACTGTACGGAAATATTAGATCACAGTCTTCGTTACAGCTCAAGTTCAATACGCTTGCCAAAGCCAAATACGAACAACATGAAGAAAAGTTTCATGTACGATGGAGCTTCCATATGGAACTCCCTACCAGAAAATATAAGAGAAATTAAATCAATCTCAAGTTTTAAAAGAAAAATCGCTACTCTTAGCTTATAAAATCACATGATTCTTAATGTAAATAGATACTTAATATTTGTATATATATTTGTAACTGCATGATACTTTTTTATTTTTTTATTTACTTGTAACTATTTGTTAATATTTTACACGCCCAATGTGGAAACCAGCTTTAGCTGACAATGTTAGCGTGGTTAAATAAATAAATAAATAAAGTTATCATCAAGATGGCGTCGCGAACCTTTAAAAGGAGTATTATAGATCGCAGTGCGAGCATATATGATATTTGCATATTTAGAAGTAAATCAGCTCTGTAATATCAATCGCTTGAATTATCAAAGAATATTCTATGCATAGGCTTACAGACAAGACTTACGGTGGAGAACTATTTTCTTGACAGAAATAATAGGATTGGATATGAAAGAAGAAACTTATTACTTACAAACTTCAACCGTTTGTCGCCAATTTGTAAATTTCTGTACGCGTTGTCGCCGACAAATTAAATATAAACCCAGAAAAGGATGCATGTTTTTTTTTGTTTTTTTTTATATTTATTTAGCTTCGTCAACTAGGGCAGGGTCACCACAACAGCATAATTATGCCAATTACTGTGCGCCCTTTTACCTAACCCACCCTGTCAACTTTCCCTGTGGGAGGAAACCGGAGTACCTGGAGAAAACCCACGACTTTCGGCAGAGACTAAAACAATTATTTGCCTCAGGCTCGGTGAATATCGGTGTATAATTATTCACCGATATTCACCTCGCCTTCGGCGAATAATTGTTAAATAATTTGGTAAGTTGCGAATGAAACTCTCATGCAAACTCTCGCTTGCCAACTCTCATCAACTCTCATCTCGCTTGACCAGGGCTTTAGTTAGATAAATCATTGGTGTGCAATCATAGCTACAACATTGTATGCAGATTGTATGGTACGAGTCAATATCGGTATACATGACACATGTAAAAAACCTGATCCGGGGTCGCCGAAGGTCAGGGCTCCCGATGCTGATGGGATTATACCTCCCATCTAAAGTAAGGTGCATGTATGTCTAATCCAAAAAATCACCGTTTCCTTGGCTCAATTTCCATATTAACGACCTGAATTTTATACAACTTAATCTTAATCCTAACTCTAATCCTAATCCTAACCACAACCCTAATCCTAACCCTTAATCCTAACCCTAATCCTTGTGTCGTAGTTTCGGGATAGTAATATGAAAGTCACCCGTTTCCTTAGTTACTAAGTTTTAGCTGCAAAAATTGCATATCATTCAAGAGTCTCAGCTGAAAGAACTGTAGTAAAACAGGGAAGATCTCTTTCAGTGCGTTCAAACTGTAATTATTAATTTGCAACAGGAAGACATCTCGTCCTTGTAAGTACCTTCATGAGAGCACAGTGATGCACGTAGGTGGATTACATCTTGCTAATAAGTTAAGCACATTAAGATCGCGTGTGAGTTTCGGAACCAGTATACGAATCTAATCGTATTTGTAGTGAAATGATGGAAATTTCATTGTAAAAATTAAGGGAAATAAGAATCAGGACAATACATGGAAATATACTGCAACTAGAGCTATGTCATGAGTGAAAATATGCATGCATGCCTATACACTACTACATATCATGCATTTTAGAAAAGCGAATAATGTAATTGCTCTTGAATAAAGGTATCAAGCTGCGGCTTAAAATGACCACTTTTCTTTCGCGTGCAATAAGTCAATTTTGTGTGGGCGAATCGCTGAAAATTCACAATACAATTTTGTATTATCATGTCACTTTGTTTGTTATTGCTTCATAAAGATTTTTAAAAATACATCTTCTATTAAGACAAAGTTTTCATTAAACACTATCTTTCTAACACATGTATAAAACGGAAAAAGGGGTGGTACAACGAAAATACATGCAAACCCTTGAGCACTGTAAGCCTTCTTGAGGCTAAACAAGTAAAACACTTGTGTTTTCAGCCAATTTTCAAGTATTGTACTTCTGCAACTTTCTGATTCAAAGTTTTCTTTGAGGCCAGGATGTGAAATTGAGAATAATACATGCTCTCAGCATATTGGCTTTAACAATGCTGACGAATACGCAGTAATATTGCAACCATGGCAACGACATCGCGAGCTCTGCAAAATGCAGTCTTAGACAGAGTATATAAGGGCGCGAGTTTTATCAGTTCTTCACTTGGTCTTGGCACCCAAACAAGAAACAGTTTGAAGAAGAGCAGAAGAACAATGAAGAGTTTTGCGTTGTTGTGTTTCCTTTTGTTGGCTTCGGCCTGCGTTTTTGGTAAGTTCGAAGCTGTCATTTCACTCAGTTGCATGATTGAGGATCGAGCTATGTATCCTGGGAAAGCATCACACCAGACCAACACTTAGCGACTTACAGTTACTGCAGATGATTTTCTTGCTCGAAAATGTGCGATTGCTTGCACTTCAATGCTAGTGTTTTAACCCTAAGTGCATGAAATATAGGATTTTTTCACCATAAAATAATATGTGGTCGAGCCAAAATTTAGTTTTTTCATCATACAAGCAAGTCAAATTGTACGCATTCTCCAACTGCCTTGTAAACAGTCTTTTCAAAGGCCTTCGATTTACCTCAGAGGGTGAAACGAAGTATTTTAGTTAAAGCTTAGCATTAATAGATAGAAAACGATGAGATATAAGTCCCGAATTAAAAGAACATCCATATGGACAGTGATCTTACTGAAATTTCTACTGCTTACAGCTGTGGTTTAATTCCTTTTCAAACTGCGTCCATGGGAAACATATCAAATCATAAAACGTTTGTGAACCAAATGGGATAGAGTAATTGAGGTTTCATTTTCTAAACCTTAATGCATGAACAGACTGAAAAAGATCTTAGAATAATTTCATACCTATTTAAATAGTAAGTACCAAAAGATTCGAGTAAGCTATCTAATTACTTTACCATCGGTGTTTATGCAAAAAATCAGTGATTGTTCTAACATTTTTAGAAATGTACACTCGGGGGATTTTAAGTAGTTGCAGTCTCATTTTGTTAAAACCACTAACTTTTCTTTATTCGTTAACAAACAGTGGCTCGCGCGGAAGAAGAGACTCCCGCCGTCGATGATGCCCCAAAAATGGAAGATCAGCCGGAGACAGCTGACGTAGCAGCTGACGAAGAACAAGCTGACGAAGAACAAGCTGACGAAGAACAAGCTGACGAAGAACAAGCTGACGAAGAAGATACGGAAGCTGACGAGGAAAACGAAGATGAAGAGACCGAAGAAGATGAAGGTAAACAACCATTTCTCTTTCAAAGAATTATACCTGAAATTGTTTTTCCTGAAATTGTCGATCTTTAACTTGCATTGCATCTCCAGTGGTTCGATTTTCATTCCCATTCTTTGCATCACATGGACTAAAAGTAGATTTCAAAATCTAATTATCAATCACAATTATGAACTATTCAGATTTACCAATATCTAGCACTTTAAAAAGTAAGAACGCGATGGTGACACAGCGGTTAGTGTACGTGTCTTTCACCACCGCGAACGGGGTTTAATTCCTGAAGTATTTAGTTGTCTGATTATTATTTTACCTCAGTTGCATGCGAAACGTGTGCGTTCAGTTGTACTTTACCAAACACCGTATGTTCTCTTGGGGTGATCTGGTTTCCTCCAGTAATATACAGGATCTCTAAGGATCGAGACAGAGCTATCTAGCATAACCCATGGAGCTATCTAATATATATAACTAATAGAGCTATATAGTGTAAATAAAGTTATTTTAGTGTAAATAAAGTTAGTTTAGTCTAAATTGTTTCCTGCAGCGACAATGCACGAACAGGGGATGGCCCTTAGTGGACCTCGACTGAGAAGAACAGTTTAAAACTGTAGAGTTATTCAGTAAAAATAAAGTTTATTTCCTGAAGAGGTATAGAATAATGAAAGAAAATAACGTTCCTTTGTTTAGAAGAAACCACAGATGTTGCTGATGACGAGCCCGAGAAACGAGGTCAGTATATTTTAATCGTTTTCACTTCTTCTCTTGTTGACTTTTATTTTTGAAAAATGTATTCATTGGAAGAGATTGGGATATACGCTAGAGGAACAAGTGTGGTTTATCCTTTAATGTATACTAAATTCTTCCTATGCTTTCTCTCAGTTGAGTCATTTTATAAACTGTTGAGTGGTTTGATTACCAACAAACCATAGACAAGTATATTTTCAGCTTGCTCGGTGTGGAAACACCAGGAGAAACGTCATCCAATATAATTTACCCGAGTTCTAATCCCACAGTCACTAGACTTAACGATAAAGATTTACCGATAAAGATAGAGGAAACGAGCACATAGGCTTCTTCTCAATTAACATACAATTTGAACAATATAGCATTGTTCACCGGAGCCCTTTTTACTTTTCGTCGCCTACTAAAACACTGCAATATGCCAACTAGAATGCGGGGTTTCAGTGTAGACAGCGATGAAAAATATTCAAGAAATTGGTTGAAGGATCTAACCACCTGAAAAATATAAAATAGGTCCTTCGTTCGAGCGAAGGCCTTTCGTCGTCTGGATGTTAATATATTCTACTTACTTCCAGTTCGCTCGAAACGTCGACGTTTTTGTTTATATATTTCATGTAGTTGTATCCTTCACCTAACTTCTTAATTTGAATACAGTAAAGTCCCGTTCATTCCCAGGGCAACATGTTGGTCCGACAATATCCAACGATGTTGGTTAATGTTTCATGGGTCAGAGCAGCTCGAGTAATAACAAGAATGAGCAACAATGTAAATCATGAAGTAGTAGTAAATGCGCTAGGACGGGAGACACTCGATGTGCAAAGAAAAATACGAAAGCAAAACTAATGTTCAAAATGTTGAATAAGATAGGTCCTAAATCTCTTACACATCTTTTCACCAATAAGAAGGATGTAACAAATTATAATCTTTCGATAACTCTGTGCTCAATACCACAGTCTCGCACAAATAATATGAAAAGGAGTTTCATGTGTTGGGGACATCAACATGGAACGCCTTACCAAAAGACATTAGGGAAAGCAAATCTCCGTCATCTTTTGAGAAAAAAATTGCTAGTTGTTAATATATTTTAAATATAACTTTCTTATAGTATAGTTTCGTTTACAGTTAGTATAAAATTTAGCTAACATTTTAGTTGTAAATTGTTTGTACATGCCCTTTGTGGAAACCAGCATTTGCAATATTGTTTATTGATATCATTGATTGATGGATGTATGGTAATGTTGACTGATGTTGAAAGATGTTGGATCCGGTTTGACTTTATTCAAAATTTTCATCCAACATCGTCCAACATTGTTGTGTCATGTCCGGTTGTGTTGACTGAAGTTGAATCAAGTTTGACTTTATTCAAAATTTTCATTAAACATCGTCCAACATTGTTGGATCATGTCCGGTTGTGTTGACTGAAGTTGAATCAAGTTTGACTTTATTCAAAATTTTCATTAAACATCGTCCAACATTGTTGTGTCATGTCCGGTTGTGTTGACTGAAGTTGAGTCAAGTTTGACTTTATTCAAAATTTTCATTAAACATTGTCCAACATTGTTGTGTCATGTCCGGTTGTGTTGACTGAAGTTGAGTCAAGTTTGACTTTATTCAAAATTTTCATTAAACATTGTCCAACATTGTTGTGTCATGTCCGGTTGTGTTGACTGAAGTTGAATCAAGTTTGACTTTATTCAAAATTTTCATTAAACATCGTTCAACACTGTTGGGTCATGTTTCGTAATTTTGACTGAAGTTGGATTAGGTTGGACATAAATCAAAATTTTCATCTAACATCGTTCAATATTGTTGGGTCGTGTTTGGCAACGTTGACTGATGTTACAAGATGTTGGATCAGATTTGACTTCATATTATGTTCTAACATGTAGTTTGTATTAAGGTTGGGCATGCAAACGATACAGGAGAGGAAGACTCTGGTGCAGGGTCTGTGGATGCAGACGTGTATGCAAAGCCAAATGGTGCAACCGACGTGTGTGCAAAAGAGTCCGATGTGGTAGCAGGAAAGTATGCCGTTGGGTGACCAGATACAGAATCGTCAAATACAAATACAAGATCCGTTACTACCGTGGCTATGGACCTCGCTTCGTGTGGAAGACCAAAAGAGTTCCATACAGAGTTCGAGTCTGTGTAAATGTACCCAACTTCTGCACCCGATGTAGCAACCTTCGTTACCGATGTGGAAATACCTGCAGCAATGTGTGCAGATACAGAAGGGTAAGGGATATATTCGTCATCACTCGAGTATATATGCATGAACTTGTGGTTGGCACTTGGCAACTGGACTTTGTAGTTCAGGGTCAGAGCGCTGCACCGGATTCGCAGGGCCGTAGGTTCGATTCCTGCTCGAAGGGCCTATAGTAGCATTTTTTGCGACCGCTCTGAAATACGTATCGGTTTCGCTCGAAACCTCCATCCAAGAAAAACCCTTCAACAAGGAATAGATTTCACTAATACTGCATTGTACATTTGCTATGCATAAATGAAGCGGCCATATTAGTGTGACCACCACAACTCTACTGTGGTTTGCTGACATGTTAGAAGAGGTTCTTACAGTTTCTGGTGATTGGTGGGAAAGTACGCGTATAGACCAAATCGTAATGTCGATTGTGCATCCAAATGACACGTTCTGCGTCGGGATAAAATTGCAGTTGAATCATAACATGTAGCTAAGTCTGGAAGATTATGAATATGCATATATCAAAATAAACAACTGGTCAATCATATATTCAATGCCTTTTCGTACCAACATACCTTGTCCTCTGTGTAAAGCAAAATACAGGGTGTCTCAGTGTAAAGCAAAATACAGGGTGGCGGCGAGTAGTGATTTGTTGGCTGAGGCAATGTTGGAAGACAAGATAGCTGATATTTGGCCGGACTATCCTTGTCTATACGACGTAAGGTGTCCTGAATTTAAAAATCGAGATATGCGCGATAAATCTATGCACGAAATGGATGGAAAACTTGGAAAAACAGGTAGGTTGAACATTTGAACCGATATTAGATATTTCAAGTTTGCTTGTATGACGGATATTTCTATCTTGTCTTCCAACATTGCCTCAGCCACCAAATCACTACTCGCCGCCATTTTATTGATCGGGATTAGCCCTTCTACGCATGCGTATTCGTATGACATTGTAAGGCGATAGCTTTGCACGCGCGCACACTTGGAGGAAATGTTCACTCGTGCACAAAATTGTTCCACATGTTGAATATCAGGTGCCGATGGCACGCATGAACAACAGCGCTCAAAACGCCACCGCACACTGGGGGAACTTGCTTACGCCAACAGTCACGAGTGAAACTTTGCTAAGCTGATAGCTCTAGTGTGCGGCGGGCTTTAGAAATTAGAGGCTTTAGAAATTTAGCTTTGTCTGGCATATTTGCATGCAATTAGAAGCAAATAAGCAATTTTAAATTCCCAAGTGTACAAAATCGAGGCTTTTTCTAAAGCCTCTAATTTCTAAGGGTAGCGGTTTTTTTGAGACACCCTGTATAGAAAGTTGCACATAAGGGAATAGTTTGTATAATGTAAGATTAGTCAATCATGCGAAAGCTAATTGTTGTTTGAGCAAATTTTACATATTCAAATCACATTGCAGTTGTATTGTGGTTGTTTGTTAAACACAAAGAATGATTGAACAATTGAATACTTTGATATGCATATTTTAAAACCTCCGTCAAATTACAAAGCAGCTAACAATTGAATGGGATTTATGTTGAACGGTACCTGACCGTGCACAAATCTTTTGTTTTACATTCATTAATATTTCAGAAACACGGTTTGGAGATTAAGCCCAAACATTTCTATTGGTCGATTCATAAAACTACAATATATTCACTAACCGTGACCGTGCACAAATGCAAACAAAAACATAGAACAAAAGCGAAAGCCGAGTATCCTAACCATGTTATCTCTATATTAATTATGGTCTTAGCTACATGTTATGATTCAACTGCAATTTTATCCCGACGCAGAATGCGTCATTTGGATGTGCATTGACATTACGAATTGGTCTATTGTCTAGATAGCTTTGAATTAAACAATTTTTGTTTTTTTATATAGTGCTTCCCATACCACGGATGAACTATCTAACTTCGTTAAAGGATGCCTGGTTATAAAACGGATTATTACGATTGGAAAACATTTCATTTACTAGCGTTATACATGTAGAATGATGTACAAATTTGTGTTCATTTTGTGTTTTAGAAATAAACTTTTGTTGCATAATATGTGTTTTCGTTTTTGATTTTCCAAAGTGCGGTCACGAGAGATTGTGGTATAGAGCTTGAGGACAATCGTATAACATGTTTGAGGGGGGGAGGGGGTTATTGTAGTGAGGGTCATATCTAATTTTCTGATTTTGTATCAGTACACATTCTATAAGCAATAGAGGGTCCCGTCAGTCCGGAGACTAGCTAGTACCCCCACCCCCAGGAAAATTTTCGTGACGACGCCGTTTAGAGTGATCGAAAATTATACGACCAATGCTGCCCATTAAAAGCAATCCATGACAAGACTGCATAGTGTACCTCCGTCATCAGAATAAGTCACTACTTACGCATGCACTTCTCTTCATCCCAAAGAAAGCAAGACCAAATTTAGTAGTTAGAAAATATTATGTCCCTGAATTGTCATTTCCTGCATTTTGGGATACAAATTCTGAACGACACGAAACGTCGTATAAATATTGAAAAGAATATATATTCAGGACTTCAAAAGTTTTACTCTTCAAATTGAAGAGAAAAATATGATATAATCTGAAAGTGAAGAGAACTTTTTCACAATACCATCGTATTTCGAGAAATACAATTTGTTTGGCGAGTATATTACCAACTCAATGGCTTAATTCAACTTGTACTACACCAAGACATGGTTTGTACTCCCCTAATGTTTTCTACACCCCAGTACATCCCGTGGCGAGGCCTCTGCATTAACTCCATGTCAAAATTGTTCAACTATAGTTTTTGAGTTATTGTGCTTGCAGAGAAACACGCAATCAGTGTTGTAAATACTCGTTACCAAAGTAAGGCGTTACTAATTACTAATTACTTTTTGAACAATTTTTCGGTAATTTACTACTTTCTGTACGAATTAAGTAAATCTTTCACATGCAACCTATAAAGCTGGCTGTTCAGGTGGCTCGATATAGTAATCAGAAAAACCTTATTCAAGAATCGCGAAAATAAAACTTCATACTATATGTACAAACCCGCGTGACCACGGGTTGTGCGCGCGGGGGTATTAACGAAAGAACTTCCAAAATGACCTGACGTGGGCAGTTGCTCGCGCCATTTCGCGTCATTACGCGTGTTATATACTGTTTTCATGTCAATTGCTGACGTCATTAAAAAATTCCATTTTTAAAAAACAATGCGCTATATCTCATTATTTTGTCCGGTGCCCTATGTTCAAATTTTGCATGCTGTATTGCCGCAAGAATCTTTCATTTTACCAAAAATAAAAAAATTATGTAATGCCAAAACAATTTTATTGAAGAAAACGACATTTTTGTCTTTTTCAAAAAAATGGCATTACAGAATTTTTTTAATATTTTGCTTATTGTTAGTCTGTCTTGCAAGTAAAATGATGCACGAAAAAAATCGGGGGTAACCGTGCTTCTTTTCCAACTACACGAGGCGATATGCTATTCTGGAGTGAATTTCGTACGCGTATGTTGCCATAGTAACGAACTATGTGTTGCTAAAACTAACATAATTTGAAAGTAGAAAGATCAAAAAATATGAAACCCCGATATCCTGGTGAATAAAACCTAAAAATACGTAGTTTAAAAATTTCAAAGTGTTGGACACCTGAATTTTTGAAAACTGTATCGATCCACTTTATAAAAGTTATGTTTTTTTCACAAACCTAACGCGAAAAACCTATTTTAGCTTTTAAAAGCAATATATAGTATCATAGTAAACAGAATATAGACATATGTAATGAAACACATCTTTTCTCGAGCATTTACTCTTTGGCCGCCATGTTGAAAGGCAGCCGTGTTGGCGGTTTCTATATTTATAATGACGATTGATTTAATAATATAGACCAGACCAGAGGCGTCAGATATGAAACCGTGCTTGAGTGAGAGAACAATAAACAACAGCTCAAAAGCGTACAATTTTGTTTGGTTTCTTGACTTACATGTTGATAAAACTGTTTAAACCTTTTTTAAAACTTAAAAGCAAACAAAAACCAAATTTTGCAAGTATTTTGAACTATATATGATTCCCAAGATCTATTATACATAATATCCCACTCCTAGCAATTGAAGTGTATAATTTTCAAATGGAAGCATGTAATATGATATTTTTCCGACCCTCACCCCTTAGGCAATAAATTTTTAAAGAGACACGTGACCAGCTTCATCCAGGGTTTTCCTCCACAAGAGGGAAAAGCGTGGGTACGAGGTTGGAAAATGCTTAGCACTACGTTCATTCAAGTGTGCCATGCATGAGATAATAGATACAGCTATTTCAATTAAGGTTGTCAAAAGCAATAGTCAAATGTACAGTCCAAGCGCAAAGAGTATAATGAGAATGAGATATTTTTAGGCAAAAATATATACGCCATTTCGGGATTCGCGACGCCATCTTGCCAAGTGGGGCAAATACAATGGTAATAACATTACTTCGTCCCTAGGGTCATGCTATTGTTGCTCTGCATGTTGTGTTTGCCCCACTTGGCAAGATGGCGTCGCGAACCGCGAAAAGGAGTATTATAGATCGCAGTGCGAGCATATATGATATTTGCATATTTAGAAGTAAATCAGCTCTTTAATATCAATCGCTTGATATATCAAAGAATACCATGTGCATAGGTGTAATACCACTTACGGTGGAGAACTATTTTCTTGACAGAAATAATAGGATTGGAAGTGAAAGAAGAAACTTATTACTTACAAACTTCAACCGTTTGTCGCCAATTTGTAAATTTCTGTACGCGTTGTCGCCGACAAATTAAATATAAACCCAGAAAAGGATGCATGTTTTTTTTGTTGTTTTTTTATATTTATTTAGCTTCGCCAACTAGGGCAGGGTCACCACAACAGCATATGCCAATTACTGTGGGCCCTTTTACCTAACCCACCCTGTCAACTTTCCCTGTGGGAGGAAACCGGAGTACCTGGAGAAAACCCACGACTTTCGGCAGAGCGTTGACTTTACTCTTTTCACTTGAGGACTGGGTTCGAGTCTCATTGAGAAAGTTCTCACTGAGACTTGAACCAGCGACCTTAGAGGTGAAAGGCAAGTGCGCTAACCACTTCGCCTCCGAAGCCCCATGATATACCTCTGGGAATTGCCAAAACAAAAAAGAGCCGTACTGTCATAGGCTGCTTCATTGGCTGCATTAAACAGCTAAAAACTATGAAAATAAGATATACCCATCTTGCTGTTCGCGCTTGGAGTGTACATTTGCACGACTATTGCCTGTGACAACCTTAATTGAAATAGCTGTACAAGTGGCAATTATAATAAACATGGCATGGACTGATGATTTATCACCCGCACGGTCCCGCCAATGCTGCATTACAGTCGCCTCTGGGGCTACTATTTGAGAAAAACCCGGTCATTTAGTATCAGCTTGCTTATTTTAACTTTGCTATTTTTAAGAACAACATAAGATCAATTTATAAATACATGGTCTATTGACTATTACTGTATATAAAGAGCCATGCAATATCAAGTTATTGTAAAACGAGAAGCCAAAAATTAGCCAAAGTACTATTTAAAGGGTTCCTGTGTCAATGACATTAAAACTGCACATATAGGTCTGCATAATATTGCATATTTCGCCCTATTATTCGTCAAAAATACCAGTGTCAGTTGCCGAATCATCACAAATATTAAAAAGTTCGATCATGTAACACCAGGTCTGCAAGAACTTAAATGGCTATCTATTGAAAACTTACCTATTTATAAAGACACGGTAATGACTTATAAATGTCTGAACAATCTTGCACATAATTACCTTGCAAATAAATTTGTGAAAAGATCCGACATTCATAATCGCCAGACTAAAAATAACCACCGCTTAGACATCCCAAGCTATAGAACTAGTACGGGGCAAAGAACATTTTACTATCGCGCAGTAAAAATATGGAATGAAATTGATGACGAACTTAAAAAGATTCCCAAACTCAAAGATTTTAAGAAAAAACTTAAAAGAATATCTCTTAAATTCTTAGCATATGCTTAACATTTTAATGAATTTAATACATAAGAACATATTACGAAGGTTTTAATAGACAGATTTGTTTTAGGTAACTAAATATTTAAGCATGGTTTTTAGATTGTATATCTGTTTTGTAATTGTAAATGTTGAAAAGTCCCTAGAGGAACATGCAAATTTAATAATAATAATAGTATTCTATTTCCCAACACTCGTTAGTCATAAACGTTAGTCAGCGGAAGGAAAGTGAGTCAAACACGAACTTCCTGCGGTGATAAGTCCACGAATTTTCCCGGGTGGGTGGGATCGTCTCGCTAATACGCTCACTTTGTTGCTGACTTGAAGATACTGAGATAAAACGAGCTGAATCGCCTACTTACAGGGCCTTTTTTAACTAATCATTGGTGTGCAATCATAGCTACAACATTGTATATAGATTGTATGGTATACGAGTCAATATCGGTATACATGACACATGTAAAAAACCTTATCCAGGGTCGCCAAAGGTCAGGGCTTTAGTTAGATAAATCATTGATGTGCAATCATAGCTACAACATTGTATGTAGATTGCATGGTACGAGTCAATATCGGTATACATGACACATGTAAAAAACCTGATCCGTGGTCGCCGAAGGTCAGGGCTTTAGTTAGATAAATCATTGGTGTGCAATCATAGCTTCAACATTGTATGTAGATTGCATGGTACGAGTCAATATCGGTATACATGACACGTGTAAAAAACCCTGATCCGCGGTCGCCGAAGATCGGGGCCCCCGATGCTGATGGGATTATACCTCCCAGCTAAAGTAAGGTGCATGCATGTCTAATCCAAAAAATCACCGTTTTCTTGGCTTAATTTCCATATATATTAACGACCTGAATTTTAATACAAACTGAGCCTTAATCCTAACTCTAATCCTAACCACAACCCTAATCCTAACTCTTAATCCTAACCCTAATCCTTGTGTCGTAATTTCGGGCTAGTAATATGAAAGTCACCCGTTTCCTTAGTTACTAAATTTTAGCTGCAAAAATTGCATATTATTCAAGAGTCTCCGAGATGAAAGAACTGTAGTAAAACAGGAAAGATCTCTTTCAGTGCGTTCAAACCGTAATTATTAATTTGAAACAGGAACACATCGCGTCCTTGTAAGTACCTTCATGAGAGCACAGTGATGCACGTAGGTGGATTACATCTTGCTAATAAGTTAAGCACATTAATATCGCGTGTGAGTTTTGGAACCAGTATACGAATCTAATCGTATTTGTAGTGAGTAAAAAAATGATGGAAATTTCATTGTAAAAATTAAGGGAATATAAGAATCAGGACAATACATGGAAATATACTGCAACTAGAGCTATGTGATGAGTGAAAATATGCATGCATGCCTATACATTACTACATATCATGCATTTTAGAAAAGCGAATAATGGAATTGCTCTTGAATAAAGGTATCAAGCTCCGGCTTAAAATGACCACTTTTCTTTCGAGTGCAATAAGTCAATTTTGTGTGGGCGAATCGCTGAAAATTCACAATACAATATTGTTATCTTCCCCCTTTGATTGTTATTGCTTCATAGAGCTTTTAAAAAGACATCTCTCTTCTAATACAAGTTTTTCATTAAAAAACTACCTAATAACCCATGTATAAAACGGGAAAAAAAAGCTTGAGCACTGTAAGCTTTCTTGAGGCTAAACAAGTACAACACTTGTGTTTTCAGACGATTTTCAAGTATCGTACTTCTGCAACTTTCTGATTCAAAGTTTCTTTTGAGGCCAGGATGTGAAATTAAGAATACATGTTCTCAGCATATTGGCTTACAATGCTGCTGACGAATACGTAGTAATATTGCAACCATGGCAACGACATCGCGAACCTGCATAAATCAGCAGGAGACAGCGTATAAAAGGCCCAAGTTTTATCAGTTCGTCACTTGGTGTTGGAACTTCAAGCAAGAAACAGTTTGAAGAAAAGCAGAAGAACAATGAAGAGTTTTGCGTTGTTGTGTTTCCTGTTGTTGGCTTCGGCCTGCGTTTTTGGTAAGTTCGAAGCCGTCATTTCACTCAGTTGCATGATTGAGGATCGAGCTATGCATGCTGGGAAAGCATCACACCAGACCAACACTTAGCGACTTACAGTTACTGCAGATGATTTTCTTGCTCGAAAATGTGCGATTGCTTGCACTTCAAGGCTAGTGTTTTAACCCCAAGCACATGAAATATAGGATTTTTTCACCATAAAATCATTTGTGGTAGAGCCAAAATTTAGTTTTTTCATCATACAAGCAAGTCAAATTGTAGGCATTCTCCAACTGCCTTGTAAACAGTTTTTTCAAAGGCCTTCGATTTACCTCAGAGGGTGAAACGAAGTATTTTAGCTAAAGCTTAGCATTAATAGATAGAAAACGATGAGATATAAGTCCCGAATTAAAAGAACATCCATATGGACAGTAATCTTACTGAAATTTCTACTCCTTGCAGCTGTGGTTTAATTCCTTTTCAAACTGCGTCCATGGGAAACATATCAAATCATAAAACGTTTGTGAACCAAATGGGATAGAGTAATTGAGGTTTCATTTTCTAAACCTTAATGCATGAACAGACTGAAAAAGATCTTAGAATAATTTCATACCTATTTAAATAGTAAGTACCAAAATATTCGAGTAAGCTATCTAATTACTTTACCATCGGTGTTTATGCAAAAAATCAGTGATTGTTCTAACATTTTTAGAAATGTACACTCGGGGGATTTTAAGTAGTTGCAGTCTCATTTTGTTAAAACCACTAACTTTTCTTTATTCGTTAACAAACAGTGGCTCGCGCGGAAGAAGAGACTCCCGCCGTCGATGATGCCCCAAAAATGGAAGATCAGCCGGAGACAGCTGACGTAGCAGCTGACGAAGAACAAGCTGACGAAGAACAAGCTGACGAAGAACAAGCTGACGAAGAAGAGACGGAAGCTGACGAGGAAGACGAAGATGAAGAGACCGAAGAAGATGAAGGTAAACAACCATTTCTCTTTCAAAGAATTATACCTGAAATTGTTTTTCCTGAACTTGTCTATCTTTAACTTCCATTGCATCTCCAGTGGTTCGATTTTCATTCACCATTCTTTGCATGACATTGACTAAAAGTAGATTTCAAAATCTAATTATCAATCACAATTATGGACCATTCAGATTTACCGATATGTAGCACTTTAAAAAGTAAGAACGCGATGGTGACAGAACTCGATACATGTCTTTCACCACTGTGAACGGGGTTCGATACCTGAAGTATTTAGTTGTCTGATTATAATTTTACCTCAGTTGCATGCGAAACGTGTCTTTCAGTTAGACGTTACCAAACATCGTATGTTTTCTTCGGGTGCTCCGGTTTCCTCCAGTAATATACTGGGCCTCTAAGGATCGAGATAGAGCTATCTAGCATAACCGATGGAGCTATCTAATCCATATAACTGATAGAGCTATATAGTGTAAATAAAGTTAGTTTAGTGTAAACGAATAGGGGATGGCCCTTGGTGGACCTCGACTGAGAAGAACAGTTTAAAACTGTAGAGTTATTCAGTAAAAATAAAGTTTATTTCCTGAAGAGGTATAGAATAATGAAAGAAAATAACGTTCCTTTGTTTAGAAGAAACCACAGATGTTGCTGATGACGAGCCCGAGAAACGAGGTCAGTATATTTTAATCGTTTTCACTTCTTCTCTTGTTGACTTTTATTTTTGAAAAATGTATTCATTGGAAGAGATTGGGATATGCGCTAGAGGAACAAGACCGTGTGGTTTATCCTTTAATGTATACTAAATTCTTCCTATGCTTTCCCTCAGTTGAGTCATTTTATAAACCGTTGAGTGGTTTGATTACCAACAAACCATAGACAAATATTTTTTCAGCTTGCTCGGTGTGGAAACACCAGGAGAAACGTCATCCAATATAATTTACCCGAGTTCTAATCCCACAGTCACTAGACTTAACGATAAAGATTTACCGATAAAGATAGAGGAAACGAGCACATAGGCTTCTTCTCAATTAACATACAATTTGAACAATATAGCATTGTTCACCGGAGCCCTTTTTACTTTTCGTCGCCTACTAAAACACTGCAATATGCCAACTAGAATGCGGGGTTTCAGTGTAGACAGCGATGAAAAATATTCAAGAAATTGGTTGAAGGATCTAACCACCTGAAAAATATAAAATAGGTCCTTCGCTCGAGCGAAGGCCTTTCGTCGTCTGGATGTTAATATATTCTACTTACTTCCAGTTCGCTCGAAACGTCGACGTTTTTGTTTATATATTTCATGTAGTTGTATCCTTCACCTAACTTCTTAATTTGAATACAGTAAAGTCCCGTTCATTCCCAGGGCAACATGTTGGTCCGACAATATCCAACGCTGTTGGTTAATGTTTCATGGGTCAGAGCAGCTCGAGTAATAACAAGAATGAGCAACAATGTAAATCATGAAGTAGTAGTAAATGCGCTAGGACGGGAGACATTCGATGTGCAAAGAAAAATACGAAAGCAAAACTAATGTTCAAAATGTTGAATAAGATAGGTCCTAAATCTCTTACATATCTTTTCACCAATAAGAAGGATGTAACAAATTATAATCTTTCGATAACTCTGTGCTCAATACCACAGTGTCGCACAAATAATATGAAAAGGAGTTTCATGTGTTGGGGACATCAACATGGAACGCCTTACCAAAAGACATTAGGGAAAGCAAATCTCCGTCATCTTTTGAGAAAAAAATTGCTAGTTGTTAATATATTTTAAATATAACTTTCTTATAGTATAGTTTCGTTTACAGTTAGTATAAAATTTAGCTAACATTTTAGTTGTAAATTGTTTGTACACGCCCTTTGTGGAAACCAGCATTTGCAATATTGTTTATTGATATCATTGATTGATGGATGTTTGGTAATTGAAGATGTTGGATCCGGTTTGACTTTATTCAAAATTTTCATCCAACATCGTCCAACATTGTTGTGTCATGTCCGGTTGTGTTGACTGAAGTTGAATCAAGTTTGACTTTATTCAAAATTTTCATTAAACATCGTTCAACACTGTTGGGTCATGTTTCGTAATTTTGACTGAAGTTGGATTAGGTTGGACATAAATCAAAATTTTCATCTAACATCGTTCAATATTGTTGGGTCGTGTTTGGCAACGTTGACTGATGTTACAAGATGTTGGATCAGATTTGACTTCATATTATGTTCTAACATGTAGTTTGTATTAAGGTTGGGCATGCAAACGATACAGGAGAGGAAGACTCTGGTGCAGGGTCTGTGGATGCAGACGTGTATGCAAAGCCAAATGGTGCAACCGACGTGTGTGCAAAAGAGTCCGATGTGGTAGCAGGAAAGTATGCCGTTGGGTGACCAGATACAGAATCGTCAGATACAAATACAAGATCCGTTACTACCGTGGCTATGGACCTCGCTTCGTGTGGAAGACCAAAAGAGTTCCATACAGAGTTCGAGTCTGTGTAAATGTACCCAACTTCTGCACCCGATGTAGCAACCTTCGTTACCGATGTGGAAATACGTGCAGCAATGTGTGCGGATACAGAAGGGTAAGGGATATATTCGTCATCACTCGAGTATATATGCATGAACTTGTGGTTGGCACTTGGCAACTGGACTTTGTAGTTCAGGGTCAGAGCGCTGCACCGGATTCGCAGGGCCGTAGGTTCTATTCCTGCTCGAAGGGCCTATAGTAGCATTTTTTGCGACCGCTGTGAAATACGTATCGGTTTCGCTCGAAACCTCCATCCAAGAAAAACCCTTCAACAAGGGATAGATTTCACTAATACTGCATTGTACATTTGCTATTCATAAATGAAGCGGCCATATTAGTGTGACCACCACAACTCTACTGTGGTTTGGTGACATGTTAGAAGAGGTTCTTACAGTTTCTGGTGATTGGTAGGAAAGCACGCGTATAGACCAAATCGTAATGTCGATTGTGCATCCAAATGACACGTTCTGCGTCGGGATAAAATTGCAGTTGAATCATAACATGTAGCTAAGTCTGGAAGACTATGAATATGCATATATCAAAATAAACAACTGGTCAATCATATATTCAATGCCTTTTCGTACCAACATACCTTGTCCTCTGTGTAAAGCAAAATACAGGGTGTCTCAAAAAAACCGCTACCCCGCCGCACACTGGAGCTATCAGCTTAGCAAAGTTTCACTCGTGACTGTTGGCGTAAGCAAGTTCCCCCAGTGTGCGGTGGCGTTTTGAGCGCTGTTGTTCACGCGTGCCATCGGCACCTGATATTCAACATGTTGAACAATTTTGTGCACGAGTGAACATTTCTTCCAAGTGTGCGCGCGTGCAAAGCTATCGCCACAGAATAAGGTACACAGAAGGTCGACTTCTTGATTTTTCCTATGATTTTGGCGTAACCGCGCCACGCCATCAGACGCCATGGTCCTAGCCAGTGCGTGAATGCCTCTCCTTAGCGCACTGGCTAGGACCATGGCGTGTGATGGCGTGGCAGCGGTTACGCTTTTTTGGCTGAGTCGACCTTCTGTGTATCTTATTCTGTGCTATCGCCTTACAATGTCATACGAATACGCATGCGTAGAAGTGCTAATCGCGACAAATAAAATGGCGGCGAGTAGTGATTTGGTGGCTGAAGCAATGTTGGAAGACAAGATAGCTGATATTTGGCCGGACTATCCTTGTCTATACGACGTAAGGTGTCCTGAATTAAAAAATCGAGGTATGCGCGATAAATCTATGCACGAAATGGCTGGAAAACTTGGAAAAACAGGTAGGTTGAACATTTGAACAGATATTAGATATTTCAAGTTTGCTTGTATGACGGATATTTCTATCTTGTCTTCCAACATTGCCTCAGCCACCAAATCACTACTCGCCGCCATTTTATTGATCGCGATTAGCACTTCTACGCATGCGTATTCGTATGACATTGTAAGGCGATAGCTTTGCACGCGCGCACACTTGGAAGAAATGTTCACTCGTGCACAAAATTGTTCAACATGTTGAATATCAGGTGCCGATGGCACGCGTGAACAACAGCGCTCAAAACGCCACCGCACACTGGGGGAACTTGCTTACGCCAACAGTCACGAGTGAAACTTTGCTAAGCTGATAGCTCTAGTGTGCGGCGGGGAAATTAGAGGCTTTAGAAATTTCGCTTTGTCTGGCATATTTGCATGCAATTAGAAGCAAATAAGCAATTTTAAATTCCCAAGTGTGCAAAATCGAGGCTTTTTCTAAAGCCTCTAATTTCTAAGGGTAGCGGTTTTTTTGAGACACCCTGTATAGAAAGTTGCACATAAGGGAATAGTTTTGTGTAATGCCAGATTAGTCAATCGGGCGAAAGCTAATTGTTCTTTGAGCAATGTTTTACATATTCAAATCACATTGCAGTTGTATTGTGGTTGTTTGTTAAACACAAAGAATGATTGAACAATTGAATACTTTGATATTCATATTTTAAAACCTCCAGTCTTAGCATAGTTAATATAGAGATAACATGGTTAGGAAACTCGTCAAATTACAAAGCAGCTAACAATTGAATGGGATTTATGTTGAACGGTACCTGACCGTGCACAAATCTTTTGTTTTACATTCATTAATATTTCAGAAACACGGTTTGGAGATTAAGCCCAAACATTTCTATTGGTCGATTCATAAAACTACAATATATTCACTAACCGTGACCGTGCACAAATGCAAACAAAAACATAGAACAAAAGCGAAAGCCGAGTATCCTAAACATGTTATCTCTATATTAATTGTGGTCTTGGGTACATGTTATGATTCAACTGCAATTTTATCCCGACGCAGAATGCGTCATTTGGATGTGCATTGACATTATGAATTGGTCTATTGTCTAGATAGCTTTGAATTAAACAATTTTTGTTTTTTTATATATAGTGCTTCCCATACCGCGGATGAACTATCTAACTTCGTTAAAGGTTGCCTGGTTACAAAACGGATTATTACGATTGGAAAATATTTCATTTACTAGCGTTATACATGTAGAATGATGTACAAATTTGTGTTCATTTTGTGTTTTAGAAATAAACTTTTGTTGCATAATATGTGTTTTCGTTTTTGATTTTCCAAATTAAAGTGCGGTCACGAGAGATTGTGGTATAGAGCTTGAGGACAATCGTATAACATGTTTGAGGGGGGGGGGGTTATTGTAGTGGGGGTCATATCTAATTTTCTGATTTTGTATCACTACACATTCTATAAGCAATAGAGGGTCCCGTCAGTCCGGAGACTAGCTAGTACCCCCCACCCCCCAGGAAAATTTTCGTGACGACGCCGTTTAGAGTGATCGATAATTATACGACCAATGCTGCCCATTAAAAGCAATCCATGACAAGACTGCATAGTGTACCTCCGTCATCAGAATAAGTCACTAATTACGCATGCAGCACTTCTCTTCATCCCAAAGAAAGCAAGACCAAATTTAGTAGTTAGAAAATATTATGTCCCTGAATTGTCATTTCCTGCATTTTGGGATACAAATTCTGAACGACACGAAACGTCGTATAAATATTGAAAAGAATATATATTCAGGACTTCAAAAGTTTTACTCTTCAAATTGAAGAGAAAAATATGATATAATCTGAAAGTGAAGAGAACTTTTTCACAATACCATCATATTTCGAGAAATACAATTTGTTTGGCGAGTATTTTACGAACTCAATGGCTTAATTCAACTTGTACTACACCAAGACATGGTTTGTACTCCCCTAATGTTTTCTACACCCCAGTCCATCCCGTGGCGAGGCCTCTGCATTAACTCCATGTCAAAATTGTTCAACTATAGTTTTTGAGTTATTGTGCTTGCAGAGAAACACGCAATCAGTGTTGTAAATACTCGTTACCAAAGTAAGGCGTTACTAATTACTAATTACTTTTTGAGCAATTTTTCGGTAATTTACTACTTTCTGTACGAATTAAGTAAATCTTTCACATGCAACCTATAAAGCTGGCTGTTCAGGTGGCTCGATATAGTAATCAGAAAAACCTTATTCAAGAATCGCGAAAATAAAACTTCATACTATATGTACAAACCCGCGTGACCACGGGTTGTGCGCGCGGGGGTATTAACGAAAGAACTTCCAAAATGACCTGACGTGGGCAGTTGCTCGCGCCATTTCGCGTCATTACGCGTGTTATATACTGTTTTCATGTCAATTGCTGACGTCATTAAAAAATTCCATTTTTAAAAAACAATGCGCTATATCTCATTATTTTGTCCGGTGACCTATGTTCAAATTTTGCATGCTGTATTGCCGCAAGAATCTTTCATTTTACCAAAAATAAAAAAATTATGTAATGCCAAAACAATTTTATTGAAGAAAACGACATTTTTGTCTTTTTCAAAAAAATGGCATTACAGAATTTTTTTAATATTTTGCTTATTGTTAGTCTGTCTTGCAAGTAAAATGATGCACGAAAAAAATCGGGGGTAACCGTGCTTCTTTTCCAACTACACGAGGCGATATGCTATTCTGGAGTGAATTTCGTACGCGTATGTTGCCATAGTAACGAACTATGTGTTGCTAAAACTAACATAATTTGAAAGTAGAAAGATCAAAAAATATGAAACCCCGATATCCTGGTGAATAAAACCTAAAAATACGTAGTTTAAAAATTTCAAAGTGTTGGACACCTGAATTTTTGAAAACTGTATCGATCCACTTTATAAAAGTTATGTTTTTTTCACAAACCTAACGCGAAAAACCTATTTTAGCTTTAATTTTAAAAGCAATATATATAGTATCATATATAGTAAACAGAATATAGACATATGTAATGAAACACATCTTTTCTCGAGCATTTACTCTTTGGCCGCCATGTTGAAAGGCAGCCATGTTGGAGGTTTCTATATTTATAATGACGATTGATTTAATAATATAGACCAGACCAGAGGCGTCAGATATGAAACCGTGCTTGAGTGAGAGAACAATAAACAACAGCTCAAAAGCATACAATTTTGTTTGGTTTCTTGACTTACATGTTGATAAAACTGTTTAAACCTTTTTTAAAACTTAAAAGCAAACAAAAACCAAATTTTGCAAGTATTTTGAACTATATATGATTCCCATTATCTATTATACATAATATCCCACTCCGTGCAATCGAAGCGTATAATTTTCCATTGGAAGCATGTAATATGATACTTTTCCGATCCTCACCCCTTAGGCAATAAATTTTTAAAGAGACACGTGACCGGCTCCATCCAGGGTTTTTCCTCCACAAGAGGGAAAAGCCTGGGTACGAGTTTGGAAAATGCTTAGCACGTTCTTTCAAGCGTGCCACGCATGAGATAATAGCTAGATACAGCTATTTCAATTAAGGTTGTCAAAAGCAATAGTCAAATGTACAATCCAAGCGCAAAGAGTACAATGAGAATGAGATATTTTTAGGCAAAAATATATACGCATTTTCGGGATTCGCGACGCCATCTTGCCAAGTGGGGCAAATACAATGGTAATAATATTACTTCGGCCCTAGGGTAATGCTATTGTTGCTCTGCATGTTGTGTTTGCCCCACTTGGCAAGATGGCGTCGCGAACCAAGAAAAGGAGTATTATAGATCGCAGTGCGAGCATATATGATATTTGCATATTTAGAAGTAAATCAGCTCTTTAATATCAATCGCTTGATATATCAAAGAATACCATGTGCATAGGTGTAATACCACTTACGGTGGAGAACTATTTTCTTGACAGAAATAATAGGATTGGAAGTGAAAGAAGAAACTTATTACTTACAAACTTCAACCGTTTGTCGCCAATTTGTAAATTTCTGTACGCGTTGTCGCCGACAAATTAAATATAAACCCAGAAAAGGATGCATGTTTTTTTTGGTTTTTTTTATATTTATTTAGCTTCGCCAACTAGGGCAGGGTCACCACAACAGCATATGCCAATTACTGTGGGCCCTTTTACCTAACCCACCCTGTCAACTTTCCCTGTGGGAGGAAACCGGAGTACCTGGAGAAAACCCACGACTTTCGGCAGAGCGTTGACTTTACTCTTTTCACTTGAGGACTGGGTTCGAGTCGCATTGAGAAAGTTCTCACTGAGACTTGAACCAGCGACCTTAGAGGTGAAAGGCAAGTGCGCTAACCACTTCGCCACCGAAGCCCCATGATATACCTCTGGGAATTGCCAAAACAAAAAAGAGCCGTACTGTCATAGGCTACTTCATTGGCTGCATTAAACGGCTAAAAATATTAAAATAATATATACCCATCTTGCTATTCGCGCTTGGAGTGTACATTTGCATGACTATTGCCTGTGACAACCTTAATTGAAATAGCTGTACAAGTGGCAATTATAATAAACATGGCATGGACTGATGATTTATCACCCGCACGGTCCCGCCACGGTCCCGTCAAGCATCAAGAGATCTCCTGGTACACACAAAGTGGCCATGTGGGTCTAAAACAGATCTATTACAAGTCTACATAAACGGTAGACAACATAGATCACCACGAAATAAAATCAGAAACATGCCATAACCAACCATTACTCACTCATTTCATACTTAGCAATATTTAGCAACTCAGCAAATAAAACCATTAATAACAAAAATGGCTTGACAAACTAACCAGATGAATGTTGACCAGACTTAAACTTGGACACAATGTGCCATACCTGAGTCCGCCATTCATAATTCTCCCAAAGAGCGAGAAACCAAAACAAAGTCACGAGCATCATGTCACACATGCGTCATGCCATCTGTCACAAACCACATACATCATTATTTAATTATCCACATTCACCACACAGACCACACTTCATTCCTTCCGTACTACATTGTCAATCAATGCCTCCACTTCATACAACAATTTTCATCTCTTTGTCCACCTCTTGATCCCACTGTCACAATCATCATGTCACACATGCGTCACGCCATCTGTCACACACCAAAACACCGTTATTCAGATTCACCACCATCCATCACAGACCACACTACACTCACTTCGTACCACATTGTCATGCCATCTGTCACAAACCACATACATAATTATCCACATTCGCCACACAGACCACACTTCATTCCTTCCGTACTACATTGTCAATCAATGCTTCCACTTCATACAACAATTTTCATCTCTTTGTCCACCTCTTGATCCCACTGTCACAATCATCATGTCACACATGCGTCACGCCATCTGTCACACACCAAAACACCGTTATTCAGATTCACCACCATCCATCACAGACCACACTACACTCACTTCGTACCACATTGTCATGCCATCTGTCACAAACCACATACATAATTATCCACATTCGCCAAACAGACCACACTTCATTCCTTCCGTACTACATTGTCAATCAATGCTTCCACTTCATACAACAATTTTCATCTCTTTGTCCACCCTTGATCCCACTGTCACGAACATCATGTCACACATGCGTCACGCCATCTGTCACACACCAAAACACTGTTATTCAGATTCACCACCATCCATCACAGACCACACTACACTCACTTCGTACCACATTGTCATGCCATCTGTCACAAACCACATACATAATTATCCACATTCGCCAAACAGACCACACTTCATTCCTTCCGTACTACATTGTCAATCAATGCTTCCACTTCATACAACAATTTTCATCTCTTTGTCCACCCCTTGATCCCACTGTCACAACCATCATGTCACACATGCGTCACGCCATCTGTCACACACCAAAACACCGTTATTCAGATTCACCACCATCCATCACAGACCACACTACACTCACTTCGTACCACATTGTCAATTGATTCTTCCACTCCGCACAACAATTTTCACCACTGTACACCTCCTCAACATCTGATCTCACTGGATTTCAAACCTTAATCGAAACCCCAATCTCGGCCAACACTCACAGGAAAAGGTTAAGCATCAGCAACATGCCTTAACCAACCATTAGTCACTCATTCCATATTTAGCAATATCTAGCAACTCAGCAAATAAAGCATAACAAAAATGACTTGACAAACTAACCAGATGTATGTTGGCCAGACTGAAATTTGGACACAATGTGCCATACCCAAGTCCGCCATTCACAATTCTCCCAAAGAGCGAGAAGCCAAAACAAAGTCACGAGCATCATGTCACACATGCGTCACGCCATCTGTCACAAACCACATACATCATTATCCACATTCACCACACAGACCGCAATTCACTCATTACGTACTACATTGTCAACCCGTGCTTCCACTTCGTACAACAATTTTCATCATAGTCCACATCTTGATCCCACCGTCACGATCACAGGTCACACATACGTCACACCATCTGTCACAATCCACATGCATCATTAGTCAGATTCACCAACAGCCCTCAAATTTTCCTTCCGTCTCAAGTTCTCAACCCCCCACTGATAAATCCTTTCCGCTCGCGTCAACGCAAAGAGAAAATCAACTCAATCCTTCTCGTAAGTAAACTTAATTTTCACCGTATTTATTATTAAATGTCTCGCATATAACACTTCACATAGTTTATATAAACCACCCTCATCATCAACACTACATAAAAACCATTCTCACACACGATTTCACAATGTTTTTGCGCACGAAATATCAACGCATATTTCGCGCGGACCACATGGTTTATTCATAAACCACCAAAATCAATATTTATATGCAAGCACGTTGTTCCAAGACCTGCTAGCTGGTTAGAAACGTGCTGTCCCGGTTATGCTCGGAACCTGATGATAACATAACCAAGTTTTTAACAGAAAACGATATGGGACTTGGTCTGGGTGGCAAAAACACACTGGCATTCACCCAGACCTTGGCATCATTCCACACATGATTGCACCCGGGCTTTGCCTACACAAACAACACACAAATTCATTTTATCACATTTAATATCCATAATCTCATCATGTTACTGTTCTATATTTTCAATATGTTACTATTCTATATTTTCAATATGTTACTGTTCTATATTTTCATTATGTTGTAATCATATTATTCACACCACGAATCAAACAATATACCATTTAATAAACAATGAACCATTCATCATACATCAAACCACTATAATTATCCAACACCTCACTTCAAACCATAAAGAAATATCTTAATATAGACCCAAGAGCTGTTCCAACTGGACAGGGTCCCCAAAACATGTTCCAGGATCCGAATACCTGCAACCACCAATTCGATCTGACCTAAACGAAAAATAAATAAACATTGTGATATATTCGCAGGAAAAGGGTAAGCATCAAGAGATCTCCTGGCACACACAAAGTGGCCATGTGGGTCTAAAACAGATCTATTATAAGTCTACATAAACGGTAGACCACAGATCACCACAAAATAAAATCAGAAGCATACCATATTACCATAACCAACCATTACTCACTCATTTCATATTTAGCCAATATCTATGGCTTCACAAAACGAGCAAATGGACATTGACCAGTCTCAACGTTGGCCAGAACTTGCCACCGCACTCCAAGATCTCCTTGGGGAATCGGATGCTGTTTGCGCAGCCATGATAGACTGCACCCCAACACCATCCCCAGATACAACCGTGACGCACCCTGAACCCACCAACTCACCAATGTCAACACACTCACCTTCCTCCCTCATAAATTCAACACCGGCAACCTTCGACCTCACTGATTCTGACACTACACCCATTTCCTCCCAAGTCCCCACCAGACCAGAACCCACCACCTCCCCAACCTTGACCACACCTAAACAAACCCTAAGCTCCAACACACCCAAACTCAAAACCACCCACACCCAAGCCACATCCACTATCTCCGAACCCAGTTCCACCCACATCCCCAAGAAAACAAAACCTGCCACACCCCTTACCTATACAAACCCTAGGCCGTCCCTAACCATAAAATCCAGAAAACCCAAAACCACCCAAACCCAAGCCACATCCACTGTCTCCAAACCCACCTCTACCCATATCCCCAACAAAACAAAACCTGCCACATCCCTTACCCATACAAAGCCTAGGCCATCCCTAACCCTAAAATCCAGAAAACCCAAACCCACCCCCTCCCGCACCACATTCACCCTTTCCAAACCCATAACCACACCCGGCCCAACACAAACCCTACAATCCAGAACACCTAAACCCACCACCCCGCGAAGCAGCACCACATCCAACCTTCCCAAATTTACAACCACACCTAGTCCAACACAAACCCTACCCCCTAACACACCCAAACCCATCACCTCACAAACCCCCAGCACACCCACCATTTCTAAACCCATCTCCATCCAAGTCCTAAACACACCCAAACCCACCATTTCCCAACCCCACACCACTCCCATGGATACCACACCTCAACCAAATGAACCCCCATCCAAAACTCCCACGGACCCCACACCTCAACCACATCAAACCCCATCCGACACTCCCATGGAAACCACACCTCAACCAAATCAAACCCCATCCTCCACTACATTAGCCCCTACAACCTCCCAAACCCCCACCAATCCCAACGAAACCCAAAACTCGATCACACCTATCGCCAAAATGAACACCACTTCAATCATGTTCGACAAACTTGTTGACCTCCACTACACCAAACACCAACATGATCGCCAACTCACCACCATCACCAAGCATATCAGCAACAACACTTCACCAACCGGCATCACCATCAACCTGCAGCCCTGGGTTCAACTGTCCTCAGACCATCAAGCAGCATGGGACACTGCCATAAAAAACTGCACGGCCCAACTCACTCACATCCTCCACAAACACCACAAGGAACGGTTGGAGAAAACTGAGGAAGAAATTGCCTCAATCTCCACCACCATAGACAAAGACCTCCCACAGGAGCTGTCTAACACAATTCTGCACATTGCCAGCACACACAAGCCACCACCAAAACACAAGCCACAATCGAAACACAAGTCACGACCAAAAAACAATCCACAATCAAAACACAATCCACAATCAAAACGAAAACAATTGTATCAACCTTCCTCCACAACACAATACAAACGTCGCAACACCATATCACCAACACATTCACACTATCACGAACATGAAAAACGTCAGGATTTTCGGAGACCACCACAGGCAGCACACACTCAATCACAACCACCGGCCAACCAAACACCACCACTGAGGATACCACCGCCACCACCCACAACCACACCATCATTCATCCACCAACGACTATTGGGGAAGGAACAACAGTTCCCAACCATATACAACATGTTCATGAAAGGAAGGCAATAAAATCCTTCCTCAAAGAAAAATCACATCGGAGACCCTTCAAAAAGAACCATGACAAAAAACACTACCACCAAAAAATCAAGCAACATACCAACAACAACCTCATTGTCAATCTCACTAACCAAGAAATACCACAACCATTAACATCCATGCTTTCAAAGGGCCTCAAATTCGTACCAACACCAGCCAACACTCACATCAAAACAATTGTCAATTCTTTCAAACAATTCAGAAGATCCATGTACATACATTACCACTTTAGAAATTTTTCCAATGATCATCCAAATCCATTCAAGACCAAAAGTCTGTGGACACCGCCTACTCCGGACAATCCAAACTTAATTTCATTCATAGTCTCTGTTGCAGAATCCATCCAGCATACATTCAAACACAACTCGCATGAACAACACAATTCCAACCTAAATAAAGAGGAACTGGAATTTCTTGCAAACCACAACATCCACAATCAAACATATGTCATTAAACCAGCAGACAAGGGAGGTGCAGTGGTCATTTGGTCAACAACTGACTATGAAAAAGAGGCAGTCTCCCAACTCAATGACAAAAAATATTATGCACAAATACAGGCCCAACCAAACACAGCCATCACAGCACAAACCAATACCATCACAAATTATGTCAAAGATCTCTTTAAATATGGAGACATTGACCACCAAACACTCAAGTACCTACTACCACCCTCACCACCACGCGTACCCATATTTTACTTACTACCAAAAATACACAAACCAAATAATCCAGGACGACCGATCATATCGGGTTGCGACTCACCAACAGATAGGCTCTCCTCATTCATAGACACACATCTCAAACCACTCTGCTATTCACTCCCATCTTACATCAAGGACACCAACCATTTCCTACAAACCATATTCGATATCCCAACACCATTACCACCCAACACCGTTCTCGCCACCATCGATGTCAAATCATTATACACCAACATCCCGCACGATGAAGGGATCCGTGCTGCATTGGAAGCACTGGACACCAAACACGGACATCTATGGCCACTTCGCAAAGTCATACACCAATTTCTTGAACACATACTCAAAGAAAACTACTTCACATTCAAAGATCAACTTTACTTACAGAAACATGGCACTGCCATGGGCACCAAAATGGCACCCTCTTTTGCAAACATTTTCATGGGCGCATTAGAGGACTCACTTCTCTCATCTGCACCCGATCACCTCATACCCCTCCTGTGGAAAAGATTTATAGATGATATATTCTTAGTCTGGACACATGGAGAGGATTCACTCCAAACATTCATCAATCATCTCAACTCATTCCACCCCACAATCAAATTTGAAGTCACACTCTCAAAAACAAGTGTGAATTTCCTCGACACCACAGTTTACACCACCTCCCAAAACACACTCAACACAACACTCTACATTAAACCCACAGACTGCATGCCACTCTTACACTACTCACATCATCCAAATACATGCAAAAAGGCTTAATATACAGCCAGATGCTCAGATACAGGAGGATAATCACAGATGACAAAGAGTTTCATGAGAAAGCACAGAAACTCAGAGTCGCCCTAATAGGGAGAGGCTATAAAGACAAGGATATCCTACCTCACATCGAAAAAGCCTCAACATACACCCAATCACAACTACTCACAAATACCACACCCACAAACAACACACGCACCCTACCATTTGTCATCCCATATCACCCTGACCTCGCACCACTATCACACATTCTCAAACAACACTGGCATTATATTGAAAACGACCACACACTTTCAGACATATGGCCAAACTCACCAGTCATGGCATATCAGCGTCACAAAAATCTTAAGGAACACCTTGTTCGCACCAAATTCACTTGACCACCCACATCACAACCCCCCCCCCACATTTTTCCTTCCCCCCCCGAGCCAAATACACCTTACCACCCTCATGGTTTCCTCCCTTACATCAATCGCAAACCACCCCCACCCCAGATTTACTTGACCACCCTCATCATAACCCCCCCCACACACACACACACAGAAAACCGTACAAATGGACACCTGGTCGCAGTACAAACATGTCTACCTGAAGTCGCCAACAATGCTAGCACATCAATCCCTCCACACGAATTGGACAATTCCACAGTTGCCACACACATAATCAAGGCTTAAAGACACAGATACAGATTGGATCTTCCACCCAAGACATCACTAGTAAAGGCCTAACAGCACCTAAGAACAGAATAGACAAAAAACATTCAAATAGGTGTTTTCAAATATGTTTTTGTAAATAGGTTTTAAATATGTTTTAAATATGTTTTTTTAAATATGGTTTACAAAATGGGTTCCTTGGAAAAACTGCCTCCTAATTAGAACATGCAGTGACCACAGTCACAATACTATTGAATCGGTATGGGACCATTCACTATAAGTATAAATTAATGGTCCATCACAATCTATTTCAGCCTGGATCTAATCAGATCAAACACTTCATACTGGAAATTTTGATTCCAATGTATGATCTGCACCAAATTGCTTCCTCTCTCACGCACACATTCACCTGTCTGCACTGTACATACATAATAATCTTGTACATAACATAATCTCCACCATGTGAATATAAATAGTTCATGTAAATAATCACAGATACAACTTATATTTCACGCATACTTGGTGTACAATATTTTTCGTTGAACGCTCACTGGGCAGCCCCCATACGAATCCACCCTCCCCGAACCCCGATCGGAAACCCACCTGGTCCATCTTACAACACATCCCCCAATCGGCATCCTAAAACACCGCTCTTGCCATCCAAAATATACCCAAACCGGCCATTCACAACTCTCCCAAAGAACGAAAAGCCAGAACAAAGTCCCGACCATCATGTCACACATGCGTCACGCCATCTGTCACAAACCACATACATCATTATCCACATTCACCACACAGACCACAATTCACTCATTACGTACTACACTGTCAACCCATGCTTCCACTTCGTACAACAATTTTCATCATCGTCCACATCTCGATACCACGATCACAGGTCACACATACGTCACATCATCTGTCACAACCATTGTCACAACCCACATGCATCATTAATCAGATTCACCGACATGCCTCAAATTTTCCTTCCGTTTCAACCCCCCGCTGATAAATTCTTTCCGCTCGCGTCTACGCAACGAAAACATCTACTCAATCCTTCTCGTAAGTAAACTTCATTTTTCACCGTATTTATTATCAAATGTCTCACTTATAACATTTCACATAGTTTATATAAACCACCCCCATCACCAGTACCACATAAAAACCATTCTCACACACAATTCCACATTTTTTTGCGCACGAAATATCAACGCATATTTTGCGCGGCATGGTTTATTCATAAACCACCAAAATCAATATGTATATGCAAGCACGTTGTTCCAAGACCTGCTAGCTGGTTAGAAACGTGCTGTCCCGGTTATGCTCGGAACCTGATGATAACATAACCAAGTTTTTAACAGAAAACGATATGGGACTTGGTCTGGGTGGCAAAAACACACTGGCATTCACCCAGACCTTGGCATCATTCCACACATGATTGCACCTGGTTTTGCCTACACAAACAACACACAAATTCATTTTATCACATTTATTATCCATAATCTCATCATGTTACTGTTCTATATTTTCAATATGTTACTGTTCTATATTTTCAATATGTTACTGTTCTATATTTTCATTATGTTGTAATCATATTATTCACACCACGAATCAAACAATATACCATTTAATAAACAATGAACCATTCATTATACATCAAACCACTATAATTATCCAACACCTCACTTCAAACCACAAAGAAATATCTTAATATAGACCCAATAGCTGTTCCAACTGGACAGGGTCCCCAAAACATGTTCCAGGATCCGAATACCTGCAACCACCAATTGATCTGACCTAAACGAAAAATAAATAAACATTGTGATATATTCGCAGGAAAAGGGTAAGCATCAAGAGATCTCCTGGCACACACAAAGTGGCCATGTGGGTCTAAAACAGATCTATTATAAGTCTACATAAACGGTAGACCACAGATCACCACAAAATAAAATCAGAAGCATACCATATTACCATAACCAACCATTACTCACTCATTTCATATTTAGCCAATATCTATGGCTTCACAAAACGAGCAAATGGACATTGACCAGTCTCAACGTTGGCCAGAACTTGCCACCGCACTCCAAGATCTCCTTGGGGAATCGGATGCTGTTTGCGCAGCCATGATAGACTGCACCCCAACACCATCCCCAGATACAACCGTGACGCACCCTGAACCCACCAACTCACCAATGTCAACACACTCACCTTCCTCCCTCATAAATTCAACACCGGCAACCTTCGACCTCACTGATTCTGACACTACACCCATTTCCTCCCAAGTCCCCACCAGACCAGAACCCACCACCTCCCCAACCTTGACCACACCTAAACAAACCCTAAGCTCCAACACACCCAAACTCAAAACCACCCACACCCAAGCCACATCCACTATCTCCGAACCCAGTTCCACCCACATCCCCAAGAAAACAAAACCTGCCACACCCCTTACCTATACAAACCCTAGGCCGTCCCTAACCATAAAATCCAGAAAACCCAAAACCACCCAAACCCAAGCCACATCCACTGTCTCCAAACCCACCTCTACCCATATCCCCAACAAAACAAAACCTGCCACATCCCTTACCCATACAAAGCCTAGGCCATCCCTAACCCTAAAATCCAGAAAACCCAAACCCACCCCCTCCCGCACCACATTCACCCTTTCCAAACCCATAACCACACCCGGCCCAACACAAACCCTAAATCCAGAACACCTAAACCCACCCACCACCTGCGAAGCAGCACCACATCCAACCTTCCCAAATTTACAACCACACCTAGTCCAACACAAACCCTACCCCCTAACACACCCAAACCCATCACCTCACAAACCCCCAGCACACCCACCATTTCTAAACCCATCTCCATCCAAGTCCTAAACACACCCAAACCCACCATTTCCCAACCCCACACCACTCCCATGGATACCACACCTCAACCAAATGAACCCCCATCCAAAACTCCCACGGACCCCACACCTCAACCACATCAAACCCCATCCGACACTCCCATGGAAACCACACTCAAATCCAAATCAAACCCCATCCTCCACTACATTAGCCCCTACAACCTCCCAAACCCCCACCAATCCCAACGAAACCCAAAACTCGATCACACCTATCGCCAAAATGAACACCACTTCAATCATGTTCGACAAACTTGTTGACCTCCACTACACCAAACACCAACATGATCGCCAACTCACCACCAAAAAATCAAGCAACATACCAACAACAACCTCATTGTCAATCTCACTAACCAAGAAATACCACAACCATTAACATCCATGCTTTCAAAGGGCCTCAAATTCGTACCAACACCAGCCAACACTCACATCAAAACAATTGTCAATTCTTTCAAACAATTCAGAAGATCCATGTACATACATTACCACTTTAGAAATTTTTCCAATGATCATCCAAATCCATTCAAGACCAAAAGTCTGTGGACACCGCCTACTCCGGACAATCCAAACTTAATTTCATTCATAGTCTCTGTTGCAGAATCCATCCAGCATACATTCAAACACAACTCGCATGAACAACACAATTCCAACCTAAATAAAGAGGAACTGGAATTTCTTGCAAACCACAACATCCACAATCAAACATATGTCATTAAACCAGCAGACAAGGGAGGTGCAGTGGTCATTTGGTCAACAACTGACTATGAAAAAGAGGCAGTCTCCCAACTCAATGACAAAAAATATTATGCACAAATACAGGCCCAACCAAACACAGCCATCACAGCACAAACCAATACCATCACAAATTATGTCAAAGATCTCTTTAAATATGGAGACATTGACCACCAAACACTCAAGTACCTACTACCACCCTCACCACCACGCGTACCCATATTTTACTTACTACCAAAAATACACAAACCAAATAATCCAGGACGACCGATCATATCGGGTTGCGACTCACCAACAGATAGGCTCTCCTCATTCATAGACACACATCTCAAAACCACTCTGCTATTCACTCCCATCTTACATCAAGGACACCAACCATTTCCTACAAACCATATTCGATATCCCAACACCATTACCACCAACACCGTTCTCGCCACCATCGATGTCAAATCATTATACACCAACATCCCGCACGATGAAGGGATCCGTGCTGCATTGGAAGCACTGGACACCAAACACGGACATCTATGGCCACTTCGCAAAGTCATACACCAATTTCTTGAACACATACTCAAAGAAAACTACTTCACATTCAAAGATCAACTTTACTTACAGAAACATGGCACTGCCATGGGCACCAAAATGGCACCCTCTTTTGCAAACATTTTCATGGGCGCATTAGAGGACTCACTTCTCTCATCTGCACCCGATCACCTCATACCCCTCCTGTGGAAAAGATTTATAGATGATATATTCTTAGTCTGGACACATGGAGAGGATTCACTCCAAACATTCATCAATCATCTCAACTCATTCCACCCCACAATCAAATTTGAAGTCACACTCTCAAAAACAAGTGTGAATTTCCTCGACACCACAGTTTACACCACCTCCCAAAACACACTCAACACAACACTCTACATTAAACCCACAGACTGCATGCCACTCTTACACCACTCCTCACATCATCCAAATACATGCAAAAAAGGCTTAATATACAGCCAGATGCTCAGATACAGGAGGATAATCACAGATGACAAAGAGTTTCATGAGAAAGCACAGAAACTCAGAGTCGCCCTAATAGGGAGAGGCTATAAAGACAAGGATATCCTACCTCACATCGAAAAAGCCTCAACATACACCCAATCACAACTACTCACAAATACCACACCCACAAACAACACACGCACCCTACCATTTGTCATCCCATATCACCCTGACCTCGCACCACTATCACACATTCTCAAACAACACTGGCATTATATTGAAAACGACCACACACTTTCAGACATATGGCCAAACTCACCAGTCATGGCATATCAGCGTCACAAAAATCTTAAGGAACACCTTGTTCGCACCAAATTCACTTGACCACCCACATCGCAACCCCCCCCCCCACATTTTTCCTTCCCCCCCCGAGCCAAATACACCTTACCACCCTCATGGTTTCCTCCCTTACATCAATCGCAAACCACCCCACCCCAGATTTACTTGACCACCTCATCATAACCCCACACACACACACAGAAAACCGTACAAATGGACACCTGGTCGCAGTACAAACATGTCTACCTGAAGTCGCCAACAATGCTAGCACATCAATCCTCCACACGAATTGGACAATTCCACAGTTGCCACACACATAATCAAGGCTTAAAGACACAGATACAGATTGGATCTTCCACCCAAGACATCACTAGTAAAGGCCTAACAGCACCTAAGAACAGAATAGACAAAAAACATTCAAATAGGTGTTTTCAAATATGTTTTTGTAAATAGGTTTTAAATATGTTTTTTTAAATATGGTTTACAAAATGGGTTCCTTGGAAAAACTGCCTCCAAATTAGAACATGCAGTGACCACAGTCACAATACTATTGAATCGGTATGGGACCATTCACTATAAGTATAAATTAATGGTCCATCACAATCTATTTCAGCCTGGATCTAATCAGATCAAACACTTCATACTGGAAATTTTGATTCCAATGTATGATCTGCACCAAATTGCTTCCTCTCTCACGCACACATTCACCTGTCTGCACTGTACATACATAATAATCTTGTACATAACATAATCTCCACCATGTGAATATAAATAGTTCATGTAAATAATCACAGATACAACTTATATTTCACGCATACTTGGTGTACAATTTTTTTCGTTGAACGCTCACTGGGCAGCCCCCATACGAATCCACCCTCCCCGAACCCCGATCGGAAACCCACCTGGTCCATCTTACAACACATCCCCCAATCGGCATCCTAAAACACCGCTCTTGCCATCCAAAATATACCCAAACCGGCCATTCACAACTCTCCCAAAGAACGAAAAGCCAGAACAAAGTCCCGACCATCATGTCACACATGCGTCACGCCATCTGTCACAAACCACAAACCACATACATCATTATCCACATTCACCACACAGACCACAATTCACTCATTACGTACTACACTGTCAACCCATGCTTCCACTTCGTACAACAATTTTCATCATCGTCCACATCTCGATACCACGATCACAGGTCACACATACGTCACATCATCTGTCACAACCATTGTCACAACCCACATGCATCATTAATCAGATTCACCGACATGCCTCAAATTTTCCTTCCGTTTCAACCCCCCGCTGATAAATTCTTTCCGCTCGCGTCTACGCAACGAAAACATCTACTCAATCCTTCTCGTAAGTAAACTTCATTTTTCACCGTATTTATTATCAAATGTCTCACTTATAACATTTCACATAGTTTATATAAACCACCCCCATCACCAGTACCACATAAAAACCATTCTCACACACAATTCCACATTTTTTTGCGCACGAAATATCAACGCATATTTTGCGCGGCATGGTTTATTCATAAACCACCAAAATCAATATGTATATGCAAGCACGTTGTTCCAAGACCTGCTAGCTGGTTAGAAACGTGCTGTCCCGGTTATGCTCGGCCTGATGATAACATAACCAAGTTTTTAACAGAAAACGATATGGGACTTGGTCTGGGTGGCAAAAACACACTGGCATTCACCCAGACCTTGGCATCATTCCACACATGATTGCACCCGGGTTTTGCCTACACAAACAACACACAAATTCATTTTATCACATTTATTATCCATAATCTCATCATGTTACTGTTCTATATTTTCAATATGTTACTGTTCTATATTTTCAATATGTTACTGTTCTATATTTTCATTATGTTGTAATCATATTATTCACACCACGAATCAAACAATATACCATTTAATAAACAATGAACCATTCATTATACATCAAACCACTATAATTATCCAACACCTCACTTCAAACCACAAAGAAATATCTTAATATAGACCCAATAGCTGTTCCAACTGGACAGGGTCCCCAAAACATGTTCCAGGATCCGAATACCTGCAACCACCAATTCGATCTGACCTAAACGAAAAATAAATAAACATTGTGATATATTCGCAGGAAAAGGGTAAGCATCAAGAGATCTCCTGGCACACACAAAGTGGCCATGTGGGTCTAAAACAGATCTATTATAAGTCTACATAAACGGTAGACCACAGATCACCACAAAATAAAATCAGAAGCATACCATATTACCATAACCAACCATTACTCACTCATTTCATATTTAGCCAATATCTATGGCTTCACAAAACGAGCAAATGGACATTGACCAGTCTCAACGTTGGCCAGAACTTGCCACCGCACTCCAAGATCTCCTTGGGGAATCGGATGCTGTTTGCGCAGCCATGATAGACTGCACCCCAACACCATCCCCAGATACAACCGTGACGCACCCTGAACCCACCAACTCACCAATGTCAACACACTCACCTTCCTCCCTCATAAATTCAACACCGGCAACCTTCGACCTCACTGATTCTGACACTACACCCATTTCCTCCCAAGTCCCCACCAGACCAGAACCCACCACCTCCCCAACCTTGACCACACCTAAACAAACCCTAAGCTCCAACACACCCAAACTCAAAACCACCCACACCCAAGCCACATCCACTATCTCCGAACCCAGTTCCACCCACATCCCCAAGAAAACAAAACCTGCCACACCCCTTACCTATACAAACCCTAGGCCGTCCCTAACCATAAAATCCAGAAAACCCAAACCACCCAAACCCAAGCCACATCCACTGTCTCCAAACCCACCTCTACCCATATCCCCAACAAAACAAAACCTGCCACATCCCTTACCCATACAAAGCCTAGGCCATCCCTAACCCTAAAATCCAGAAAACCCAAACCCACCCCCTCCCGCACCACATTCACCCTTTCCAAACCCATAACCACACCCGGCCCAACACAAACCCTACAATCCAGAACACCTAAACCCACCACCCCGCGAAGCAGCACCACATCCAACCTTCCCAAATTTACAACCACACCTAGTCCAACACAAACCCTACCCCCTAACACACCCAAACCCATCACCTCACAAACCCCCAGCACACCCACCATTTCTAAACCCATCTCCATCCAAGTCCTAAACACACCCAAACCCACCATTTCCCAACCCCACACCACTCCCATGGATACCACACCTCAACCAAATGAACCCCCATCCAAAACTCCCACGGACCCCACACCTCAACCACATCAAACCCCATCCGACACTCCCATGGAAACCACACCTCAACCAAATCAAACCCCATCCTCCACTACATTAGCCCCTACAACCTCCCAAACCCCCACCAATCCCAACGAAACCCAAAACTCGATCACACCTATCGCCAAAATGAACACCACTTCAATCATGTTCGACAAACTTGTTGACCTCCACTACACCAAACACCAACATGATCGCCAACTCACCACCAAAAAATCAAGCAACATACCAACAACAACCTCATTGTCAATCTCACTAACCAAGAAATACCACAACCATTAACATCCATGCTTTCAAAGGGCCTCAAATTCGTACCAACACCAGCCAACACTCACATCAAAACAATTGTCAATTCTTTCAAACAATTCAGAAGATCCATGTACATACATTACCACTTTAGAAATTTTTCCAATGATCATCCAAATCCATTCAAGACCAAAAGTCTGTGGACACCGCCTACTCCGGACAATCCAAACTTAATTTCATTCATAGTCTCTGTTGCAGAATCCATCCAGCATACATTCAAACACAACTGCATGAACAACACAATTCCAACCTAAATAAAGAGGAACTGGAATTTCTTGCAAACCACAACATCCACAATCAAACATATGTCATTAAACCAGCAGACAAGGGAGGTGCAGTGGTCATTTGGTCAACAACTGACTATGAAAAAGAGGCAGTCTCCCAACTCAATGACAAAAAATATTATGCACAAATACAGGCCCAACCAAACACAGCCATCACAGCACAAACCAATACCATCACAAATTATGTCAAAGATCTCTTTAAATATGGAGACATTGACCACCAAACACTCAAGTACCTACTACCACCCTCACCACCACGCGTACCCATATTTTACTTACTACCAAAAATACACAAACCAAATAATCCAGGACGACTGATCATATCGGGTTGCGACTCACCAACAGATAGGCTCTCCTCATTCATAGACACACATCTCAAACCACTCTGCTATTCACTCCCATCTTACATCAAGGACACCAACCATTTCCTACAAACCATATTCGATATCCCAACACCATTACCACCCAACACCGTTCTCGCCACCATCGATGTCAAATCATTATACACCAACATCCTGCACGATGAAGGATCCGTGCTGCATTGGAAGCACTGGACACCAAACACGGACATCTATGGCCACTTCGCAAAGTCATACACCAATTTCTTGAACACATACTCAAAGAAAACTACTTCACATTCAAAGATCAACTTTACTTACAGAAACATGGCACTGCCCTGGGCCCCCAAATGGCACCCTCTTTTGCAAACATTTTCATGGGCGCATTAGAGGACTCACTTCTCTCATCTGCACCTGATCACCTCATACCCCTCTGTGGAAAAGATTTATAGATGATATATTCTTAGTCTGGACACATGGAGAGGATTCACCCAAACATTCATCAATCATCTCAACTCATTCCACCCCACAATCAAATTTGAAGTCACACTCTCAAAAACAAGTGTGAATTTCCTCGACACCACAGTTTACACCACCTCCCAAAACACACTCAACACAACACTCTACATTAAACCCACAGACTGCATGCCACTCTTACACCACTCCTCACATCATCCAAATACATGCAAAAAAGGCTTAATATACAGCCAGATGCTCAGATACAGGAGGATAATCACAGATGACAAAGAGTTTCATGAGAAAGCACAGAAACTCAGAGTCGCCCTAATAGGGAGAGGCTATAAAGACAAGGATATCCTACCTCACATCGAAAAAGCCTCAACATACACCCAATCACAACTACTCACAAATACCACACCCACAAACAACACACGCACCCTACCATTTGTCATCCCATATCACCCTGACCTCGCACCACTATCACACATTCTCAAACAACACTGGCATTATATTGAAAACGACCACACACTTTCAGACATATGGCCAAACTCACCAGTCATGGCATATCAGCGTCACAAAATCTTAAGGAACACCTTGTTCGCACCAAATTCACTTGACCACCCACATCGCAACCCCCCCCCCCACATTTTTCCTTCCCCCCCCGAGCCAAATACACCTTACCACCCTCATGGTTTCCTCCCTTACATCAATCGCAAACCACCCCCACCCCAGATTTACTTGACCACCCTCATCATAACCCCCCCACACACACACACACACAGAAAACCGTACAAATGGACACCTGGTCGCAGTACAAACATGTCTACCTGAAGTCGCCAACAATGCTAGCACATCAATCCCTCCACACGAATTGGACAATTCCACAGTTGCCACACACATAATCAAGGCTTAAAGACACAGATACAGATTGGATCTTCCACCCAAGACATCACTAGTAAAGGCCTAACAGCACCTAAGAACAGAATAGACAAAAAACATTCAAATAGGTGTTTTCAAATATGTTTTTGTAAATAGGTTTTAAATATGTTTTTTTAAATATGGTTTACAAAATGGGTTCCTTGGAAAAACTGCCTCCTAATTAGAACATGCAGTGACCACAGTCACAATACTATTGAATCGGTATGGGACCATTCACTATAAGTATAAATTAATGGTCCATCACAATCTATTTCAGCCTGGATCTAATCAGATCAAACACTTCATACTGGAAATTTTGATTCCAATGTATGATCTGCACCAAATTGCTTCCTCTCTCACGCACACATTCACCTGTCTGCACTGTACATACATAATAATCTTGTACATAACATAATCTCCACCATGTGAATATAAATAGTTCATGTAAATAATCACAGATACAACTTATATTTCACGCATACTTGGTGTACAATTTTTTTCGTTGAACGCTCACTGGGCAGCCCCCATACGAATCCACCCTCCCCGAACCCCGATCGGAAACCCACCTGGTCCATCTTACAACACATCCCCCAATCGGCATCCTAAAACACCGCTCTTGCCATCCAAAATATACCCAAACCGGCCATTCACAACTCTCCCAAAGAACGAAAAGCCAGAACAAAGTCCTGACCATCATGTCACACATGCGTCACGCCATCTGTCACAAACTACATAACATCATTATCACATTCACCCACAGACCACAATTCACTCATTACGTACTACACTGTCAACCGTCTGTTATTCACCACACAGACCACGCTGACCCACTCACATACTACACTGTCAACCCATGCTTCCACTTCGTACAACAATTTTCATCATCGTCCACATCTCGATACCACGATCACAGGTCACACATACGTCACACCATCTGTCACAACCATTGTCACAACCCACATGCATCATTAATCAGATTCACCGACATGCCTCAAATTTTCCTTCCGTTTCAACCCCCCGCTGATAAATTCTTTCCGCTCGCGTCTACGCAACGAAAACATCTACTCAATCCTTCTCGTAAGTAAACTTCATTTTTCACCGTATTTATTATCAAATGTCTCACTTATAACATTTCACATAGTTTATATAAACCACCCCCATCACCAGTACCACATAAAAACCATTCTCACACACAATTCCACATTTTTTTGCGCACGAAATATCAACGCATATTTTGCGCGGCATGGTTTATTCATAAACCACCAAAATCAATATGTATATGCAAGCACGTTGTTCCAAGACCTGCTAGCTGGTTAGAAACGTGCTGTCCCGGTTATGCTCGGAACCTGATGATAACATAACCAAGTTTTTAACAGAAAACGATATGGGACTTGGTCTGGGTGGCAAAAACACACTGGCATTCACCCAGACCTTGGCATCATTCCACACATGATTGCACCCGGGTTTTGCCTACACAAACAACACACAAATTCATTTTATCACATTTATTATCCATAATCTCATCATGTTACTGTTCTATATTTTCAATATGTTACTGTTCTATATTTTCAATATGTTACTGTTCTATATTTTCATTATGTTGTCTTCATATTATTCACACCACGAATCAAACAATATACCATTTAATAAACAATGAACCATTCATTATACATCAAACCACTATAATTATCCAACACCTCACTTCAAACCATTAATATAGACCCAATAGCTGTTCCAACTGGACAGGGTCCCCAAAACATGTTCCAGGATCCGAATACCTGCAACCACCAATTCGATCTGACCTAAACGAAAAATAAATAAACACTGCATTACAGTCGCCTCTGGAGCTACTATTTGAGAAAAAACCGGTCATTTAGTATCAGCTTGCTTAGTTTAACTTTGCTATTTTTAAGAACAACATAAGATCAAATTATAAATACATGGTCTATTGACTATTACTGTATATAAAGAGCCATGCAATATCAAGTTATTGTAAAACGAGAAGCCAAAAATTAGCCAAAGTACTATTTAAAGGGTTCCTGTGTCAATGACATTAAAACTGCACATATAGGTCTGCATAATATTGCATATTTCGCCCTATTATTCGTCAAAAATACCAGTGTCAGTGGCCTTATTTTTGTTATTCATGTATATTACACTACAGATGCATTTTATATATTTATTTAGTAAAATTACAAGGTGATTATTAAAAATTCTCAACGCTGATTGGTTGCGCTACCTCGGATTAAATAGAGAATAATACATGGTGCGCGGAAATTTGGCCAGATTTATTTCGAGTGTTGAACATAAATATCCATTTTCATAAACTTCAAAAGCGATAATTTTCACATGTGAGATTATCAGTTTTATCAGTGCTCGAAATCTCTATAAAGCACTATACTTTATATAATAATACGCGATAATCACCTAAAGCGTTTTTAAGCCGCTCTTATTGTAAATATTCAATTAAAATATTTTTGAAATGTGCATTATTTATTTTTTTCCAAATAATCACCTATGTAATTTTACTAAAACAATTATTCGCCTCACGCTCGGTGAATATCCTACTGTTCTACTGTGTGGGCTAATACTTCATAAAAAAACTTAAAGAAATTACAATCAGTACAGAACTTTGCTTGCCGAATCATCACAAATATTAGAAAGTTCGATCATGTAACACCAGGTCTGCAAGAACGTAAATGGCTATCTATTGAAAACTTACCTATTTATAAAGACACGGTAATGACTTATAAATGTCTGAACAATCTTGCACATAATTACCTTGCAAATAAATTTGTGAAAAGATCCGACATTCATAATCGCCAGACTAAAAATAACCACCGCTTAGACATCCCAAGCTATAGAACTAGTACGGGGCAAAGAACATTTTACTATCGCGCAGTAAAAATATGGAATGAAATTGATGACGAACTTAAAAAGATTCCCAAACTCAAAGATTTTAAGAAAAAACTTAAAAGAATATCTCTTAAATTCTTAGCATATGCTTAACATTTTAATGAATTTAATACATAAGAACATATTACGAAGGTTTTAATAGACAGATTTGTTTTAGGTAACTAAATATTTAAGCATGGTTTTTAGATTGTATATCTGTTTTGTAATTGTAATTGTATGTTGAAAAGTCCCTAGAGGAACATGCAAATTTAATAATAATAATAGTATTCTATTTCCCAACACTCGTATTCTAGCTCAGTTGATTTAGGTATCGGATAAACGTTAGTCAGCGGAAGGAAAGTGAGTCAAACACGAACTTCCTGCGGTGATAAGTCCACGAATTTTCCCGGGTGGGTGGGATCGTCTCGCTAATACGCTCACTTTGTTGCTGACTTGAAGATACTGAGATAAAACGAGCTGAATCGCCTTCTTACAGGGCCTTTTTTAACTAATGTACTGGAAGGAGGGTGTCCTGCGATAGGCAGAAACAAATGACAGTTTAAAGGCGATTGGTTAAATAATCTCAGAGGTATTCGTGATTTTCCAACAATTCATTATGCAGTGTGATGTAACAGTGATGTTATTTACATATCAAACACATCTTAATATCTCAAGAACGAAGTGAGATATGGAAAAGCTCCAAACGTCAATCTTCATAACTTCAAAAGTTCTCTTTAATAAGAGAGTTTCACTCGAACCGAATTTTCGCTGCATAAGCCCTTTAAATAATTTGGCAAGTTACGAATGAAACTCTCATGCAAACTCTCGCTTGCCAACTCTCATCAACTCTCATCTCGCTTGACCAGGGCGTTAGTTAGATAAATCATTGGTGTGCAATCATAGCTACAACATTGTATGTAGATTGTATGGCACGAGTCAATATCGGTATACATGACACATGTAAAAAACCTTATCCAGGGTCGCCGAAGGTCAGGGCTTTAGTTAGATAAATCATTGGTGTGCAATCATAGCTACAACATTGTATGTAGATTGTATGGTACGAGTCAATATCGGTATACATGACACATGTAAAAAACCTGATCCAGGGTCGCCGAAGGTCAGGGCTTTAGTTAGATAAATCATTGGTGTGCAATCATAGCTACAACATTGTATATAGATTGTATGGTACGAGTCAATATCGATATACATGACACATGTAAAAAACCTGATCCAGGGTCGCCGAAGGTCAGGGCTTTAGTTAGATAAATCATTGGTGTGCAATCATAGCTACAACATTGTATGTAGATTGTATGGTACGAGTCAATATCGGTATACATGACACATGTAAAAAACCTGATCCAGGGTCGCCGAAGGACAGGGCTTTAGTTAGATAAATCATTGGTGTGCAATCATAGCTACAACATTGTATATAGATTGTATGGTACGAGTCAATATCGGTATATATGACACATGTAAAAAACCTTATCCAGGGTCGCCAAAGGTCAGGGCTTTAGTTAGATAAATCATTGGTGTGCAATCATAGCTACAACATTGTATGTAGATTGTATGGTACGAGTCAATATCGGTATACATGACACGTGTAAAAAACCTGATCCGTGGTCGCCGAAGGTCAGGGCTTTAGTTAGATAAATCATTGGTGTGCAATCATAGCTACAACATTGTATGTAGATTGTATGGTACGAGTCAATATCGGTATACATGACACGTGTAAAAAACCCTGATCCGCGGTCGCCGAAGATCAGGGCTCCCGATGCTGATGGGATTATACCTCCCATCTAAAGTAAGGTGCATGTATGTCTAATCCAAAAAATCACCGTTTCCTTGGCTTAATTTCCATATTAACGACCTGAATTTTAATACAAACTGAGCCTTAATCCTAACTCTAATCCTAACCACAACCCTAATCCTAACTCTTAATCCTAACCCTAATCCTTGTGTCGTAATTTCGGGATAGTAATATGAAAGTCACCCGTTTCCTTAGTTACTAAATTTTAGCTGCAAAAATTGCATATCATTCAAGAGTCTCCGAGCTGAAAGAACTGTAGTAAAACAGGAAAGATCTCTTTCAGTGCGTTCAAACCGTAATTATTAATTTGAAACAGGAACACATCGCGCCCTTGTAAGTACCTATATGAGAGCACAGTGATGCACGTAGGTGGATTACATCTTGCTAATAAGTTAAGCACATTAAGATCGCGTGTGAGTTTTGGAACCAGTATACGAATCTAATCGTATTTGTAGTGAGTAAAAAAATGATGGAAATTTCATTGTAAAAATTAAGGGAAAATAAGAATCAGGACAATACATGGAAATATACTGCAACTAGAGCTATGTGATGAGTGAAAATATGCATGCATGCCTATACACTACTACATATCATGCATTTTAGAAAAGCGAATAATGTAATTGCTCTTGAATAAAGGTATCAAGCTGCGGCTTAAAATGACCACTTTTCTTTCGCGTGCAATAAGTCAATTTTGTGTGGGCGAATCGCTGAAAATTGACAATACAATATTGTTATCATTTGCCTTTGATTGTTATTGCTTCATAGAGCTTTTAAAAAGACATCTCTCTTTTTTCATTAAAAAACTACCTAATAACCCATGTATAAAACGGGGAAAAAAAGCTTGATCACTGTAAGCTTTCTTGAGGCTAAACAAGTACAACACTTGTGTTTTTCAGGTGATTCTCAAGTATCGTACTTCTGCAACTTTCTGATTCAAAGTTTCTTTTGAGGCCAGGATGTGAAATTAAGAATACATGTTCTCAGCATATTGGCTTACAATGCTGCTGACGAATACGCAGTAATATTGCAACCATGGCAACGACATCGCGAACTCTGCATAAATCAACCGGAGACAGAGTATAAAAGGGCGCAAGTTTTATCAGTTCGTCACTTGGTCTTGGCACTCAAACAAGAAACAGTTTGAAGAAAAGCAGAAGAACAATGAAGAGTTTTGCGTTGTTGTGTTTCCTTTTGTTGGCTTCGGCCTGCGTTTTTGGTAAGTTCGAAGCTGTGATTTCACTCAGTTGCATGATTGAGGATCGAGCTATGCATGCTGGGAAAGCATCACACCAGACCAACACTTTACTGCAGATGATTTTCTTGCTCGAAAATGTGCGATTGCTTGCACTTCAAGGCTAGTTTTCTAACCCCAAGCACATGAAATATAGGATTTTTTCACCATCAAATCATTTGTGGTAGAGCCAAAATTTAGTTTTTTCATCATACAAGCAAGTCAAATTGTAGGCATTCTCCAACTGCCTTGTAAACAGTTTTTTCAAAGGCCTTAGATTTACCTCAGAGGGTGAAACGAAGTATTTTAGCTAAAGCTTACATTAATAGATAGAAAACGATGATATATAGGTCCCGAATTAAAGGAACATCCATATGGACAGTGATCTTACTGAAATTTCTACTGCTTACAGCTGTGGTTTAATTCCTTTTCAAACTGCGACCATGGGAAACATATCAAATCGTAAAATGTTTGTGAACCAAATGGGATAGAGCAATTGAGGTTTCATTTTCTAAACCTTAACGCATGAACAGAATGAAAAATATCCTAGAATAATTTCATACCTATTTAAATAGTAAGTACCAATAAAAGATTTACCATCGGTGTTTATGCACAAATTCAGAGATTGTTCGAACAATTTTAGAACTATACACAAGGGGGATTTTAAGTAGTTGCAGTCTGATTTTGCTAAAACCTTTTCTTTATTCTTTAACCAACAGTGGCTCGCGCGGAAGAAGAGACCCCCGCCGTCGATGATGCCCCAAAAATGGAAGATCAACTAGAGACAGCTGACGAAGAACAAGCTGACGAAGAAGAGACGGAAGCTGACGAGGAAAACCAAGATGAAGAGACCGAAGAAGATGAAGGTAAACAACCATTTCTCTTTCAAAGAATTATACCTGAAATTGTTTTTCCTGAAATTGTCTATCTTTAACTTGCATTGCATCTCCAGTGGTTCGATTTTCATTCACCATTCTTTGCATGACATTAACTAAAAGCAGATTTCAAAATCTAATTATCAATCACAATTATGAACCATTCAGATTTACCGATATGCCGCACTTTAAAACGTAAGAACGCGATAGTGACACAGCGGTTGGTGTACGTGTCTTTCACCACCGTGAACGGGGTTTAATTCCTGAAGTATTTAGTTGTCTGATTATAATTTGTACTTTACCAAACACCGTATGTTCTCTTGGGGTGATCTGGTTTCCTCCAGTAATATACAGGATCTCTAAGGATCGAGATAGAGCTATCTAGCATAACCCATGGAGCTATCTAATATATATAACTAATAGAGCTATATAGTGTAAATAAAGTTAGTTTAGTGTAAATAAAGTTAGTTTAGTCTAAGTTGTTTCCTGCAGCGACAATGCACGAACAGGGGATGGCCCTTAGTGGACATCGACTGAGAAGAACAGTTTAAAACTGTAGAGTTATTCAGTAAAAATAAAGTTTATTTCCTGAAGAGGTATAGAATAATGAAAGAAAATAACGCTCGTTTCTTTAGAAGAAACCACAGACGTTGCTGATGACGAGCCCGAGAAACGAGGTCAGTATATTTTAATCGTTTTCACTTCTTCTCTTGTTGACTTTTCTTTTTGAAAAATGTATTCATTGGAAGAGATTGAGATATACGCTAGAGGAACAAGTGTGGTTTATCATTTAATGTATGCTAAATTCTTGCCACAGCCTCGCACAAATAATATGAAAAGGAGTTTCATGTTTGATGGGGACATCAACATGGAACGCCATATCAAAAGCTATTAGGGAAAGCAAATTTCCGTCATCTTTTGAGAAAAAATGCTACTCAAACACGTTATGAGAGATTAACAGTTGTTAATATATTTTATGTATAAGTTTTTTTAACATTTTTGTTGTAAATTGTTTGTACACGCGCTTTGTGGAAACCAGCATTTGCAATATAGTTTTATTGATATCATCGATTGATGGATGTTTGGTAATGTTGACTGATGTTGATTAAATTAAATCAAAATTTTCATTCAACATCGTCCAACACTGTTGGGTTATGTACGGTAATGTTGACTGATGTTGAATCAAGTTTGACTTAGTTCAAAATTTTCATTCAACATCATCCAACATTGTTGCTTCATGTTTGGTAATTTTGACTGAAGTTGGATTAGGTTTGACCAAAATCAAAATTTTCATCCAACATCGTCCAACATTGTTGGGTCATGTTTGGTAACGTTGACTGATGTTGGAAGATGTTGGATCAGATTTGACTTCATATCATCTTCTAACATGTAGTTTGTATTAAGGTTTGACATGCAAACGATACAGGAGAGGAAGACTCTGGTGCAAGGCCTGTGGATGCAGACGTGTATGCAAAGCCAAATGGTGCAACCGACGTGTGTGCAAAAGAGTCCGATGTGGTAGCAGGAAAGTATGCCGTTGGGTGACCAGATATAGAATCGTCAAATACAAATACAAGATCCCTTATGGACCTCGCTTCGTGTGGAAGACCAAAAGAGTTCCATACAGAGTTCGAGTCTGTGTAAATGTACCCAAGTTCTGCACCCGATGTAGCAACCTTCGTTACCGATGTGGAAATACCTGCAGCAATGCGGTGTGCAGATACAGAAGGGTAAGGGACATATCCGTAAATATCCTAAATTTAGTTTAGTTTATTATGTCGCCACTCTGAGGTGGACGGAATGCCTCAAGACTGTTTTCCACTTTAACCGTATCGTACCGTAACGTAGCGTATTTCATTGTTTCTTGAGCACTCGGGTAGAACTACTGACTTCGATACAAAGGAAAATGCTACGGTACGTTACGTTTGAAGTGGAAAACGGCCTTAAAGATGTCTTGCAGCCCCATTAACAAAGGTTCTGAGTTTACCCTTAAACTGTACTATAGACTGGCATCACCCTAGTATATGTGCATGAACTTGTGGTTGGCACTTGGCAACTGGACTTTGTAGCTCAGGGTCAGAGCGCTGCACCGGATTCGCAGGGCCGTAGGTTCTATTCCTGCTCGAAGGGCCTATAGTAGCATTTTTCGCAACCGCTGTGAAATACGTATCGGTTTCGCTCGAAACCTCCATCCAAGAAAAACCCTTCAACAAGGGATAGATTTCACTAGGACTGCATTGTACATTTGCTATGCATAAATGAAGCGGTTTGCTGACATGTTAGAAGAGGTTCTTACAGTTTCTGGTGATTGGTGGGAAAGCACGCGTATAGACCAAATCGTAATGTCGACTGCGCATCCAAATGACACGTTCTGCGTCGGGATAAAATTGCAGTTGAATCATAACATGTAGCTAAGTCTGGAAGATTATGAATATGCATATATCAAAGTAAACAACTGGTCAATCATATATTCAATGCGTTTCGTACCAATATACTTTCTCCTCTGTGTAAAGCAAAATCTAGAAAGTTGCACTTAAGGGAATAGTTTTGTGTAATGTAAGATTAGTCAACCGTACGAAAGCTAATTGTTCTTTGAGCTACGTTTTTCATATTCAAATCACAATGTAGTTGTATTGTGGCTGTTTGTTAAACACAAATGAATGATTGAACAATTGAATACTTTGATATGCATATTTTAAAACCTCCAGTCTTAGCTACATGTTATGATTCAACTGCAATTTGTTATGATTCAAAGTTTTCTTTGAGGTCAGGATGTGAAATTGAGAATAATACATGCTCTCAGCATATTGGCTTTAACAATGCTGACGAATACGCAGTAATATTGCAACCATGGCAACGACATCGCGAGCTCTGCAAAATGCAGTCTTAGAAAGAGTATATAAGGGCGCGAGTTTTATCAGTTCTTCACTTGGTCTTGGCACCCAAACAAGAAACAGTTTGAAGAAGAGCAGAAGAACAATGAAGAGTTTTGCGTTGTTGTGTTTCCTTTTGTTGGCTTCGGCCTGCGTTTTTGGTAAGTTCTAAGCTGTCATTTCACTCAGTTGCATGATTGAGGATCGAGCTATGTATGCTGGGAAAGCATCACACCAGACCAACACTTACAGTTACTGCGACTTACAGTTACTGCAGATGATTTTCTTGCTCGAAAATGTGCGATTGCCTTGTAAACAGTTTTTTTCAAAGGCCTTCGATTTACCTCAGAGGGTGAAACGAAGTATTTTAGCTAAAGCTTAGCATTAATAGATTGAAAACGATGAGATATAAGTCCCGAATTATAAGAACTTAAGAACAACCATATGGACAGTAATCTTACCGAAATTTCTACTGCTTACAGCTGTGGTTTAATTCCTTTTCAAACTGCGTCCATGGGAAACATATCAAATCATAAAACGTTTGTGAACCAAATGGGATAGAGTAATTGAGGTTTCATTTTCTAAACCTTAATGCATGAACAGACTGAAAAAGATCTTAAAATAATTTCATACCTATTTAAATAGTAAGTACCAAAAGATTCGAGTAAGCTGTCTAATTACTTTACCATCGGTGTTTATGCAAAAATTCAGTGATTGTTCTAACAGTTTTAGAAATGTACACCCGGGGATTTTAAGTAGTTGCAGTCTCATTTTGTTAAAACCACTAACTTTTCTTTATTCGTTAACAAACAGTGGCTCGCGCGGAAGAAGAGACCCCCGCCGTCGATGATGCCCCAAAAATGGAAGATCAGTCGGAGACAGCTGACGTAGCAGCTGACGAAGAACAAGATGACGAAGAACAAGCTGACGAAGAACAAGCTGACGAAGAGCAAGCTGACGAAGAAGAGACGGAAGCTGACGAGGAAGACGAAGATGAAGAGACCGAAGAAGATGAAGGTAAACAACCATTTCTCTTTCAAATAATTATACCTGAAATTGTTTTGCCTGAAATTGTCTATCTTGAACTTGCATTGCATCTCCAGTGGTTCGATTTTCATTCACCATTCTTTGCATGACATGGACTAAAAGTAGATTTCAAAATCTAATTATCAATCAGAATTATGAACAATTCAGATTTACCGATATGCCGCACTTTAAAACGTAAGAACGCGATAGTGACACAGCAGTTAGTGTACGTGTCTTTCACCACCGTGAACAGTTTAATTCCTGAAGTATTTAGTTGTCTGATTATAATTTGTACTTTACCAAACACCGTATGTTCTCTTGGGGTGATCTGGTTTCCTCCAGTAATATACAGGATCTCTAAGGATCGAGACAGAGCTATCTAGCATAACCCATGGAGCTATCTAATGAATATAACTAATAGAGCTATATAGTGTAAATAAAGTTAGTTTAGTGTAAATAAAGTTGTTTCCTGCAGCGACAATGCACGAACAGGGGATGGCCCTTAGTGGACCTCGACTGAGAAGAATAGTTTAAAACTGTAGTTATTCAGTAAAAAATAAAGTTTATTTCCTGAAGAGGTATAGAATAATGAAAGAAAATAACGTTCTTTTCTTCAGAAGAAACAACAGACGTTGCTGATGCCGAGCCCGAGAAACGAGGTCAGTATATTTCAATCGTTTTCACTTCTTCTCTTGTTGACTTTTCTTTTTGAAAAATGTATTCATTGGAAGAGATTGAGATATACGCTAGAGGAACAAGTGTGGTTTATCATTTAATGTATACTAAATTCTTGCCACAGCCTCGCACAAATAATATGAAAAGGAGTTTCATGTTTGATGGGGACATCAACATGGAACGCCATGTCAAAAGCTATTAGGGAAAGCAAATTTCCGTCATCTTTTGAGAAAAAATGCTACTCAAACACGTTATGAGAGATTAATAGTTGTTAATATATTTTATGTATAAGTTTTTTTATAGTATAGTTTCATTTACAGTTAGTTGAAATTTAGCTAACATTTTTGTTGTAAATTGTTTGTACACGCGCTTTGTGGAAACCAGCATTTGCAATATAGTTTTATTGATATCATCGATTGATGGATGTTTGGTAATGTTGACTGATGTTGATTAAATTAAATCAAAATTTTCATTCAACATCGTCCAACACTGTTGGGTTATGTACGGTAATGTTGACTGATGTTGAATCAAGTTTGACTTAGTTCAAAATTTTCATTCAACATCATCCAACATTGTTGCTTTATGTTTGGTAAGTTTGACTGAAGTTGGATTAGGTTTTTTATTTATTTATAAATAAAACACTTTTTTATTTATTTATTTATTGTGCTTCGCTTCAAACATCATACATTAATTGCACTAAGACAAACAATATACATAAAAAAAGAAGCTGGGACACCACAACAGCTTAACACCAATTACAGTGGGCCCTTTACAAACTATAAATTTAAATATAGAAAACAGAAATAAGGGTATTTAAGGTACGTTTACACACCGCGATCCGCCGAGTACGACTCGCATTTCGGTGTATGCGATCGAGTAGGCACGCGTCAAATAGTGCATTTAAATTTCAGCTCAATACAGATTTCTGGAATTGGCGTCATATGAATTTCATACACCAGAACCCGAACTGCACAGGACAAAATCGCAATGTGTAAACGCCCCTTTAGTAACAGCAAGTTAATGGTCGGATGAGACTTCTGCTTGTGTTGCATTTGACACAGACAGTCTTCCAAGTGCGTGAATCGTCAATGTTGTAGCGACTTACAGTTACTGCAGATGATTTTCTTGCTCGAAAATGTGCGATTGCATTGTAAACAGTTTTTTTCAAAGGCCTTCGATTTACCTCAGAGGGTGAAACGAAGTATTTTAGCTAAAGCTTAGCATTAATAGATAGAAAACGATGAGATATAAGTCCCGAATTATAAGAACTTAAGAACAACCATATGGACAGTAATCTTACCGAAATTTCTACTGCTTACAGCTGGGTTTAATTCATTTTCAAATCATGGGAAACATATCAAATCATAAAACGTTTGTGAACCAAATGGGATAGAGCAATTGAGGTTTCATTTTCTAAACCTTAATGCATGAACAGACTGAAAAAGATCTTAGAATAATTTCATACCTATTTAAATAGTGAGTACCAAAAGATTCGAGTAAGCTGTCTAATTACTTTACCATCGGTGTTTATGCAAAAATTCAGTGATTGTTCTAACATTTTTAGAAATGTACACTCGGGGGAATTTAAGTAGTTGCAGTCTCATTTTGTTAAAACCACTAACTTTTCTTTATTCGTTAACAAACAGTGGCTCGCGCGGAAGAAGAGACTCCCGCCGTCGATGATGCCCCAAAAAGGAAGATCAGCCGGAGACAGCTGACGTAGCAGCTGACGAAGAACAAGATGACGAAGATGAAGCTGACGAAGAACAAGCTGACGAAGAGCAAGCTGACGAAGAAGAGACGGAAGCTGATGAGGAAGACGAAGATGAAGAGACCGAAGAAGATGAAGGTAAACAACCATTTCTCTTTCAAATATTTATACCTGAAATTGTTTTTCCTGAACTTGTCTATCTTTAACTTGCGTTGCATCTCCAGTGGTTCGATTTTTATTCCCATTCTTTGCATGACATGGACTAAAAGTAGATTTCAAAATCTAATTATCAATCACAATTACGAACCATTCAGATTTACCGATATGCCGCACTTTAAAACGTAAGAACGCGATAGTGACACAACGGTTAGTGTACGTGTCTTTCACCACCGTGAACGGGGTTTAATTCCTGAAGTATTTAGTTGTCTAATTACAATTTTACCTCAGTTGCATGGGAAACGTGTGCATTCAGTTGTACTTGACCAAGCACCGTATGTTCTCTTGGGGTGATCTGGTTTCCTCCAGTAATATACAGGATCTCTAACGATCGAGACAGAGCTATCCAGCATAACCGACGGAGCTATCTAATATGTATAACTAATAGAGCTATATAGTGTAAAGAAAGTTATTTTAGTGTAAATAAAGTTAGTTTAGTCTAAATTGTTTCCTGCAGCGACAATGCACGAACAGGGGATGGCCCTTAGTGGACCTCGACTGAGAAGAACAGTTTAAGACTGTAGAGTTATTCAGTAAAAATAGGTATAAAAGAATGAGGTATAGGATAATGAGAGGTATAGAATAATGAAAAAAAATAACGTTCGTTTCTTTAGAAGAAACCACAGACGTTGCTGATGACGAGCCCGAGAAACGAGGTCAGTATATTTCAATCGTTTTCACTTCTTTTCTTGTTGACTTTTCTTTTTGAATATTAAATATATTCATTGGAAGAGATTGGGAAATACGCTAGAGAAACAAGTGTGGTTATCCTTTATTGTATACTAAATTCTTCCTATGCTTTCTCTCATGAGTTGAGTCATTGTATAAACTGTTGAGTGGTTTGATCACCAACAAACGACAGACAAATATTTTTTCAGCTTGCTCGGTGTGGAAACACCAGGAGAAACGTCATCCAATATAATTTATCCGAGTTCTAATCCCACAGTCACTAGACTTAACGATAAACATTTACCGATAAAGATAGAGGAAACGAGAAGAATCTCAATTAACATACAATTTGAACAATATAGCATTGTTCACCGGAGTCCTTTTCGTCCCCTACTAAAACACTGCAATGTGCTAACATGTAGAATATGGGGTTTCAATGTAGGCAGAGATGAACATTATTCAAGAAATGGATTGAAAGATCTAACAAGCTGAAAAATATAAAAAATATAAACGTTCGAGCGAAGGCCATTCGCCTTCTGGATGTTAATATATTCTACTCACTTCCAGTTCGGTAGAAACGTCGAGTAATAATAACAAGAATGTGCAACAATGTAAATCATGAAGTAGTATTAAATGCGCTAGGATGGGAGACACTCGCTGTGGAAAGAAAAATACCAAAGCAAAACTAATGTTCAAAGTGTTGAATAAGATAGATCCTAAATCTCTTACACATCTTTTCACCAATAAGAATGTAACAAATTATACTACGAGATATTTCGATAACTCTGCGCTCAATACCACAGCCTCGCACAAATAATATGAAAAGGAGTTTTATGTTTGATGGGGACATCAACATGGAACGCCCAACCAAGAGCTACTAGGGAAAGCAAATTTCCGTCATCTTTTGAGAAAAAATGCTACTCAAACACGTTAAGAGAGATTAGTAGTTGTTAATATATTTTATGTATAATTTTTTATAGTATGGTTTCGTTTACAGTTACTGCAGTTTAAATTTAGCGAACATTTTAGTAGTAAATTGTTTGTACACGCCCTTTGTGGAAACCAGCATTTGCAATTTAGTTTTATTGATACCATTGATTGATGGATGTTTGGAAATGTTGACTGATGTTGACTTAAATCAAAATGTTCATTCAACATCGTCCAACATTGTTGGATCATGTTCGGTAATGTTGACTGATGTTGAATCAAGTTTGACTTAATTCAAAATGTTCATTCAACATCATCCAACATTGTTGGGTCATGTTTGGTAGTGTTGACTGAAGTTGAATCAGCTTTGAGTTAGATTTCAAAATTTTCATTAAACATCGTCCAACATTGTTGGATCTTGATTTGCATGTTGACTGAAGTTGGATTAGGTTTGATTTAAATCAAAATTTTCATTCAACATCGTCCAACATTGTTGGGTCATGCTTTCTATGTTGACTGAAGTTGGATTAGGTTTGACTTAAATCAAAATTTTCATTCAACATCGTCCAACACTGTTGGGTCATGTACGGTAATGTTGACTGATGTTGAATCAAGTTTGACTTAGTTCAAAATTTTTATTCAAATCATCCAACATTGTTGCTTCATGTTTGGTAATTTTGACATAAGTTGGATTAGGTTTGACGAAATTCAAAATTTTCATCCAACATCGTCCAACATTGTTGGGTCATGTTTGGTAACGTTGACTGATGTTGCAAGATGTTGGATCAAATTTGACTTCATATCATATTGTAACATGTAGTTTGTATTAAGGTTTGGCATGCAGACGATACAGGAGAGGAAAACTCTGGTGCAAGGCCTGTGGATGCAGACGTGTATGCACAGCCAAATGGTGCAACCGACGTGTGTGCAAAAGAGTCCGATGTGGTAGCAGGAAAGTATGCCGTTGGGTGACGAGATATAGAATCGTCAAATACAAATACAAGATCCCTTATGGACCTCGCTTCGTGTGGAAGACAAAAAGAGTTCCATACAGAGTTCGAGTCTGTGTAAATGTACCCAACTTCTGCACCCGATGTAGCAACCTTCGTTACCGATGTGGAAATACCTGCAGCAATGTGTGCAGATATAGAAGGGTAAGGGATATATCCGTAAATATCCTAAATTTAGTTTAGTTTATTATGTCACCACTCTGAGGTGGACGGAATGCCTCAAGACTGTTTTTCACTTTAAAGTCCGTTTTCCACTTCAAACGTATCGTATGGTATCGTAGCATTTTCTTTTGTGTCGAAGTCATTAGTTCTGCCCGAGTGCTCAGGAAACAAAGAAATACGATACGTTTGAAGTGGAAAACGGCCTGAACGGTATCGTACCGTACCGTAACGTAGCGTATTTCATTGTTTCTTGAGCACTCGGGTAGAACTACTGACTTCGGATCTTCGATAAAGAGGAAAATGCTACGGAACGTTACGTTTGAAGTGGAAAACGGCCTTAAAGATGTCTTGCAACCCCATTATCAAAGGTTCCGAGTTTACCCTTAAACTGTACTATAGACTGGCATCACCCTAGTATATGTGCATGAACTTGTATTTGGCTCTTGGCAACTGGACTCTGTAGCTCAGGGTCAGAGCGCTTCACCGGATTCGCAGGGCCGTAGGATCTATTCCTGCTCGAAGGGCCTATAGTAGCATTTTCGCAACCGCTGTGAAATACATATCGGCTTCGCTCGAAACCTCCATCCAAGAAAAACCCTTCAACAAGGGATAGATTTCACTTATACTGCATTGTACATTTGCTATGCATAAGTGAAGCGGCCATATTGGTGTGACCACCACAACTCTAACTGTGGCTTGCTGACATGTTAGAAGAGTTTCTTACAGTTTCTGGTGACTGGTGGGAAAGCACGCGTATCGTCGAATGCGCATCCAAATGACACGTTCTGCGTCGGGATATCATAACATGTAGCTAAGTCTGGAAGATGATGAATATGCATATATTAAAGTAAACAACTGGTCAATCATATATTCAATGCCTTTTCGTACCAACATAGACCACTTTCATAATTCAGATGAGTTTAAATATTCTTTTATGTGCATCTTAATAAGCCTTATCAGCCTCGTTTCTGTGACTGAAATTGAATAGAATTGATTAACCTGAACGATGTCAATGAGACTTATTAAGATGCACATAAAAGAATATTTAAACGGCTCATCTGTATTATGAAAGTCGTCTATACTTTGTCCTCTGTGTAAAGAAATATATAGAAAGTTGCACATAAGGGAATAGTTTTGTGTAATGTAAGATTAGTCAATAATGCGAAAGCTAATTGTTCTTTGAGCAAATTTTACACATTCAAATCACATTGTAGTTGTATTGTGGCTGTTTGTAAAACACAAAGAATGATTGAACAATTGAATAGTTTGATATGCATATTTTAAAACCTCCAGTCTTAGCTACATGTTATGATTCAACTGCAATTTTATCCCGACGCAGAATGCGTCATTTGGATGTGCATTGACATTACGAATTGGTCTATTGTCCAGATAGCTTTGAATTTAACAATTTTTGTTTTCTTTCATATAGTGCTTCCCATACCACGGATGAACTACCTAACTTCGTTAAAGGATACCTGGTTATAAAACGGATTATTACGATTGGAAAACATTTCATTTACTAGCGTTATACATGTAGAAAGATGTACAGAGTTGTGTTCATTTTGTGTTTTAGAAATAAACTTTTGTTGCATAATACGTGTTTTCGTTTTTGATTTTCCAAAGTGCGGTCACGAGAGATTGTGGCCTAGACCTTGAGGACAATCGGACAACATGTTTGAGGAGGGAGGGTTATTGTAGTGGGGGTCATATCTAAATTTTTTTTATCACTGCACATTCTATAAGCAATAGAGGGTCCTTTCAGTCCGGGGACTAGTTCGTACCCCCCACCCCCCCAGGAAAATATTCGTGACGACGCCGTTTAGAGTGACCGAAAATACGACAAATGCTGCCCATTAAAAGCAATCCATGACAAGACTGCATAGTGTACCTCCGCCATTAGAATAAGTGACTACTTACGCGTGCAGTTCTCTTCATCCCAAAGAAAGCAAGACCAAATTTAGTAGTTAGAAAATATTATGTCCCTGAATTGTCATTTCCTGCATTTTGGGTTAAGATTTTACAAATTCTGAACGACGCGAAACGTAGGACTTCAAAAGTTTTGCTTTTCAAATTGAAGAGAAAAATATGATATAATCTGAAAATGAAGAGAACTTTTTCACAACACCATCATATTTCGAGAAATACAATTTGTTTGGCGAGTATTTTACCAACTCAATATCTTAATTCAACTTGTACTACACCAAGACATGGTTTGTACTCGCCTAATGTTTTCTACACCCCAGTCCATCCCGTGGTGAGGCCTCTGCATTAACTCCATGTCAAGATTGTTCAACTATAGTTTTTGAGTTACTGTTCTTACAGACAAACACACAATCACACACATAACATCGTGGAGGAGACAATAATGATATTATATACTGACTATAATGATATATAGTCAGTATATTACTGTTTATCAATCAAAGATCTGAGCATGGTATAGTGTGCACCATTACACGATTACATGATTTGCCATTATTGTGAATGAAAAACGAAAATATGCTAATATATGATATGCCACTACCTTTGTTATTATATGTTGAAAGGCAGCCGTGTTGGAATTTTTGCCTTTCAACATGGCGGCCAAAGAGCAAATGCTCGAGAAACGATGTGTTTTATTACATATGTCTATATTCTGTTTACTATGATACTATATATTGCTTTTAAAAGCTAAAATAGGTTTTTCGCGTTAGGTTTGTTAAAAAACATAGCTTTCAACGGCATTTGAAAATAATGCTGACGTCAGCAATAAGAATTATTCAAACCTTCTTAACTCGCGACAGAATAATTGTATCGACTTCAAATTTGTTATGAATACTTGTTATAATGACATACAAAACATATTGAACAGCCAGCTTTATAGGTTGCACGTTAACGATTCTAGAATTTTGTCACGTGACGGGGAAAACCCACTGGCAATTGGCATGGAATAAGTATAATTTCTATACTAATTGTCATTTTCATTCTATTTCCATAATAAAGATTTTGAAGAAAATTTCCGACGTAGTATAAATCAAGTCAGTGTATATTACACTTTCACTTGAACTCACCCTCCCAAGAAGATGCTTAGCACTCCGTTCTTTCAAGTGTACCATGCATGAAATAATAGATACAGCTGTTTCAATTAAGGTTGTCAAAAGCAATAGTCAAATGTACAATCCAAGTGCAGAGTATAATGAGAATGAGATATTTTTAGGCTAAAATATATACGCCTTTTCGGGGTTCGCGACGCCATCTTGCCAAGTGGGGCAAACACAATAGAGCAACAATAGCATGACCCTAGGGACAAGTATTCCCATTGGAACGAAATAATGTTATTACCATTGTATTTGCCCCACTTGTATTTACGCCACTAAGGGCGTATTATAGGTTGCAGTGGCGAGCATTTATCATATTTGCATATAAAGAAGTAAATCAGCTCTTTAATATCAATCGCTTGATATATCAAAGAATACTCTATGCATAGGCTTACAGACAAGACTTACGGTGGAGAACTACTTTCTTGACAGAAATAATAGGATTGGAAGTGAAAGAAGCAACTTATTACTTACAAACTTCAACCATTTGTCGCCAATTTGTAAATTTCTGTACGCGTTGTCGCCGACAAATTAAATATAAACCCAGAAAAGCATGCATGTATACCTCTGGGAATTGCCAAAACAAAAAAGAACCGTATTGTCATAGGCTACTTCATTGGCTAAAAAATATGAAAATATGATATACCCATCTTGCTGTTCGCGCTTGGATTGTACATTTGACTATTGCCTGTGACAACCTTAATTGAAATAGCTGTACAAGTGGCAATTGTAATAAACATGACATGCACTGATGATTTATCACCCGCACGGTCCCGCCAATGTTGCATTACAGTCGCCTCTGGGGCTACTATTTGAGAAAAACCCGGTCATTTAGTATCAGCTTGCTTATTTTAACTTTACTACTTTTTAAAGACAACATAAGATCAAATTATAAATACATGGTCTATTGACTATTACTGTTTAGTAAAATTCCATAGGTGATAATTGAAAATTCTCAACGCTGATGGTTGCGCTGCCTCGGATTAATACGCGATAATCGCCTAAAGCGTTTTTAAGCCGCTTTTATCGTAAATATTCAATTAAAATATTTTTGGAAATGTGCATTTTTTATTTTTTTCCAAATAATCACCTATGTAATTTTACTAAAACAATTATTCGCTTCAGTCTCGATGAATATCGATGAATAAAAACCTGGACTTCGTCTCGGTTTTTATTCACCGATATTCACCTCGCCTTCGGCGAATAATTGTTAAATATAAAGAGCCATGCAATATCATGTTATTGCAAAAGGATTAGGCAAAAATTAGCCAAAAAGTACTATTTAAAGGTTCCTGTGTAAATGACATATTAAAACTGCACATAGGTCTGCATAATATTGCATATTTCGCCCTGTTATTCGTCAAAAATACCAGTGACAGTGGCCAGGTCAGGGCTCCCGATGCTGATGGGATTATACCTCCCATCTAAAGTAAGGTGCATGTATGTCTAATCCAAAACATCACCGTTTCCTTGGCTTAATTTCCATATTAACGACCTGAATTTTAATACAACTTAAACTTAATCCTAACTCTAATACTAATCCTAACCACAACCCTAATCCTAAGTCCTAACCCTTAATCCTAACCCTAATCCTTGTGTCGTAGTTTCGGGATAGTAATATGAAAGTCACCCGTTTCCTTAGTTACTAAATTTTAGCTGCAAAATTGCATATCATTCAAGAGTCTCAGCTGAAAGAACTGTAGTAAAACAGTAAAGATCTCTTTCAGTGCGTTCAAACTGTAATTATTAATTTGCAACAGGAAGACATCTCGTCCTTGTAAGTACCTATATGAGAGCACAGTGATGCACGTAGGTGGATTACATCTTGCTAATAAGTTAAGCACATTAAGATCGCGTGTGAGTTTTGGAACCAGTATACGAATCTAATCGTATTTGTAGTGAGTAAAAAAATGATGGAAATTTCATTGTAAAAATTAAGGGAAAATAAGAATCAGGACAATACATGGAAATATACTGCAACTAGAGCTATGTCATGAGTGAAAATATGCATGCATGCCTATACACTACTACATATCATGCATTTTAGAAAAGCGAATAATGTAATTGCTCTTGAATAAAGGTATCAAGCTGCGGCTTAATATGACCACTTTTCTTTCGCGTGCAATAAGTCAAATTTGTGCGGGCGAATCGCTGAAAATTCACAATACAATATTGTTATCTTCCCCCTTTGATGGTTATTGCTTCATAGAGCTTTTAAAAAGACATCTCTCTTTTAAGACAAGTTTTTCATTAAAAAACTACCTAATAACCCATGTATAAAACGGGAAAAAAAAGCTTGAGCACTGTAAGCTTTCTTGAGGCTAAACAAGTACAACACTTGTGTTTTCAGACGATTTTCAAGTATCGTACTTCTGCAACTTTCTGATTCAAAGTTTCTTTTGAGGCCAGGATGTGAAATTAAGAATACATGTTCTCAGCATATTGGCTTACAATGCTGCTGACGAATACGCAGTAATATTGCAACCATGGCAACGACATCGCGAACTCTGCATAAATCAACCGGAGACAGAGTATAAAAGGGCGCAAGTTTTATCAGTTCGTCACTTGGTGTTGGAACTTCAAGCAAGAAACAGTTTGAAGAAAAGCAGAAGAACAATGAAGAGTTTTGCGTTGTTGTGTTTCCTTTTGTTGGCTTCGGCCTGCGTTTTTGGTAAGTTCGAAGCTGTCATTTCACTCAGTTGCATGATTGAGGATCGAGCTATGCATGCTGGGAAAGCATCACACCAGACCAACACTTAGGGACTTACAGTTACTGCAGATGATTTTCTCGCTCGAAATGTGCGATTGCTTGCACTTCAAGGCTAGTGTTTTAACCCCAAGCACATGAATTACAGGATTTTTTCACCATAAAATAATTTGTGGTAGAGCCAAAATTTAGTTTTTTCATCATACAAGCAAGTCAAATTGTAGGCATTCTCCAACTGCCTTGTAAACAGTTTTTCAAAGGCCTACGATTTACCTCAGAGGGTGAAACGATGTATTCTAGCTAAAGCTTAGCATTAATAGATAGAAAACGATGAGATATAAGTCCCGAATTAAAAGAACATCCATATGGACAGTGATCTTACGGAAATTTCTACTCGTCTATGCGTCCATGGCAAACATATCAAATCGTAAAACGTTTGTGAACCAAATTGGATAGAGCAATTGATCGAGGTTTCATTTTCTAAACCTTAATGCATGAACAGAATGAAAAATATCTTAGAATAATTTCATACCTATTTAAATAGTATAAGTACCAAAAGATTCGAGTAAGCTTTCTAATTACTTTACCATCGGTGTTTATGCACAAATTCAGAGATTGTTCTAACAGTTTTAGAACTATACACCCATGGAATTTTAAGTATTTGCAGTCTGATTTTGTTAAAACAACTAACTTTTCTTTATTCTTTAACCAACAGTGGCTCGGGCGGAAGAAGAGACTCCCGCCGTCGATGATGCACCAAAAATGGAAGATCAGCCGGAGACAGCTGACGTAGCAGCTGACGAAGAACAAGCTGACGAAGAACAAGCTGACGAAGAACAAGCTGACGAAGAAGAGGAGACGGAAGCTGACGAGGAAAACGAAGATGAAGAGACCGAAGAAGATGAAGGTAAACAACCATTTCTCTTTCAAAGAATTATATATGAAATGGTATTTCCTGAACTTGTCTATCTTTAACTTGCATTGCATCTCTAGTGGTTCGATTTTCATTCACCATTCTTTGCTTGACATTGACTAAAAGTAGATTTCAAAATCTAATTATCAATCACAATTACGAACCATTCAGATTTACCAATATGTAGCACTTTAAAAAGTAAGAACGCGATGGTGACACAGCGGTTAGTGTACGTGTCTTTCACCGCCGTGAACGGGGTTTAATTCCTGAAGTATTTAGTTGTCTGATTATAATTTTACCTCAGTTGCATGCGAAACGTGTGCTTTCAGTTGGACTGTACCAAACACCGTATGTTCTCTTGGGGTGATCTGTTTTCCTCCAGTAATATACAGGATCTCTAAGGATCGAGATAGAGCTATCTAGCATAACCGATGGAGCTATCTAATATATATAGCTAATAGCCGAGCTATATAGTGTAAATAAAGTTATTTTAGTGTAAATAAAGTTAGTTTAGTATAAATTGTTTCCTGCAGCGACAATGCACGAACAGAGGATGGCCCTTAGTGGACCTCGACTGAGAAGAACAGTTTAAAACTGTAGAGTTATTCAGTAAAAATAAAGTTTATTTCCTTAAGAGGTATAGAATAATGCAAGAAAATAACGTTCTTTTCTTTAGAAGAAACAACAGACGTTGCTGATGACGAGCCCGAGAAACGAGGTCAGTATATTTTAACGTTTTCACTTCTTCTCTTGTTGACTTTTCTTTTTGAAAAATGTATTCATTGGAAGAGATTGGGAAATACGCTAGAGGAACAAGACCGTGTGGTTTATCCTTTAATGTATACTAAATTCTTCCTATGCTTTCTCTCAGTTGAGTCATTTTATAAACTGTTGAGTGGTTTGATTACCAACAAACGATAGACAAATATTTTTCAGCTTGCTCGCTGTGGAAACACCAGTAGAAACGTCATCCAATATAATTTATCCGAGTTCTAATCCCACAGTCACTAGACTTAACGATAAACATTTACCGATAAAGATAGGGTAAACGAGAAGAATCTCAATTAACATACAATTTGAACAATATAGCATTGTTCACCGGAACCCTCTTTACTTTTCGTCCCCTACTAAAACACTGCAATGTGCTAACATGTAGAATATGGGGTTTCAATGTAGGCAGATATGAACATTATTCAAGAAATGGATTGAAAGATCTAACAAGCTGAAAAATATAAACAATACTAGACGTTCGAGCGAAGGCCATTCGTCAATATATTCTACTTACTTCCAGTTCGCTCGAAACGTCGAGTAATAACAAGAATGAGCAACAATGTAAATCATAAAGTAGTATTAAATGCGCCAGGATGCGAGACACTCGCTGTGCAAAGAAAAATACCAAAGCAAAACTAATGTTCAAAGTGTCGAATAAAATAAGTCCTAAATATCTTACACATCTTTTCACCAATAAGAATGATGTAACAAATTATAATCTTCGAGATATTTCGATAACTCTGTGCTCAATGCCACAGCCTCGCACAAATAATATGAAAAGGAGTTTCATGTTTGATGGGGAAATCAACATTGAACGCCCTACCAAAAGCTATTAGGGAAAGCAAATTTCCGTCATCTTTTGAGAAAAAATGCTACTCAAACACGTTATGAGAGATTAATAGTTGTTAATATATTTTATGTATAAGTTTCTTTATAGTATAGTTTCATTTACAGTTACTGTAGTTAAAATTTAGCTAACATTTTTGTTGTAAATTGTTTGTACACGCGTTTTGTGGAAACCAGCATTTGCAATATCGTTTATTGATATCATTGATTGATGGATGTTTGGTAATGTTGACTGAAGTTGAATCAAGTTTGACTTTATTCAAAATTTTCATTCAAATCGTCCAATATTGTTGGGTAATGTTCGGTAATTTTGACTGAAGTTGGATTAGGTTTGACTCAAATCAACATTTTCATTCAACATCGTCCAACATTGTTGGGTCATGTTTGGTAATTTTGCCTGAAGTTGGATTAGGTTTGACTTAAATCAAAATTTTCATCCAACATCGTCCAACATTGTTGGGTCATGTTTGGTAACGTTGACTGATGTTGGAAGATGTTGGATCAGATTTGACTTCATATCATCTTCTAACATGTAGTTTGTATTAAGGTTTGGCATGCAGACGATACAGGAGAGGAAGACTCTGGTGCAGGGTCTGTGGATGCAGACGTGTATGCAAAGCCAAATGGTGCAACCGACGTGTGTGCAAAAGAGTCCGATGTGGTAGCAGGAAAGTATGCCGTTGGGTGACCAGATACAGAATCGTCAGATACAAATACAAGATCCGTTACTACCGTGGCTATGGACCTCGCTTCGTGTGGAAGACCAAAAGAGTTCCATACAGAGTTCGAGTCTGTGTAAATGTACCCAACTTCTGCACCCGATGTAGCAACCTTCGTTACCGATGTGGAAATACCTGCAGCAATGTGGTGTGCAGATACAGAAGGGTAAGGGATATATTCGTCATCACCCGAGTATATGTGCATGAACTTGTGGTTGGTACTTGGCAACTGGATTCTGTAGCTCAGGGTCAGAGCGCTACATCGGATTCGCAGGGCCTCAGGTTCGATTCCTGCTCTAAGGCGCATAGTAGCATTTTTCGTAACTGGGCTGAAATATGTATCGGTTTCGCTCGAAACTTCCATCCACGAAAAACCGCTCAGCAAGGGATATTTTCCACTATGACTGCATTGTGCATCTGCTATGCATAATTATATGCATAATATTCGTGTGACCACCACAAATCTACTGTGGTGTTGCTGACATGTTGGATAAGGTTCTTACAATTTCTGGTGTTTGGTGGGGAAGTATCGTCTAGATAGCTTTGAGTTAAATATTTTTTGTTTCATTTTTATAGTGCTTCCCACACTACGGATGAACTATCTAACTTCATTAAAGGATACCTGGTTATAAAACGGATTATTACGATTAGAAAACATTTCATTTACTAGCGTTATACATGTAGAATGATGTACATGTTGTGTTTTAGAAATACATTTTTTATTGCATAATACGTGCGTTGTTTTTTTATTTACCAAAGTGCGGTCATGAGAGATTGTGGTCTAGAGCTTGAGGACAATCGTAACAACAGGTGTGACAGGGGGGGGATTATTGCAGTGGGAGTCATGTCTAATTTTATGATTTTTTTTTATCACAGTGGGCATTCTATAAGCAATAGATGGTCTTTCAGTCCGGAGACTAGCTGGTCCCTCCCCAAAATACGATCTCTGCCAGGGTATTATGTTAGTAGTAATATAGGGGCCGATCAACCCTTATTTTTGGGCTGGCACGGGGTGGCACGTGGTCATTAGCGTATGAGGGTGGCGTGTTACGTAATTAACATAAAAAAGGGAGCCGCAACTCATCATTAACATAAACATCATTAATTATACAACTCGGTCCACCCTTTTAAAGTAAAAAAATCTAGTCATAATAGCGTCGCGCTACCGATTTACATTACAACAGAGTAGCGCTACCAAGTAGCGCGACCAAACAAAGTAGCGTTATCAAAGAGTATAAACACCAGCACAATAGCTATAGCGTCCCTATATAGTTTGCCAAGCGTCGTGTTCCAAACACAGTCCGTTTCGACAACGAGTAAATATATTCTCGTATCTAATATCACCTTATACGAAACGGCTTAGACAACTAATATAGCGACGCTTAACCTAGTAAAATATTATTGCCTTATGCGAAGTAATAACAAGCAGAAATATAGCTTTCTAAAACGAGAAGATCTTAAAGTTTAATCAGCATAGCTAAGGTCTTATAGAGAAATACAAATATATGTTCGCCAAGCGAATGTATAAACATAGTTCTTAAAGAGATTTAAACCTTACAAAGTTTCAAGCGTTTAGATGTAGCAGAGGATGAAAAGTAGTGATTTTTAAGCGACATTTACGAGTATATACCAACATTGTATGTAAACACATTTCTATGCGTAGGTTTGTAAGTCATTTGTAAAGCGTCAACGGCGATTTGAATAAATTGAGAACATATAATTATAGGACGGGAAAATATTGTTACAATATACATACAGCACACACACAGAATTCATTTTAAAACAAATTTATTGCTTAAAATTTATTTTACAACGTTAGTAAGGTCTGCTCCTAAGAGCATATCGTTTAGGTATCTTTAAAGAGTTATCATATTCTTGTCTGTCTTCGGGTGATAATCTTGCAATATCTTCAGCTTTCATAGGAATATATTTTGGTCTCTCGTGAAGCAGTCTTTGTTCGTAACTTCTCGTTGCTCTGGAGTCATCATTGCTAAATCTTTAGGTCTCCAATCAGCCGAGTCTACCCAATTGTGGAAAAAGTTGTGTTTGAGATTGGGTCGTTCTCCTTGTGTTGGTGGTGGTGTGAGAAAGCCAGGTTTAGGAGTAGCAGGCACAGGTTGTGTCATCTCGATAGATCTAGGAGTGGTTGGTTGTGTTATCCCCATAGGTTCAGGAACGGTTGGTGGTTCAACGATATCTGGGGTTACAACAATTGGGGGATGATGGACTGTAATATCCATCTTGTTTTCTAAAAGTCAGAAATCGATTTAGTTGGTCAGAATACAGTTTGCTTTTTTCAACCGCGGTAAGCTGTGGTGCTTTAACGATCTCTTGCATTCGCTGCTCGGTGTTATACATTGCATTTACAAGGGGTGGTTGACGATAGGACTGTTTCCGTACATATTCGACTAAGGCCTCGCCTAGCAATACATTTGTTTTGAGTCGTTGTTGATCATCCGTTGTAGGTTTTAAATCCAACGTCAAATACCCATGAGGACGGCTCGTAGCTTCTTCATAACTCCTCATAAACTCTTGCACGCTGCCAGGATGAACTTGTCTTGCAAGCATAAAGATTTGTTGCTTATCTCTTGGCGAGTTAAACAACACGATATAATGAGCGTTGAGACTAATATTTCTCATTTCTTTGCCTTGATGAAATATATTTTGGACAATGTAGATGACGGACAAATTTCTGTGATGACTCCCTTTTGTGAAAAGATCAGCTATACGTTTGTCCTTGCCAGATTGTGCCATGAGATCATCTAGTACGATCAAATTGCGTTGAGAAACATCTAGGTAACCTGCTTTGTCAATATCTCCAGGTATTCCTTCATTGAATTCTATTCCAGGCATTGTTCTCATCATATCAAAATAGGATGGCTGCCATTGACCATAACACCAGATGATACGCTGAGGAGGTGGACTTATGGTTTTCTGGGCATTCTCCAATAGACTTTTCACCCATACAGTCTTGCCACTCTGTGTACACCCTGCTACGATACAAGTAAAGGGGTGTTGCAGAACTGTAGATCCATTAACCGTAAAGTATTGTTGTCCAAGATTACGATTTTTATTCGCATGAACAGTCTTCTTGTGGCGAAGACGATTACTTGTATTTACAAACGATTTGCCGCAAACGTCGCACTCATGGGACATGTCCATGACTATGACTATGACTATGACTATGACTATGACTATGACTATGACTATGACTATGACTATGACTATAGACTATGGTCTATGACTATGACTATGACTATGACTATGACTATGACTATGACTATGACTATGACTATGACTATAGTCCATGACTATAACTATGACTATAGTCCATGACTATGATTATGACTGTAGTCTATGACTATGACTATGACTATAGTCCATGACTATGAATATGGTCCATGACTATGACTATGACTATGACTATGACTATGACTATGACTATGACTATGACTATGACTATGACTATGACTATGACTATGACTATGACTATGACTATGACTATGACTATGACTATGACTATGACTATGACTATGACTATGACTATGACTATAGTCTATGACTATGACTATGACTGTAGTCTATGACTATGACTATAGTCTATGACTACGACTACGACTATAGTCTATGACTATGACTATAGTCCATGACTATGACTATGGTCCATGACTTCGACTATGGTCCATGACTATGACTATGACTATGACTATGTCTATGACTATAGTCCATGACTATGACTATGACTATGACTATGACTATGACTATGACTATGACTATGACTATGACTATGACTATGACTATGACTATGACTATGACTATGACTATGACTATGACTATGACCATGACCATGACTATGACTATGACTATGACTATGACTATGACTATGACTATGACTATGACTATGACTATGACTATGACTATGACTATGACTATGACTATGACTATGACTATGACTATGACTATGACTATGACTATGACTATGACTATGACTATGACTATGACTATGACTATGACTATGACTATGACTATGACTGTGACTATGACTATGACTATGACTATGACTATGACTATGACTATGACTATGACTATGACTATGACTATGACTATGACTATATAGGCCGTAGGATGAGGGTCGAAAATATGCTTAGAAAACAGATTCCGTAGCACCCCTCGTGTAACTACATAATTTTTACATGAATCGATAGATTAGAACTTACTTAGTTAGAATCCACTTCCCCCCAAGCGAAATAGTTGCACAAATTGAAGTACAACCTCTCCAAAGTTCGGGCTTTCTCGTGTTTCGAAATCCATGAACGGCCATTGTTGTGTTGCAACTACGCATGCGCTTGACTACGCATCCACAAAATACTAAATGCGCACGCGCAGATAGGAAAAACTGATCTCAATAAAACACGCTTATTCAAGATGGGCCAGATAGCTACTAATGACGATATGTCAAAAATTCGAATATCCTCATGTTTTATGCATTTTGAAGGCGTAACCGAGCAACTTTCCAAAGTTACTAGTCAAAGGCTTAAGAAATTTGTCGATTGCAGGACTAAATGGGCGAAACTTAATTGCCTGCAAGCTGAGATAGCGAAGGATTCGTATGATAAGTTTGATGACGAATTCGTCAATTCATGATCATACTTGGCAGAGAACACAAACGAAAGTTTTGATTTAGAATGGTACCACCACATGAAATGCTACAAGAAATTTAGCGATGAAGAAAAGATCAGTAGACAACAGAGAAAAGAGGAAAACGGAGCTAGTACAAGCACGGAAAAGGTCGCTAATACCATAGACCACACATGCCACATGGAACCAGCCGTGGAACCCAGAAGAAAGATTACATGCAATTCAGTTAAGGAACCAAGTAAGACCTTGCCTCAAAGAAACAGGCATGTACTACCAGAATGCTTCATTTTTTGTGGAATAGATTCGTCTTGGCTTTCAAGAGACAAGGTATGATTATGTACAATTTCAAAACAGAACTTCAAAATTGGCTCATTGAATTCAATAGGTTGCTCTGTCCAGTCCTTGTTTTCAAATCAGTGTTTGTACCCCTAATTGTTTCTCTACCGGGTTAACTGACAGATAGCAAGCAAACAAATCAGTAGGTAAAGGAAGAATTATGAAAGAAAGAATTAGTGAATGAATAAATGAAGGAATTAATGGAAAATATATAGAACGAAAAGATATATAAGAAAGCTGAAAGAACAAAGATTGAAGGTAAGTAAGAAAAGAAAGGAGCGAAGTAAATAATAGGGAATTGTAACAGACTGACACAAAAAATGGAAGGAATAAGAAGGTAGAAAAAAGAACAGAGGAAGAAACGAAGTAAGAAAATACTCGTAAGCGGACACCATTCTTGGGTCCCGGGCGAAACGCCTATTATATCACTACATTTGCAACCTCTCTTAAGGTGGTCTTATACAAAATTTTAAAAGAAAATCCTATTTAGAAATTAGCCATATTATGCATCATTAATGATCCCTTTTTCGTTTTCTGGTGTTAATTTTTCTATTTGTTTGGCGGAAAATGGATAAATAGGGGAAAATAGCAGCTTGTTTGAAATTTTGTCCCGTAGCAACCACCATAGCAACGACATGTTATTGGAAAATCGCGAGCATTAGAGCATTTACGAAAAAGTTTTTTTCTCCAAATGAGTACCCACCTACCCCTCACTAGCTATATAGTGATTTTAAACGATTTTATTTCAAATTACATCAAGTATAAGTCGGTTATATTTAGGCGGGAGAGGCGTTATAATGGCGTGAAAGCAAATTGTGTTCATGCTCTATATTTTCTATAATTACGGTTCCACTTCAAGGCTTTGACTGATTGAGGACATCATGTAAAGTCCGACGAAAGTCGATCTGCCATAACCTTTCAAAGAACCGAAGGGTTAAACATTGGTGTCTTTTTAAAGACGGCAACGGCGGAGGTCACAGCTGGGAACCAAACTTAGATGTTGAAATAGTACGTGTTAAACATTTTTCAAAAAATCTAGCATGGCATTTTCATGATATATATGCCTACCTCTCTCTATGTTTGGCTACGTGATTTCGAGCCCGAATTAGTGTTAGTATATTTTGTTAGCATATGAAAATATAGGGGAGCTCCATGTCCAATTTTTCATTTGTGAAAATCAAGAAAAGGAAGGACAAACGTATTCAAATGGGTCATTCTAGCTGCTGTTTGCCTTTCTTTGGTTAGTAATGTGTACTCAATGTTATTGCAAAACGCTATTCGAAACTATAATTATAAACTTGATTTTATCAAAACAGCTCAAAACGTAAGAGTAAGAAAGAATAAGCAAAAGCAAGGAGAAACATATGCAGCTGGATCATTTTAAACTTTCCAGATGCCTATTCAAGTCTTCAAATTAGGATAGTTTGTCGAAAACATACCTAAGAATATTTTACACTTAATTTTCCCAAATTGTGAATTCACGAGACGTTAAAAACTCTCCTGGGTTTACTATTTATGCAATCAAGGTGAAATTTTCAGCATTTACTCATTACTATTAAATCTTTGACGTGAACCTAAAAAATACTATGTGTGAGTTATACATGCCACAGGCCAACCCTATTAATGAACTGAACATACCCATATTTTCATTCATCTATAAACACAAGTAAAATTTATACACTCTATGCCTTTAGCTGAGTTTTTTTAGGTTCACGACATAGATAGGTCTATTTTGTATCCATTAAAGCTGTTTGGGAGATCATTCGTAGTTTACTTTGGCTCCTATCATTTGTGGCGCAAACACCATATTTTACTCCATAGGGGGTCATATCTTGGTTACCATGGCAACAAACAAATGTATAAGTGAGTGATTTTGTGTCAACTAACCATATTTGACTTTGACTTTGACTTTATTGACACTCCCCTAAAGGGGCTTTTCAGTGACAAAAATACATATGTAAATATCAATTAATTACTATAATTATACATTAGATCCTAAGTTTATATAATAAGATCACGCAATTACTTTATACACAAACACGACATTAATTATTGACAACAACAGCAACATAGGCATCAACATCATCAACAACGACAGCAAAAATAACAACAACAACAATCAAGGACAATAACGACAATGACAACAACGCTTACTGATTAACAAAGAAAACACGCCCTTAACTATCTAGAAATTGCTGAAGCAGTTCCCGTTTCAGTTTAATTTTAAAGCTTGGAATAGATTTGCAAAGTTTTAAGTCAGGGTTAATGTTGTTCCAGAGAGTGACAGTTCTGTAATGGAATGTTCTTTGTCCTGCAGTTGATCTATATAACGGAACGTCCAGCTGGTTAACATTTCTTGTTTCGCGACCACTCACTTCACCTCTCGTTTTGAACAGGGACGATAAGTAGGCAGGTGCGCAATCGTTCATGCATTTGAACGCTAATAGAGCATCGCGACTGTATAAATATTAGAGTAAAAAATGAGGAAAAAGTATTAAATTAGGAAAAAAAGTTTTCAACGTATAAGACAAACAAATGAACAAAGATACAATCATTTCGCCTACCAAAACTTGTATAACATGAACGTGTGTTTTTTTTTCAGTAAAAGAAGACAATCTCTGAATGGGAAGAGTGAGATAAACAAGAGTGGTCAACTTAGCACCAGCGCTAAGGAATCAAATACTCGATTATTTCCAGCAATTCCGAAACGTTTTATAATTCTCGTTCTCATTACGTTGGCCAACCTTAATATGTACTGTGTACGTATATGTGTGTTAATGTGACCATCTTCAAGTTTTACAAAATAACTCCGCGCGGATTATATTGGACTTACCAAAGTACTCCTCATTATCTCAAGCCCTTGAGCAACTAAGATGGAAACCATTATCTGTTCGCCGCTGCCATCATCGTTGTATCGCTGTTTTTAAATGCTTAAATAAGCTAACTAACTTTGATTTCAATCTGTCAAAGAACATCGACGTCCATAGTTATAACACCCGCAGACGTCAGGATATTCATCTTCTTCTGGCGCGTACCAACTGGGGCAAACAACGTTTTGCCTTTTACGCGGTAACTGGCTGGAACAATTTGGAACTTACCGTTCGGCAGTCAACTAGTTTGACTTCCTTTAAACGGTTGCTAAAATGACTCTTAACTGATACAAACTTTCAGTTTTAGTCTCATTTCTATATATTTTTCCACTAAATTACTTTTCTATATATATCTCTAATTCTTTGTATATGATATACATGCAGGACCTCCCTGAAAATCACTGCGGTGAGCGGAGCATTCCTGTTTAAATATTGTTCTAATAATAATAATAATTGTGGCAATGACGCGTGGCGAAGGAAAGCAGTATAGTTCTGCACTTCATTTATCTAAAGACATGGTGAGTTTGAATAGTATTCCAGTTCAGGCGAAGCTAGCCATGGCAACTCCGCATGCTATGCTAATATACGTCCACTTAAAGTCTAAAGTCTAAAGACAAAACATTTTTTGACCGCGTTTGAGAATAATTGACACTTTGCCGCATAGCTTGACCAGTTGCTACTGCTAACTTGGTCGCTTAGTCGTTGACCATTGTTCAAGGGCATTTTGAGAACTGTTCCGCCGGACGAACTGCGTAATTGATGTACTTTTTCTGCTTTCCAGGAACCAGAGTTTCATTGGGATAAACAATTTCAAGGTACAATTATTTTGTATTTTTGAATACGCACATTTAGGTTTATTTCTTAAATATTTTGTATGTAAAATATTCCATTCTCCCCCCCCCCCTACATTATTCAATTAGTAGGTTCACACTAAGCACTACAATGTAGCGAATGCTGGTTAACCAATAGTGAGAAAATGATGTTTATTCCTTTTATCGAGAGATGTACTGTTTAATTTTCTTGTTCCTATAATATAAGTGTCAAAATTTCTGAAGTTGACATCCAACCGAAGTTGTGATCTGAGTTTTGAAATTGTATTATCACAATAAGGTTTTTGTTGATAGCAATTTATATTTCTATCGCCCCTAGGCACAATATTGGCATCATTATACTGGAGTTACACTGCTCTACAAATACCAGCTGGACTGCTAAGTGCCAAATACGGTGGTGGGTATTGCAATATTTGGTTCATCAGCTCTTACTTTAGCTACACCATTCATCGTGCGACAAAATGTGTACGCGTTTATATTCTTGCGTATCATGGAAGGCGCGTTTTTGGTTAGTGTGAAGAGTTTCTGTGTTTCATGGCAAGTATAATACGATTAAGTGCGTGAAAAATCTTGACCATATAGCTAGTTATTATTTATGCAAGCTACAGTACTTAACAGTACAAGAATAATATTTATTAAACATAGTTCGAAGCCCCCCTTTCTTAAGGGGGGGAATTAACCTTCTGAAAAAAGACATGAAAGGGGGATGAATTTTTTTTTGTAATTATGGGGTGGTTACAGAAAAGGGGTGGGTTGATTTAAGAAGGGGGGTGAGCAAAAAAAGCTGTCATAAAAATTGTATAGATGAGTCCCTAAAAATAAATGTTGAGTTCATGTTGATTATTTTGTTGATGGAAGTTTCTTTGGATATTACACAACCTTAATATTAATTCTGCACCATTTGCAGGTGTCAACCTGTCAAATTTTGCTCTCTGTAAAAAGTTGTTGTAAAAGGGGGGGATGAAAAGTTGTAAAAAAACGGGGACATTGGTAAAAGGTGGATATTTTAAAAAAGGGGGGATAAAACCCCTTTCCGAACTAATGGAACTATGTTAAAGTGTTACTGAAACAACATTTAGTACAATAAATTCGAAGTCCCGAAAATTATATTCTTTTGACTATTTTATGACATTTTGCATCCTTCAGATTTGTAAAATCTTAACCGAAAATGCAGGAAATGGCATTTCAGGGACTTAATATTTCAAAACATTTCTCGTACCCCCCTTTTTGAATTGTGTGCTTAATTTATTAAAGTGCACACAAACAATGGCCAACGTTCAAAGGTCAATGCAACATTATTCTTTTATCAATACAACAGAAATTTATACAACATCATTTATCTAACATAAACAACTTATATAACAAATCTTTTAAACAAAAACAAAGAAAACTTATCCAATAGGCATGCAATATGGCCGGTAAACCAATTTTAAAAAGTTGCAATTATTGCCCTCGTTGGTGTTTTTAGTTTTTAAATTTGTGAAACGTAAACATTATCAGTCAGCGGTAGCTTTCATTAAACTAAAAAACAAAAGTAAACAAAAAAACACAAAAATCTTCCGAAGAACATCTAGTTTTATTCAAGTGTGCCCCGCCTCAGAAATCTCAGATTTGTCGAATATGTCTACAATTAACATATTTACAACAGTGAACGTGCAAACAAATGTATATAAAAATATAAACAAAAATGTTCGACTGAAATAAGCAAGCTTTTTTGTTGGAGATGAATGGAGGGATGGGAAATCAACCAACCAGGTAAACAAGACCATGATTTGCAAGAATGAGCAAGAATCCCTCGGATAAACCATACTTGGCTTTTGGAATAATTGCGACCTATTATAAAATATTGTTATAAAGGACCATGATTTGCTTAGGTAACTATACTCTGGGTTTTATGCAATGATGCAAATAATATTGCAGTATATGTAGTTATAGGCAGTCACAATTTTTGGTCCTTTGTTTCTACCTCCAATACACCCCTCGCTTAGCATTGAGTCCAGGGATGGCAAATCTTCTTTAAACATTTTTTTCTTTAATCTTCTTTAATGATTAAAGAAGATTTGAATTGAAGCTAAATATCGTCTTTAATCTTCTTTATTTATGTTCTTTCTTCTTTTAATATTTAACCAAAATTACATTAAAATAAAAAAGTATTTTAATACTGCTTCATTCACCCGTGCATTCACTAATCACCTTGGTCCCGAGAAAGTCGAGAAATTGGTCTACATCAAGGCAAACACTCTTCAGATGGCAGATGTGCTGCTCAAGGACTAGGATTGTGACAGTGTCAGTGACGAGGATATTATTGTAGAGGATTATAAACAGTAAAACTCCAAAACATTTGGGGAAATGGGGACATTTGGGGACATTCCAATATTATCGTATTAATTAAATTATAAAAAATTGTTGAAATTTTAAAGGTTTTCTCAAGAATCATCTTTAATTGTCTTTAATTGAATTAAAGAATAAAGATTTAATCCATCCCTGGCATTGACCAGTGGTTACTATACCTTATGCAACTCTTAATGGTGGTTGTCCAGGAAAACCTAACCACTGCCCCTGCCAGATAGTATGACATAAGTCTAGGAATAGTAACCTACCTTCAAAGATTTTAATCAATTTTAATTTGTTTCAGAAATCAAGAATGTTCAAACTAACTTTGCTGAATCCATTTATAACTTGTCCTGTGTGTCAGGGTTATCTGGTTGATGCCACTACAATAACAGAATGTTTACACTCGTGTAGGTTGAAGATTTCTCATACAAACATAGTATTGTGTGCTTTTGGTTTGTTATGGAACCAAACACCAAATTTTTCTTCTTGAAACTCAAGTCCCAGTGACTGTCTCGGGATCAATGGCTGCAGATTCTACATTCTGTTTTGCTCCTGGTTGTCATAACCATCAGTTCCCTGATATTAACACATTCCGTGGATCCATCTCTTTGTCAGTCTACCTTAGGGACCGGTCATTAATTAGGGCAGGGGTTGGGACCGAAGAGAAAATGGTTGGGTAAATGAAAATTCCGAGGCCTCAAAGGTTGGGTAAAAGAAAAATGTTACCTCCCTCAAGGTTGGGTAAAATATTTTGGAACAACATTTAAATAAAAACAAAGTATTGTATATAAAAATAGAAAAGTTCATAGATTGTCATCTAAAATGTCAATAACAATGTCATCATCACTAGACATGTCACTCATTGTGTTTGGACATTCCACTTTGGACTTTTCTGCAATGCTTCGCTTCTTCTTTGTCTTAGATTTTTGTTCTTTGACTCTTTTAGCTTTCCGTTTCTTTTCATTTTCATTCACAGAGGCCATATCAAATCTTTTTGCCAACTGATTACTGACATACTCAATGTCATGTGCAATATTATTGGATTCAGTCAGCTTGCTTTCTACATGTGTTGTCATTTCTTGAACAAAATTTATTTCATTACTTGCCCATTTCTTCGGCTCAAGATCATCTGCATATAGCTCCATTTTTCTATTCGATAACTTGCTCGATTGTTTTTATTGTGTTTTTATGTGGTGTAATGCTCGTTGGCTTTTACTCACATCATATATCTTTACATCCTCTGGAAATTTCCTGTATCGTAAACAATTTATATTCTCCTTTGGAATTTGACCATTTTTGTATGAAGATACAAGGTGCTCAAGTTTTTCGAGGTTGCATTTAACATTCCAACGAAACTGGTGTTGCCCCATCAAATAAGCATGGAATCTAGACTGCTTACTGGTAAAGGCTGACAGGTAGATTTCTTTTGTTATTAGATTATGATATTTCAACCTTTTGGACTTCGCATTTGGTATATTTGGTACCTTTTCTTTCACTCTGGCATTTTCACCCACAACAAACTTCCCACCAATGAATGAGATTTCTATTTATTTAAATATAAAATATAAAAGTAAATATTTCATTTAAATACTCATCAATTCTTTATGTAACCATGCCTTCCCAAGGCAATTCCTTAAAGGATTTGAAAAATAATTGCAAGTTTGTAAGCAAATTTACCAGCACCAGAAATTTAATATACATTTTTAAATTTATACCCACTTCAGGGCAAGGCTCAAATAGTATAAGAGACCATACATATACCCTCAAGACCGACAATACCCTCAAGACCGACAATACCCTCAAGGATACAATTTTATACAGGGAGGGGGTGGTATAAACAGGAAAATTGACTGAAGCATATAAACGTATTAACATGTCATATGAATCCATGATGCATACAGTAAATTCATTAAATTGATTGTCCAACATCACACTTATACCCTAGTTTAATAACAAAATATTTACAATGATAAAAACTTACTTTTCTGAGCCGGAACGGCTGTTTGGTTACTATTGTCAACATTAATACTTCCTAGATTGCGAGTATATGAAACTATACTAAGCCTTCTTGAATTCCAGAAGATGCCCTGGTTTTCCCGATAAACCAACTAGATCAAACATTTGCCGTTGTTCATCCAATTCCAACGAAATCGCTCCAAATAATCCTCAGCAAGATTAATAGATTGTAAAAAACTTTCAAATTCTTTTTCGGCAGCCATGATGAAAACATGTGAGTATGTTTGTTTAACTTGGATCATCCAAATGGCACTCGTTTATAGTCGGCTCATGCTCGGTATGTTATTTAATACAAGTACAACTTTATATACAATTTTTTTCCTTGGGTTGGGTAAAAATTTTTATGTCTCAACAAGGTTGGGTAATTTAAATTTCTGATCTTATATTGGTTGGATTCAAAGTCGTTTCTCTTCGGCCCCAACCCCTGCCCTAATTAATGACCGGTCCCTTACCTCCAGCTTTATAATATCTCTCACCGGCTCTCCTTAATCTCTTCTTATTACGTGTCTATACCACTGACCTATACTAAAGTATAAGTCAGTATAGGTCAGTGGTCTATACCATCTCAGCCTTGCTTCCCTCACCTTCTCTGCAATATCTGCCACTCCACATCTTCTTCTGATCTCTTCATTCCATAACATCCCTGACCGGCACTCCTTCATCTCTTCTTATTACGTGTCCATACCATCTCAGCCTTGCTTCCCTCACCTTCTCTACAATATATACCACTCCACATCTTCCAATCTCTTCACTCCATAATGTCTCTGACAAGCTCTCCTTCATCTCTTCTTATTATGTGTCCATTCTTCCTCAGCCTTGCTTCTCTTACCTTCTCTGCAATGTGTTGTTACAATTTGTTCCAATAACTTGTCATCGTCCTGCAATTCAACAACTTGTTAACAAGTTGTGAGTGACAACCTTGTAGCATCTTGATAAAATGACAACATTGTTACAACTTGTTGACAAGCTTGCTACAAGCTTGCTACAAGCCTGTTGCGAACACATCTTGTAATAGTTATATAGATTAAACTCGAAAATACACTAATCACTGCTTGTTCATATAAATAATATTATGTAATTTTAATTGTATGTAGTCTGCCGAAGTTGCATTGTCAAACATTTTGAAAACTTTGAGACGAATTATACATGTCCACTTTGTAACGAACTTGTCCACAAAACAAACCCTTGGTATAGTTTGAAGTAAGTAAATAGTTTCAAGAACGTTTAGTAGGAGAAAATGTTTGTATTAAAAAATTGACAAGTGACCAACTAACCTAAGTAAATAACTATTATTTTAGAACTGACTCGGTTCTATAAGATGTTGTTAACAAGTTGGTGCCAGGTTTTACTGAAGGTAGATTCTAATTTATTTAATATTAGATAATTTAAGCTAATCAAAATCATTAAGCCCGGTCAAACGAGAGTTGATGAGAGTTGCAACTCAAGCTCGCGTTTGACCACCAACTCTCACGCACTCTCATCAAATGTCATCAACTTTGAACTGGTTCAAATTTTGATGAGAGTTGTTTTTTCGTTTTGACCGGTACCATTCAACTTTTATGCAACTTTAGTTCTCCGTTTGACCGGGCCATGAGAGATTGAGAGTTGATAAAAACTCATATATGCAAACTTTCGCTTGCTAAACCTCGTCAACTCTCATCATCGTTTGAACAGGGCATTAGTTCTACATCTGGAAGGGCATTTTGAGACATCGTCTTTAAATGAATGAAACAATCAGTTAAATTAACGTAAATTTTCATATATTCCTTTTTCATTTAGCTGAAGACAGCAAGGCATATTTTAACATATATACTGGGGGGCCACTTGGCCCCCCAGGCCCTCTTGATGGCCCCCCACTCACACAAAATTGGCCCCCCACTCCCTGGGCCCTTTATACATTGGGTCGTTTACAGAGTAAATGATTTGTCTGTGTTTAACGAAATATTGTTTTATGGCTTATATAGTTAGACATTTTTAAAGTTTTAGTTAAAACATTGAAATACTATTGGCTTGGCAATTTCAGAGCTCCAGATTTCAAAATTTTCCCGGGAAAAACACCCCCCCGACCCCTACAGGGCTCGCGCCTTCAGCACTCAGATTAAGGGCCCTTTTTCACAAATGGCCCCCCCACTTAGAAATCCTTAAAATATGCCCTGGAAGAAAGGAGGCGTAAAATATTCTACAAAAGTAGAGGCTTACCAATCCCAGAAAAAGGTGAGGATTCCACATGTTACAGATTACCCGTTCTTCGCCATTTCATTATCTTGCTTAAAGATATATTACTGTTCGTATTAAGCTTAGACCTTTTATCGATTACAACAATTTGCCCGCTTTTTATTCACGTTTTCTTGTCTTTGTAATCATCAAGCCGGATATACAAAGACGTGAGCCCAGTCGTCTCGAGGAAACCCGAAACGAAACCCCTCCATCACAGCTTTCCAGAGAGCCTTTCCCACAACCGTCTAGTTGTGATGCTTTAAATTGTGATGAGGATGATGATCAGATCACAATGCAACTCGAAATGAAAAGGTTATGTCCGTTGGTTGTTGTCATTGTTTTTGGTGATGGAGGCGGTGTTGTTGTTGATGGTGTTATTGTTGGTGTAAGTGGTTGTACTGTTGTGTTTTTGTGATGTTGTTGTCATTTGTTAGTGTTGTTTATGTTTTTATTGTTGTTGATATTTTTGTGTTGTTGTTGTTGTCGTTATTCAGCGATGTTCTTGTTGTCGTTGCGAAGACCTGTGAAGACAGTACTCATGGAAAATTTTCTCCTTTTTACTTTCAGTATGGATGAGTTGATAGTCGAAGATATTTTGGTACGTAAACTCATCAGGGGTAGATACGGGTTTACCTGAACGAAGTGGAGTTTCGTGCAGATTTTTCAGGGGTATCTCGTTCTGCTACAATTATATCGAAATAGAGGGTGGCTCTTTCTGGACCTCTAGGGAGAACAGTTTGGAGAGAACTGATAGAACTACTGATCCAGTGTAGCTAAATGTATACAGTTGTTTAGCAGAGGTAGTGTAGATAAGTTTAGTTTAAATTTAGTTATACTAATTTAGATTCGCTCATGAAGACTATGCACTATTTAAAACACGAGCATGCAGGAGTGCTTTATCAGATATAAAACACGAGTGCGCAGCACGAGTGTTTTATATCTGATAAAGCACGAACTGCGAGCGTTTTAAATAGCTTAAAAAACGAGCCATCTTATGAGTTCATTGGCGAAGTTATTTTAAAAATAAACATTGTCTAAGCCGAGAAAATCAAAGCTAAAGTTTATGTAAATTAACATGATTTTTTATCACATATAAAACCACTGACACGGTAGTGATTTCCTTTGTCTTTTCCTCATGAATTATTAATGAGTTTTTTAAGTACTATTTAAAACACGAGCAGGAGTGCTTTATCAGATATAAAACACGAGTGCGCAGCACGAGTGTTTTATATCTGATAAAGCACGAACTGCGAGTGTTTTAAATAGCTTAAAAAACGAGCCATCTTATGAGTTCATTGGCGAAGTTATTTTAAAAATAAACATTGTCTAAGCCGAGAAAATCAAAGCTAAAGTTTATGTAAATTAACATGATAAAACCACTGACACGGTAGTGATTTCCTTTGTCTTTTCCTCATGAATTATTAATGAGTTTTTTTAATTATGTTTACAGCCGTTGAAAAGAAAATGTGTGCGTTGCTCAAATCAAGTAACAGTGAGTTTGTTACAGAAGTTTATCGCCAAAAAGTTAAATCTAAAGGCAGCAAATCAGGTGTGAATTTTGTGATTTAAAAGTGATTAACTAGCTAGTAGAAGCAGGTACAATGGTGCCCGCGAGCTCCTGCCAACATTTAAGACAGCATTTTCTTAAATAGCATCCCCCCTCCCGCCCTCTTCACTCATTTTCAATGTTGGCTTAAACAAGTTTTTGTTTAACACAATGTTTTCCACACAATGTTCTCAACTAGTGTGGGCTATAAATTGCACGTGAAACGGCGGATATATCCTGGATTGCAAGGGTAAAACCCTCTAATAACTTCTGGCACCCTGGGTAAAAGAGCCTGTTGCAAACATTTAATGCGTAGCCAGCCCTAAAATTCTTATCAATCTTACTTTCAGGACCACAGTAAACCATTGCTTTTCTATTATGGTCTCAGTGATATGGAGTGACTATTACTTGGTCGACATGAGGAATTGTTATGCTTGCGATGAAACGTATAGACAATAAAGCTTGGTATAAGCCTACTATAGTTCATACTAGTTACATGAACACCCAAGCTTTACAATTAGTAACTATTATTATATTTCATAAAATAAATCTATACTGGATTCATGCAGATACGAACTTATTCGAAACAAAAGTTTGCGTTTTTAAATACAAGTATATAATAGCGCAGCATGCAATCAAACATATCTTATCTAGCGTCAAGTATCTCTTTAGTTTACTCCATAATTGACAGCTAAGTTACGAAGAATCATTCCACCAGCGTGTTAGCCAAAGAAAACTTACAAAATTTACTTTTCAAATGTCTTTTGTTTCGTATAGACCACATTTATTAATGGTTGGCAATTAAAACAATCGTCATATTAACATAAATTGCCAACCACAAGCCCTTGTTCCACAGTTAACACAACATACATGTTGTAATTAATATACAACATACACTGTATAAATATTAAATAATATTAATCACAGGGATCTAGACTCTCATAGTTATTTGTATCGTTCAGTTTTCTCCCTGTTTCTTTTCTTGCTCTTGTTCTTCAGTTTGTTGGGCGCCACCATCTCTTTCGGACGCCATCTTGAATTAATATAATTATTATTTAGAAATATGACTGTGGAAATATGTTATACAATCAATAGGTGCATGGGCTTTGCACTATCATGCAGCAGATTGTGTCTAGGTAAGTGGCGGTAAGTTAGGTGAGAGGGGGTGCACTAATCATCTTTACTTGCAGATGAGAGCTGAGCTGAATTACGAAGGACGCAGCTCGACTTGATCGAGTCGAAGGCTTATTAAAGGCGCCTCTGGCTGCCATCGTATGACTCACAGCTATGGAGCACAGCTACAATGGAAGGGTTAGTTTGGGGCTTATCCCAACCCACCCTGTCAACATTCCTTGTGGGAGAAAACCCGAGTACCCGGAGAAAACCCACGACTTTCGGTAGAGCGTTGACGGACTCTTTTCACACAAGTGTCATGAGTCCCTAGCGAGAATCGAACCCACGATCTCAGAGGTGAAAGGCGCTTGCCTGGACGACTGCGCCATCGAAGCCCCCATATATTGGTAGAAAATAAATGAAACATTTAGAGATGACATTTTAACTCTTGCATCAATAAGACGACCGATAGAAATCAAAATCGTACCTTTTTATAGGCCATTTCGAAAAGTTTAAGTGATCTCTGTTGTAATTCACTGCACTGTTCTTTGATTTCTTCAGCTGAAGAGTTTTCTGTGTTTGCCAACACTTCACGAACCTTCGTGAGTTCTTCCTTCAAACTAGAGACCTTGAAATAAATGGTTATTAAGATCTAATTAGAGAAATTTCAGTAACCTAGACTTACCCAACAAAAAACCCTGGTTGTTATGCGAGGATTGACCACCGAAACAACACTGCAGCCGAACCGCAACTACTTCTGTACATTATGATGCATCAGACAAATTAGCATATTCGATAGCGGGTCTTGCAGTCACTAAACAATCCGCCATTTTGGGTAGCATTATCGTGGATTTCATCCAAGTGCCGTTTTCGCTTATATCTTGCGAAATACTGAGAGTTATAAGACCAGCTATATCTCGCTAGAATCCTTGAACAACGAGGATTTGGCATTTTGGCATGTCTAGAACTCGAGTTATTTAAAGGAAAGTTGGCGTACATATTAATGTCAGCCATGTTGGATTTCATTTTAATTAGATTGAATTTGCCCAGTGGAATTTGCTACCCAAAATTGCGGAAACTAAACAATTACGAGTTACACAAATACTTTACATACTGTATGTAAATGAAATAACAAACCTCTTCTTGCGGCAACTGATCTTTGAATTCTTCAATCTTGGATTCAGTATCGTGTAAGACACTTTCAGCATGATTGACAGCTTCGGTCTTTTCCTATGGGAAAAGCAAAACTTCTTCAATCAAGAACAACTGACAAATGGGTGGTGGTATATTGGTTTAACTTATACAGGGTGAAAATATCTTCGAACGAAAATTTATATACATTTTTAGACCTAACCAGGAGCAGTTGCGAAAAATGCAACTTTAGGTCCTCTGGCAGGAATCGAACCAGTGCATGGCCCTGCCATTCCAGTGCGGCGCTCTAACCAACTGAGCTACAGAGTCCAGTTACTGAGCATTAACCGCAAATTCGTGTATATATGATGGGAGTGATGCCAGTATAATATAACAGTCCTATATACTATTTGTTGCCCTTAAAAGGGTAGGAAAAGTCACTTTTGGTGTCGAAATGGAGTAGATTCCTTTCTCCATTAATAATTACACTGTACCTTTCGTTCTTTGTCGCTTTCTGCGTACATTTCAGCTTGTTTAACCATGTTTTCTATTTCGTCTTTGCTCAGACCTCCAGATGATTGTATCACAACTGAAAAGAATCGATAAATCAAATGATACAATCACATGATTATAAATTTATTTGAACTACTCTAGATTAATTTTGTAAATTTCGCTGAAAACCCTTATAAGGGATGTGTATATAATAAATAAATATGCATGTATCTATGTATGTATGTACATGATGGGTTACATGAAGCGAATTGATTTGTCATACTCGATAAACGTCGACACCGAAACTTACTTTGTTGCTCTTTCCCAGTTCCCTTGTCGCGAGCAGACACGTTCACAATTCCGTTGGCATCGATATCAAACGCAACATCAATCTGTGGTATACCACGTGGTACTGGAGGAATGCCGACCTATGAAGAACGAACAAAACATTACACATTTGAATCCACATTTCTCGAATTTGCAATGTGAAATCATTGCCAGCCCTCATACCATTGTTCTAGTCTATGAAAGTGTACACACATAAAAACGCACAAGTTGTAACAAACTTGCAGCAGACTTGTACGAATGCTGTTTCAACAACTTGTTATCAGGATGTGTTCGCACTGCTTGTTCCCAACTTGCTACAAGGTTGTTGATTCAACCATAGTCCCTATAACACAGTGTCTGGAAACGCATCTAAAGCTTTTGTTCTATGTGTTTGTTCATATTTGTGCACCTTCACGCTCAGTAAACACATTGTTCTCTTAGCATAATGTAGGAAGCAGCCAATCAAATCAGTGCAGCTGAATATTAACATTTGTAAAACAAAGAAAACGTGCACTCTCAGTACACCCTCAACATCAACCCACGGACATGGCTATAAACTTGCAAGTTTGCCGCGTTTCCAGACACTGTATTATAGGGACTATGATTCAACGGACTTGTTACAAGTTGTTCCAACAACTTGTTATCGTCCTGCAATTCAACAACAAGTTGTGAGTGACAACCTTGACAACATTGTTACAACTTGTTGACACACTCGCTACAAGTCTGTTGCGAACACATCTTGTTGACAATATGTGAGATTTTTACGTGTGTAGAATAGAACAAAAGATAACTATATAGTAATTAGAATTGCTGTATTTATACGAGTTATTCACTTATATACACAATCCGAATGCTTATAGTTACTGTACATTAGCAATAAGATATGCGAGTAAATCAAAATTGTGAATTGGTATAACCAATAAATAATTGTCTAATAATATACTTACAAGCGAAAACTGTCCCAAAGTTTTATTATCAACGGCCATTTCTCGTTCGCCTTGGCACACTTTGATTTCGACCTGAGTTTGTCCATCAGCAGCAGTCGAGAACACCTCAACATTGAAAAGAAAACATATTTCGTTAAGAAAGAGTCACGAACATACACGGTAGAAGGACCATATATTTACGCAGACAAAAATTTGCTCATTCACTAAACGAAACATTATCACTGATTGATTTGACCCTTGATTTGACGCTTGACCAATCACAACGTTGTTGCATGTACCCGATAGCTTTTGGCGTCCAAATCATCTCGTAACAACGTTTGTGGTGAGTTTTTCAGAAATAAATAACTATTTTAAGCTTTCATTATTTTGTATATAATTGCATGAGAAAGAATACCTGACTCTTTTTGGTAGGAATGGTGGTATTTCGTTCGATAAGTTTTGTAAAAACACCGCCGAGTGTTTCAATTCCGAGGGAGAGTGGCGTAACATCCAACAACAAGACGTCTTTCACATCACCGACAAGAACACCGCCTTGAATTGCTGCTCCTAACGCCACTGCTTCGTCTGGATTCACGGACTTGCTCGGGGCACGACCGAATATTTCTTGGACGAGTTGTTGGACCTGATAGTGAGAAAAATTGCAGCATTTACAAAGGGTCAAATGGCCGGCAAAACGTCTAGCACATGAATACTAAAAACGCGCGTGTTCTACTCCATGGACATGCCAAAGTTATTAAGATGTATCTAGCCCGCAAACGTTTGATATTATTTCTACTTTGACCTGCTCTTTTCAACTCTGATATTAATAGAGTGCTAACATGGAAATATTCTATATTAATTGAAATAGCGCGATAAAGGTCTTTGCTAAATAATCGGTTTTGCCAAGATGCAGGAAATGTCATTTCGCCGACTCTACAGCATTCAGCCCTTGCAAGTGACGTCACAACAGTACACATGCGATGTTTTGTTTGCATGGCTTCCGCCATTTTGGGTGGCAAATATTTAAAATTAATTAGGACCAAACTTTTCATCAAATGCCGTCAAAACAAGGCTGCGATTGTTGGTCTTGTTGTGCGAATTTAGAATGGCCACTTTCTGCCGAATATAATCAGGCATTATCGCTGCTGTCTGGAGTGCTCGAGATGTTTCTGACGTGATATTCTCGTGTGAACTGCCTGAAAAGTACACATAGTAGATTTCAAAAAATTTCTGGAGATACAGTATGCCCCAGGATCTCAATTCACTCTAGAGGTTTAAACCTTGGAAGAAATTAAAATAGCCGTGGGCGTTCGCGTCGTATTTTCTAACCATAAAACAATTATATATACCAAACCTTTGGCATTCTGATCATTCCACCAACCAGCAAGACTTCACCAATATCAGACATGGTACAATCAGCATCTTTCATACATTTCTTGCAAGGTTCAATTGTCCTTTGTAGCAAGTCATTGACAAGAGACTCGAATTTCGACCGAGTTAGTTTCATGTTCATATGCTGAGGGCCTGATGGTCCAACGGTTATATATGGCAAGTTGATATCAGTCTAAAATATGGATTCAAATAAAGCTATATATATTCAATTATTTCTTTTCAAAAATCAAGTATTTCTGTAATCATGCAGCCACTTGTAATTATGAAGTTTGGTCCTTCACTGTTAATTTTGGGGTGTCAATTTAACACCAAAAAGTGGTGCTAAAAAATTAGGTAAAAAATGACACCTTTTTTGGGTGCTATTTTAACACCGCTGTTGATGGTGTTGATTTAACACTAGTTACGGTGCTAAAACAACACCTTTTGTAGTGTTAAAATAGCACTGATTTAGGAGTTGTTTTAACACCTGAATATTCTCATCAAAATAGCACCTGATTTAGGTGCTATTTTAGCACTAGTGTGAACAAAAACTTGCTCATTGCTACAAAGCAAATCCAAAATATATACTCCACTTTTTAACAAAGAGACAACACAATCTGAAAATATATGAACATCCTTTAATTGAATTAATAATAATATATTTGCTGATTCCAAAATTACTTTGCAGCTGAATATTAAAATGGTAATAAATTTAGGCAAATCTTGCCATGCTCATGCAATGTTCTCACCAATTACCTATTGAAACCAGGTACATCTATTATTTTACCCTGGGCAATGCCAAGCAATTCTAGTACTATGCTAGGAGCATGTCAGAAGAGTTATTCTATGTCACTCCAATGCTTAAGTTAACCCATTAACAACTAACAATTTTCCTTAGCAGGTGAAGTTGTCTGGCATTAGACAGAGTAAACTTGCAATATAAGATGCACAATCAGGAATTTATACAGGCACTTTATTCTACTGCCGTTTTTCAGATTAAGAAAATGAATTATTTACAACCGTTTACGGTTAGCAGAAAGGTGCTTCTATAAATCCCTGATATAATCATTGTGGTTTAATGGGTTACAAATTTGTTATTAGGTAAAGTCAACAGTTATAGAGTCTGATGATTACTACACTAATTTCCCCATAGTCTATAGACATGCCAAAAGACTGCAACTCCACATTTTCTGAGATCAGAATACCTCTATTCTTTTGCTCCTGTCAGTATGGCCAATATCAAACACACACAACTTGACGCAGACCATTAACTCCTTGCGTTATCTTCCTCAGCGATACAAAGTTGCTCTATTACTTTAGTCGTGATGCCAAGGTGAACCATACATAAATATCAATATTTTTCCAGCTTCACAATCACATATAATTAGGTTATCTATAAAATACATTGAAAGTAAGGTACATAAGTAAATACAAAATTCAGATTAACTTAAAATATTTGCATCATTCTAATGAATGCAATTAAACAGGTGTCTGCTAATAATACATAATTATGATATTCTCTTTCATTAGGCAGGACATAGCTGACTTAACTACTATTTGACGAGATCACAGACTATAAAAAATAATCAATTCTCACACAATAATAAATATTCTTGCAGTGAGTTCCATATCAAAATACACCCCTAGTGACCCCACTAGAAGTGGGTAAGGTCCAGTGTTACCATAGAGCACACAAGTTATAATTAGAATACAATTAGCTATTGCTTATGTACAGTTAGCCTCCTGAGATTCCAAAACTCCCTTAGGCATGATGCACAGGTCTATGTAAATGCTTTCTTCACCCTGCTCTCCTGGGCAGCACACTTTGGAGGAACAAGCAGGGTATAGCTGAGTTAGGAAGAGTCCACAAAAATCATCGAGAGCAGTGGTCAGTAAGCCACCCCCCCAAATATGGGCATCATATATTTTTGGTTTGTGCCGAAAAGCATGGAGGGTAAGTTATTATATATTATAATATTATACCTCACAATACGTTTGTCCAATCAGAGAACTAGGCTTGTACCACATGACCGTGGTATTTTTCAGTGAATACCTGTACCCGAGTCGTTTCCCCGGGGCATGGTATTCGAGTCGAATACCACGCTTGAGCTGGGAATTTGAGTTTTTAATACCCTGCTCGTACCCAGGCCGTCATCTAATTTCATCGCCTGTTTTCTAGTATCTAGTACAAGTAAAGTCATACAAGGTTCGGTATAATATATCATTTATAGACCTTTCACTCACGGTATTCCCAAAAAATTACCCTTCGGGATGAAATATCCCTCGGGCTTTACCCTCGGAATATTTCTCATCCCTCAGGGTAATTCAAAAAATTCAAAAATTTCATGTATCCACTCAGCTACATGCATTTACATTGACCTCAATGACCTGTAGGTTTTATTGAAGCATTTTAAATATACCTCATTAAATAACAATTATAATATTATGCACATTATTTAAAATTGTCAAGACATTTTCTCAGGGTACTAATGGACTATACATTGATTCATTGAAACAATGCTCAACTTATGAAACAATCACATAATTCATATATAAAAACATTCATAACTTTTAAGTCTACTCTAATGTCAGAGTTTCTATGGTATAGATTAATATAATTGTTAAGTAGGCCGTAGTTTATATTATCGTTTTGATTCTGAACTAAATTGTAAGTACAAGGGAATTTTTGCCGCGTTAAAATTCAAATATTTTCTTACGGCGACACAACGCACGCAACATAAATATTTATGAATACATCCGTAAATTTTTGCCTTTATAATTGCTTTATATTACATAAAAACATTGAAATATCCTTACCTGAATATTATACCAGCGTTCCTGAGCTATAACTCTTGAAATTCTTGTGGATTTCGAGAAGAAAAAGCAAATATATTGCTTGTATTTTCCAACATAATTTTTCAAATTAAAATTTGAAATGAAAGTGACGCTATCCCAGAAAACGTTGCGCGCGTAGTAAGGAAATTAGACACCAGTCCGTCTTTCCGTGCTTATGTCATTTCTATGAATTCTTTCAGGAGAGACAACTCCCAACCAAAAAACACCAGGGTTTTTTTTAACGTGCAGTTCTACACAAAATGTGCAGTTCTAAATCAATTTGTGCAACTCTAAAAAATATTTTGTGCAGTTGAAAAAAATACGAACTTTCAGGATATGGATATTTATTGTAGAAAACTAAAGTAATCGAAGGAATAAATGGAATACATATAGCTTCAATAACAAAAGCAGTACCAGAATTTCTCATAACAAACTCAACAATATAATTTTTCTTGACAATTTTCAGCATCGTTTCTATTTGTAGGGATGAGAATCAGTTAATGAAAGTTTAATAAGAAAAAAAAATGGTGCCATTTGCGCGAGTTGAATTTCATGCTATGACATGTCGCAGGGCCTTTTTTAATTAATATACCGGGGGGCCAAAGCCCCCCCCCAGCCCCAATGTTAGCCCCAGTAAACTATCCTCCCAGTGAAGGTCCCTTTTGTCCAAAATATAAGCAAAAGTTCTTAAGTTAGGTCAGAAGAAAGTTATGATATTCTCATAACAAAGCATTGCTTTTACACCAAAATCTCAGTCTGTTTAGATGGGATATTTCAAAAAATGTCTCTGAAAATGCAGGAAATCAAGCCACAGAAACTCAAAAATACAAAAATTTTCTGGGGAGGACCCCCAGACCCCCAACCACATCCACACACCCTCAATATACCACATTCTTGTTAGGTCCCTTTTCGTTGATGTCCCCCCCCCCCCACTAACCATTTCTTAAAAAAGGCCCTGGCGTGTTGGGACAGTATGACAAAATGTGCAGTTCTAAATTTTTCTTAAAAAAAACCCTGAAAAACACTGCTCGTATTTTGTACCATTTCAGATTTTTGTGTCATATTTTAGACTCTATGCTTTAGGAATATAACGTTCTCTGTAAAGTTTCTCTTAGGTATGCAGCAAACCGGATGCGACACTCAACAAAACACCATAGAGTTTGTGTATATAAAATGTCTATAATCATGTAGTATCACAAGATATTATACATGGCGATTTATCAAAACAATATTCCGTAGAAATATGTTACTTGGGCTTTCTTGCGATTTTTTGTGAAACTGTAATTTGACTTAAACACCCATAATATATTTAACCCTAAAAATCGTGTTAATTTAGCACCTCTATAGTGGCCTATGTTTAACACTTTCGATGGTGTCAAAATAGCACCCAATATTTAGCGCTATAAAGGGTGTAAATTTAGCACTTTCGCTGATGAAAGAGGTGCTATTTAGGACCCCAAAAAGGTGTCAAAATAGCACCCCATTATTTAGCACTATAAAGGGTGTAAATTTAGCACTTTCGCTGATGAAAGAGGTGCTATTTTATTGCCCAAAAAAGGTGTTAAAAATTTCGGGTGCTGAATTAGCACTTTAAAATTGACACCCAACTTAACGGTGCTATATTGGCACCCAAATCGGTGCTAAAATAGCACTTTATATTTAACACCACCTCCTGGTGTCAATTTAGCACCTATACAGGTGCTATTTTAACACCCTCAAATTAACAGTGTTTATATGGTTTCTTTTAAATATACGCTGGTCAGTATCGCGTGAAATTTCTGGCTCCTTCGGTTAACAATTATCACTTATTTACTGAGACCGAGGGAAACAGCGTGTTTTGTGGCCCCGAGACCGCCAAACACTCTGTTTTCCCGAGGTCTCAGTAAATAAGTGTTTTATTATATAGCAAGTGTCAAAGTCTCAATAATTCACCTGGTATTCCGTCTTTATCTCTTAATAATAGATTATTATCTTCTTCTGAACGACTTGCAAACCGACCGGCAGACGCGAGCAGCTCGCGCCTCACTTCCGGTTTTATTGTTGACCGGTCAACAATTGTTTCATTGTTGACCGGTTGCCGAACATGACGTTTTGTGGACCGGCACGTGATATGGTTTTGTCCAATCGGCAAACGGGAAAATTGAACTTTGACACTTGCTATATAACTAATACTATTTCAACAACTTGTTATCAGGATGTGTTCGCACTGTTTGTCCCCAGCTTGTTGACAAGTTGTCAACAGCTTGTTGACAACTTCCTACAAGGTTGTTCACTCAAGAGACTTGTTACAAGTTGTTACAACAACTTGTTATCGTCGTCCTGCAATTCGACAATTTATTAACAAGTTGTGAGTGACAACCTACAAGGCAACTTGATAAAATGACAACATCGTTACGTGTGTACTGTCTTGAACAATCATAATAATTCATAGTTTAAATAGTTACTGTATTAACGTACCTGAATTGACGATGAAAGTTCAATTTTAGCCTTCTCTGCGGCTTCTCGCAATCTTTGAATTGCCATGTTGTCCTGGGTTAAGTCCACACCAGACTAAAAAAAATTCAAATTTATACATCTGTTGAGAAAATATATTCAAAATTCGTCTTAATAAAAGGAAAAAATGAACAATGTTCTATGATATTTTCTTATTTCTTAGGATGGTTAATGTCATTATGATGTTGTTTTTGTAGCGACCTTTGGAAACTACGATACAACTTGTTTTGAAAGTCCAACGAGCGACAAGCATAAACCCTGACTGGGTTATTATGAATGTTTACTTGTAGAGTACCGTAAATAAACTTTAAATCTTAATGAAGATTGATTATGCTGAAAATACAGTTACTGTAGCGTTTCAAACACATAGATCATTTACTGCACGTCTTTCACAAAGCACAAGCATAAATAAGCTGAAAAAGTTGCTGAAAAAGTCAACTGTAAAAGTTGCCTTGAGCGAGATTTGAATTCGCATTTTCGGGATTCCGACCATTTTAAGTGCACGAAATAATTCCGCGACGATTTAAAAAAAACTTGTGGAGATATAACTGCATGTAGATACAATCAAGAAGCAAAACTGATGCACACCTCTCTTTTGAATTCCTTCACGAAATGTTGAAGGAGAGCGTTGTCAAAATCTTCCCCACCTAAATATGTATCACCGTTTGTCGCCTTCACTTCAAAGACTCCTTTTTGGATTTCCAAGATTGACACATCAAATGTGCCCCCTCCAAGATCGTAAACTGCCAAACTAAGAACGATAAGAAAACAAATCCAATTAGGTTCGCTACGTTTTTTGTTCTCCATCTATATTTGTGATGTCCATCAAAGTTTCTGTGATCAAAGTCTTTGGTCAAAGAACTTCAAAGCAACCGCCGTCTTTGAAAGATTTTTACACCGCCGTCTTGCTACTTACAATAATCGGCAGATATCGATTAATCGGCCTACAAATAATCGGCCTCAGTAAATGAAAACACCGTTAATTCTGATCGAATTTGATTGACATTGAGTAAATATGTCATATATATGTTACTTGTTCGATATCTGGATCAGACGTCTAGATAAGCTACAAACCGCGGATGCATATTTTCCGAACGTAATCTAAATAGGATGATAGACGGGTTTCAAAGAAGCCATTTCATGATCATCTCATGATTCGTTGCGTAGGTATGATCGATAGATTTGGTGACTGACTGCTTTTTGTTCGACCAAATTTTGCAAAGAAGTCTTGTGACAATACTCTTCCCCCAAAGTACACAAAATGGCATTTTAGAGATTGTAGATTTCAAAATTTTCATGCCTTCTCATGCCTTCAACGTTCGGTTTTAGCGCCACTGTACTCTCGGAGATTTTTAGCCAACCAAATACAAAAAATGCTCCGCGGTCCCTGACCATGGGCCTTTTTCCACGTTTTGTCCCACCACTGAAGAATTCTTAAAAAATGCACTGGTCAGTAATTGGCAATTTTCGTTATCGGCTCATCCCTAAAAAACGCACAAGTTGTAACAAACAATGGTGTTTCAACAACTTGTGTTCGCACTGCTTGTTCCCAGCTTGTTCACAATCTGTCAACGGCTTGTTGTCAACTTGCTACAAGGTTGGATTTGTTACAAGTTGCTCCAACATGTTGTCATCGTCCTGCAATTCAACAACTTGTTAACAAGTTGTGAGTGACAACCTTGTAGCAACTTGATAAAATGACAGCAATGTCACAACTTGTTGACAAGCTTGCTACAAGTCTGTTGCGAACACATCTTGTTGACAAGATGTGAGATTTTTACGTGTCTATATAGTAGTATATTTTCTGAACTGAGAATTATTTTACATTATAAAACAGACATACATTTTGTCCTCCGCTCTGTCCATTCCATAAGCGAGTGCGGCCGCTGTCGGTTCGTTGATCACACGAAGAACATTTAGACCTGCAATCTGACCTGCATCTTTTGTTGCCTAAAGAATTAACATTCATTATTTCTTAATCATTCGCTGCCTAGATTACAGACTCATATATTTTTGGTATAATTCCATTGGCATTTCTTTTTCCATTTGTTTATTACTTTCTATTAAAGTGTACTATTTCTGTTTGTTTATTATTTATTGCATAAAGGATTAACATTCATTATTCCTTAGTACATCTTTCTAGTTTTGTATTTCTATTTGTTTGCTGCTGCACATTTGTTTATTTTTTCCATTTATTTTTCCAAGTTTGTTTACTAACTTGATTTGTTCAGTATATATTTATTTATTATTTTTTGTCCTAAAGATAAACACGTATCATGACTAGAAATCGAGGTCGGCCAGCGCCTTGACTTGCGGGCTCGTAATTGCAGATTTCATCTGAAAAATTCAAGATGCGGTTCGCTTCTATAAGGAATTGAGTAATTTGAGTACGGCTGATTTTATAGGTGAGAGCAATAAAAACCTGGAAAATACTATGAGGTTGAGATAATTATCTCCAGAAGATAATTCTAATGAGGATCTTTCAATTGACAATTTCAATTGCAAATAAGCAACCAATGATGGAACATCAGACATTATAAAAGCAATAACTATTATTATACAAAATACTATATATACCGAAACAAAACACACGCAAATCTTGAAATTCCAGAACGATTATTGGTGCCAACGCAAGCCAAAAATATTAAATTTGCCGCGCCAAATAGCGCTATTTTTTCGTAAATCTACGAGCAAAATTTGAAAATAAGACAGCGGTAGAGACCCTGGTAACCTAGCAACAACTCAAGAATGTAAAATGGCAACAAGAACCGAAATAACGCACGTTTGACGTCGGCTGACAGCCGGAAAAATGTCTCCGATTGATCGGCTGCCAGCCGGGCTGTACATTTTGTATAATATTGTAGTGTATTATTATTAGCATACTGACAGGTAACGTCGGCTGGTAGCCGTGTTCATATTGTAGTATGTTATAGTATACTACAGATAATCTCGGCTGGCAGCCGTGTAGTATATATATCTCAGCGCTTGATGGACTAAATTACGACGAATTTCCGGCATGAAAATGCTATATTTCAAGTCGTTCGGGAACACGTTTAAGGATGCTGTAACGCCTTTAAATGCTGCTAAAAACAAAGTATTGTCCACCTCGAACTCGCCTAGGCGTGGGCCCGTGCGAAAAGTCGAACATATGTGGCCAAATTTACGTCTAGGAAAACCTCACTTCGGCAAATCATGTCAATTTGTTAGGCGTTTATATGCGTAAGAAGTATAAACATCAGTCTCTCGGGAACATATCTACGCTACTCGAATTGTCGCAAGATTTTCGGGAGCTGATACTGGCAACTGGCCTAATTTGCTAAATTTTTAGACGTGGGCCCGTATAAATTCTTAACAGCATCTAATACAAAATGCGTATTTTGAATTTTCTCTTATCAAATCTATAGAAAGCCGCCATCATAAAACGCGCATGCTATCAGCCATGTTGTACTTCATTTCTAGCCACGTATCTCTTGGCATTTTTATAATCTGTTAGCTATTTCCATCAGTTTATTTTTCCATTTGATTTGTACTATATCTTACTGTGTCTCCGCATCTGTTAATTATTTGTCACTTTTTCCCTAACGATGTATATAACACTCACTATTAATGTTATGGTACATTTTCCATTTATTTACAATTCATTTTGTTTATAATTTATCATTCCTTGCTCAAGCATTTACACCCACCATTTATTTGTACATGTTCAATTTGTTTATCATTTAACGCCTTGCAAAACTTGCCGCAGCCACGCAATTACTGTACATACATGTAAAGACAGTATACAAAAAAGTTTGATTTTTTTCAAATACGAAATAGAATACACTTTACCTGTCTTTGCGAGTCATTAAAATAGGCTGGCACAGTAACGACAGCATTTTGAACAGTGGTATTCAGATAGTTTTCAGCCGTTTCTTTCATTTTTATCAACACAAATGCTCCAATCTGACTTGGAGAATACATTTTGCCTTGTACATCAAACCAAGCATCGCCATTCGAAGCTTTCACAATTTTAAACGACAAATTTTTGCTAAAAACAAATTGACAACCATGCAAAAATTCAGCGTGAACATTGAACGGGTTAATGTAACTAATGTCTATGCATTATTCTAAACAAATATACTTACAGGTCTTTTTGAACTTCTGGGTCATTAAAATGACGTCCGATATACCTCTTTGACGCATAAATTGTATTATGTGGATTGGTTACAGCCTGTTATTCAAGAGAATTTCAGTTGTTACTGGACATTTTGCACATAATTAATACGTTGTAATCTATACAAAATTTTGAGCTTAACTAACTGCATTCCTGATTAAATCAGTACATTATTTTTCTTTACCTGTCGTTTTGCTGGGGCGCCTACCAGTCTAATTTCGCCATCAGATACAAAAGCTACAATGGATGGTGTCGTCCTTGCACCCTCTGCATTCTCAATCACCTTGGGGGTTTTACCCTCCATCACAGCCACACAGGAGTTGGTTGTACCCAAGTCGATACCACAAACGGCTCCCCGTATTTCAGAACTACAGAAATATAGGTGTTATACTGTATACAGTACTTAGCGATGGGTCATAAACTACAGGGGGTGTCACTATTTTTTAGTTAGTGAAAAATTGGGGGTGGGTCAGGAAAAATAATGCACTGCATTAGGGGTGGGTCATAGTTAAATTATTCACATCTCACAATTCTCTTAACGACAAAACACATTTGTGAAATCTCTTTAACCTAACTTTATATGACAACAGGAATTCACATTTTATATTGGGAAGTGCACTATTCAATGTACTATCATTATGTTTCCAAATATAATCTATAAACTTGAAGAAACATGGTAAGCCAATGCTGCCAACGTACGGGTACCTACCCACATTATTGGTTTTGGTTGGGGGGGGGGCACTAAGTTTTTCTGCACTACTCCAGGGGTGGGCCACCCCAACTTTTTCTCATAACTTGGGGGGGGGGGGGTGGACCACTGTAAACCAGTCTTTAAAAAATCAATTTTCATAGCCTTGTACTTTATGATCCGTCCGTTAAGATGTATGTGTATACAGCAGTGCCCAATTAATTGCTATCAAATCTAATAGTTTTGGCAATCGATTATTTTAACAATCGGATGAAAATGTTTCACTATGTTTACATTTCGAAACGTTACTGTACGTTTTATCGTTAATTATGCCACATTTTGGGTGTATAATGTAAACTGTTAAATCAATATGTCAAAGTTTCAAAAGAAAGCTTTTCCTACGGTGTATCAAACTTTGACATATTTGGTTCAAAATTGTACATTACACACCCAAAACGTGACGAAATTAACGAGAAAAGGTAACATTTCTAAACGTAAACATCGTGAAAAATTTTGCACGTTCAATGCTTGCTTTAAAATGGTAGTATGTTGGAGCTTGTGAAGTTTAATTGCGCTTTAAAAATGAAAAAGCTTTTAATTTCGCACCCCTTTCTTTGAAGGGATAAACCACTTGTGGACATGTCATGATTTAATTAACTGAATCCAATTAATCAATTATGAAAATATGCTGATGAGAGCAGCTCTAAGCACAATGCTTTGTTACCCTTAGTTAGCACATTTTCCCAGCAGAACCAAAATGGTATAGTTCCTTGCAACTTTCAAGACCCTAACCATTTGCCAGTATAATTCAGTGAGATCACCTTATTCTAGCATTGGATAGTTCATATTGGTTTACACTAAAACAGATGATCTGTCAGTCATCTGATGGTTGATTTATCTGATGGATACTTCATATTGACGATCTGTACGTTTTAGGTATAAATGATATCAACATTTTATACCATATGTACCAATGAGGTAAACTTGACCAACCACATTATTAAAATGTTATGCAATACTTACGCGTAAGATCTGAATGGCACGCGAAAGCCTCGTACTGTTTGGCCATAGCTGCTCCTATTTACCTAAAATACCAAAGATTTAGGTCAGGGGAATGAAAGTAATAGAATACCGTCCACCGCCCGCATCAGTTTAAGTCCCGCACAAAAAATTTCATTATTTGTCAAACTTTCATTATTTGCTGATTTGCTGAAAGACTCAAGCACTTTTAATATCATAAGGACGATGGAAGTAAGGTGTCGGCTTACCGTAACCCACCCGCATGTATTTGTTGCACCACGTGAATTTTTCATTATTTTAATTTTTTCATTATTTTACATTTTTGCTTTGTCTACGAGGTTTTCTTATTAGAGATGCAATCTTCTGTTTCATTGACAAAATAAGTGAAAATTTGAACGACAACTGCAATTCAACACACCAATTCACTATAAACTTATTTGAAATATAAAATTTCCTGTGGTGAACAAGATCGCTTCCTTCGCAAGCTACCGGCATCGAAGATAAATGCAGAGATAAATTTTGTCAAAATTTGACTGTTATAATCAGTGGCGTAGTCAGGGGGGGTGGGGGGCGAGGAAGGGCGACCGCCACCCCAATCGCCACAAAGACCATTATCGCGAAAAGTCTAAATCCATATAAAAATGGGGGGGGGACATGTTATAAAAATCCAAACCCAAGTATCAAATTGTAAAAACAAGACAATGGTGAGCAACTCGCAATATCTGATAATTCGTGATATCGCAATATCTGATGAAAATTAATAGCTTTGACACGGCGCCACTTACATCAACAAGTGCCCTGAAAGGGCATTCTCGAAGCTAAAACCTGATTAAGCCTCGACTGAGGAGAACCATGAAGCACGAAAGGCCATAAAATCTTATGTTGACGTCCATTGAAGCAGGAGTGGCGCCAGAGGAAGAATCTATGTTTTGTAACGATCCTGACAATTCTATTCTACTGCTTAGGATGTGCTTTAGTGAGCACACTAAAACTGCTATCCCTTACTCTCAATTCTTACGTCTTCGTCGCCTCTGCAGTGAAGACGACGACTTCGATGCCAAATGTTCAGAAATGAGAAGCTTTTTTGTGAATCGTGGTTATCCTTCCCACCTTTTAGAAACTGCCCTTAACAAGGCCTCCCTTATACCCCGTTCAGACACCTTAAGAGAACCTTCGGTTGCAATTTCTAATAAAAAAGTACCTTTAGTTTTAACCTTTCATCCCTTCAATTTTAAAGTAAGGGACATCATTTGCCGGAACTTTAATCTACTTAAAAATGACCCTGCAACGTCTTCCATTTTCTCCGAGACCCCACTAGTCTCTTTTCGACACAGTAAAAACATCCGGGAAACCCTAGTGCACAGCTCACTGCTACAGGACTCTGTTCACCAGCTGGCACTGTTTCCTGTGGTCGTGCTAAGTGCTACACTTGTAAGCATTTAAACCTCGCCACCTGTATTTCAGCTCCAAAATCTCAGTTTGTCATCAAGCACAGTTTCACGTGCATCTCCTCCAACCTCGTTTACTGCATCTCTTGCAGCAAATGTGGCTTGCTCTACATCGGAGAGACTGGAAGACGTTTAGGCGATAGGTTTGCTGAGCACTTGCGTGATGTTAAGAACAATGTGCACAACAAACCTGTTGCTAGGCACTTCAACAGTGCCAACCACTCCTTTTCCGATATGAAAATATGCGCCATTCATCCCATTATTGGTGGCAATGATACCCGTCGGAAGCAAGAAAAGCGTCTCATTTTTAAACTTGGCACCATTCAGCCTGATGGTATCAATGAGCGCCTCTCCTTCATCTAGCTCATTCTTTTCTCTTAAATACTTCTTATATACTTTCCTCTATATCCCCTCTTCCCTTCTCTTGTACGACATATAGCGCTTTGATAAGTGTAACGCCTGTGCGCAGGCCTTCGACCCTATAATCGGGCCGAAGCCTGCACGCAGTCTATATCTTTACATATTAATTCTATTTTGTTATGATTGTTAAGACTACTTTATTTTCATTGGTTAATATTTTGTTCACGTGACAGCTTTTATAGCGTTGCTATAAAAGCTGATGTAATGTGTTTATCTGTCTACTAATTTCTCCTGACGAAGGGCTTTAGCTCGAAACGTCGAGATTTTGTTTATATCTTTTAGGCAAACGCGAAACAACCCTCATTTTGATCTTGATTTCTAGCCTTTTTGAATATCAGATTTTGAAAAATGTAACAGTCGCACGCGCGATCGTGATTGGCTGGCTGTAACCGGAAATATCTGTTTGGTATTTGCATGCTGTGCGCTGATTGGCACTGCACCCCCCTGCAAATCACAACGGTAGAGGAGGTCAGGTGGCCAAGCTGCCGATGTGTCCATTTTCGGTCGTCGTCAGTTCAATAGAGTGGGGATTTTGATTTCTATTGATCAAAAATTGGTTTAAAAAAATTTAGGGGTCGTCAAACCGGTCACGCGACTATTAAACGTAAAAATTGCAAACTTAAATATTCGAACAATAGTCCAGTTATCTTTTATCATGCAGCGGCACCTTATAACAGTCCAGTATCTATTATCATGCAGCGCTAGTAATTAATATTCCAATCGAATTAGAAGTGTAGTCCAGTGATCAAATTTCATACAGTGGCTGAGCCGACGAGATTAGTCAAGTCAAAAAGTCAAAATTCAGTGTTCTGATTGGTCTAGACGCTTATTTCCATGGAAACAAGCGATTTTTTGCGATTTTGACTGATCTGTGGGGAGTTCTGACCGATTTACAAAAGTAAATTTGGAGCTTTGTCGAAAGAATTCAATTCAAAGATTTCTACGGAAAATTCGGAAATGTCTGCTACTCCTTGTAGTATTTACGAAACGGTTCAATCCGCATTTGCGGTGAATGATTTAGCTGTCTTACAAGACTGTTGGGCTGATCTTGGGAGGAAAATCGACGCTATATCGGAGAGTTTGGTTGAGCAGTTGCTAGGCGCCATGAGTAGCACGAACTAAAGTTTGAGTAGAAGTATTGGCGCCGAGATCTTTATTCCGAAGAGTGTGCGAGATCAAAAGGACAAGTCATGTACTGCAATAAGGTAAATTTAATGTGATATGTCGATTTTATTTCGTTTTAGGCAGTATAACAATATTTATAAGCGAACAAGATTGGCGCCATGCATATAATGTAAATACACGTATCTCGATTGAGATTTAGCTATGAGTTTTGATTTACACAACAAATTTGCATATTTTGCGGTTGAAGGACCGTCAGAACTCAGAAGGCTATTAATATCGACGATAACCGATATAAATGCAGTATACATAGGATATAAAGGTCAGGTTTTATCAATGAATGATTAAGGCTTTAATATTGATATAGATTTACAATATTTTTAATTTTAGTATATGTTTATTTGAGTAATATGACATTGTAGTGATTACTAGTCTTAGTAGGTTAATTTTTTGTTGAAGCTACTCTCAGAGTCCTGCAAATGACGTTTCGGAGGTTCAAAAATCAAGCCTTATTAAGTATTCGGCGTGGGCCGCAGGCATCAAGCAAAAACTTTCGATGAATTAATAGCTCAACAAAGTAAGGATAAAAGGAGAACACAAACAACAATTAGGCAAGTAAATTTTATTTAAAATATATATTTTCATCACATATTTTTACCATAATACAATCTTTATATAGTATACTATAAATACAACTCTACCCAAGATTGGACCGCCTGTGGTATATACAGTACTTTAATATAACTGATTCAGGTGAAACTTGTTGCAAATTGTGATAGAGTTGTGAAACTGACTCATTTGTGATTTCATGATAAGCTGGAAGAACTGGGTAGAATCTCTGTAGCTCATTGCGTCTTATTTCTTCCCTGTTGGTTTCATCTTTTTCTTTGGATCTTTTATCATTTTTGGCTCCATTTCTTTCTTTGTTGACTGATTCCAAGTACAGGGAACTGATGTACATGCAGGATCCAAATAGCCCATTCTGAAGGCATAATCAATTTTGTACATTACTGCAATGGCATGATTACAAGATTGGCTTGCTCCAGCCATACAACTACACCAACAAGTCAAGATTTTGACTGGTTCTTTCTTGACTAAAATCCATAGTTTGTGAGTGACAGATGCAGTTAGTGAACTCCTCATGAGTTCCATACACAAAGATGCTATTCGATCTGTTTCTCACGAGGCTCATACGTAAACACAGTATTAACAAAACCAGTCAGTCCCAGTATGAGTAAGCTTTCTGGTAGTGATGCACCGACATGGAAATTCACCGATATTCCGATAACCGATATTGAAGGGCCGATATTTTGCCGATACCGATATGTCATTTCACAAAATTCACAGAAATTCAAATGAAATGTATGCAATAAACTAGTACCCTTACTACACTAGTGACTGTTTATTTGTTTAAACTTTAAAAATAACAACTTGAACTATTGAACTGTAACTCGAGTTTGTAATGTTGTAGAGCGTTATCTTAAATTTTTAGGTGTAAACTTAGATTCGAAAATCTAGTAATCCAGGCTACAGACACAAGATATGTGCACATAAGATATGTGCACATAAGATATGTGCACATAATTTATGTGCACAGATATCGGTAATATTGAGAACAAAATTACCGATACCGATATTTCTATTTTAGTGCCGATACCGATACAGCGATATGGATATCGGTGCATCACTACTTTCTGGTCTTTATAACGACCCACTCACCCACATACTCTATGAACTCTAAGTTGAAATCCCTCACTTTTAAAATTTACGAGAAAATAGTACCACAATCTAGATTGGGCCAAGTTGTAATATCGTCAATTTTTTTGGAATCATCAATACTATTAAGTGGTCACATTATTACGTCAAACTTGCTCAACTTACTTTTGTATTCTTTATTTATCTTGGTCTGTTGTTCTTCAGATGATTGTATGATCGGTAAATTTAGCTCAACTTCACTAAAGGCTCGTGCAACTAACTCAACTTTCTTCCCCGAAGTCTTCAAACCACGAACAGCAAGGAAATCTACCAAATTATTCATCCCCAAAGCCATAAAATCTTCTAGTTTACTCAGTGAAGCCGCCATTTTGAATTTTTAATTGCCCAACTTGCAAGCGGTCGCCACTTGTTTCCATCTACCAAACTGACGTTAGGTCATTTTTTCAACTTTGAAGTAAAGTTAAAAACTTTGTAACTGACCCTAACCCTAAAACCTACCCTAACCCCTAACCCAAAACCTAACCCTAAACCTAACCCTAACCCTAACCCTAACCAAATTGATGAAGTAAAATCAAGAAAAACGAATATGAAAATCTTTGAAAATCGGGAAAATTGCGTAACGTCAGTTTGATAGATGGAAACAAGTGAAAACCAGCTGGCGATGGCGTCGCGAACCCTAGACTTGGATTACACAACGGGTCCGTTTACACAATAGACGGCCGGCCAAGTGATCGTATCTTGCAACTTGATGGCAATTTTATGTTAGAAGCTAGCAACAATCATATTCATACTCAGATAGATGTAAGGAACAAGGTTTGAGGTGTTGCCAAGTCGAAATCTTATATTTTTAATGAAAAAATATGATATTTCTAAGCCACCTTCCCGCGAAATCGCGGTAGTTTAACTTCAAACGATTACCGACAATTCTGCTACTATGAGACAGACTTCTTTGCTCTGATTGGCTATCGGCATTGGTTCCTAAATTAGTCAGCCAATGACCGAACGTCGAAAGGTCCTGACGCTTCCGGTTTTTGCAACACACGAGGTAAACAGCATCAAAGTTCATCAAAGTACAAGAATGTTGTATATTCATTTGCATATATGTTTGCACTGACCTATATCAAGGCTAGCCTGTATTATTCAATGTCTATCGCTGTAGCCTGTAATTATAAACACAAACGCATTTGACTAAAATGACTTTATTCATTAAGAAACTATTGTATATATATTTTTATATTTTAGTGTTAACTGTTAGAAACATTTTCGGCTTTTGAATGGAACTAACAATAAAAATGTACTTTGCAATTTGTCAAGTTCTAAATAATGTTCGTGAACAAACTCAAGCACGGAAATTTTTAAAGTTCTGACTTCTAGAAAGGCTTACGAGACCTGTTATCATTGGGAATGATATGTTATTTTTAATAAATATCGAACACAGGAATTGATATCAGTCCGACACAAACAGCTGCAACTTGCTGCTACGCTAAACCAAGGCTAAAGAATTGAACTGAACAGTGCGGTAAAATCTTGTTGAAATTATAAGAATACTCTCTGATAGTATTCAATAAGTCGAGAAATGAGATAGTATCGATTGAATAAAATAGTCATACTTTTTCCGGTCAGACAGTACAATATTTTGTGCACTATATTATTGTACTGGCTGTATTAAAACTATATTTGACTTCACACGACATAGCCATAGGCAGCGGCGATAATCAAGCAAATGCGGGCAAAGGGGTCTAAATCAGTATAACTAAGCAAAGAACAATTGGGTATAGATAATATTGATCGCATTACCACGAAAAATCGATCTGATCTAAAACTCCACACGAGTCAGAACACGAGTGAACACGAGTGAACACGAGTGAACACGAATGAACACGAGTGAACACGAATGAACACGAGTGGAACACGAGTGAACACCAGTGAACACCAGTGGAACACGAGTGAACACGAATGAAATACAACTAAAAATGCCATTTAGTAACTATAAATATATAGGAATCAGGAAATAAAACCCCAAATTTCCAGTCATTTATTGAAAAAGGCTTGGAAACGTTAATTTATTGCGTGATGCTGCTCAGTGTTCTACTCGGGATTTATTAGAAGCATTTTCTCTGACTCTGGGCTAAACGACAGTGGACTGCACAAGTATTTTTTGGGCCCGCAGTAATTGGCAATTACGCTGTTGCGGATTCCCTGCCACGATAGCCACTATGTAATATGTACAAGATGTACAAGGCGAATTAAATAGATAAATAAAAAAATATTTGGAGTTTGGAAAACGTGGTTGTCAATGTGGGGAATTCTACTTTTGGTACATATGTATTTAGTTGTTGTTTGGACAATTGTTGATTTGTTGTGTATATTTAAGTATATGATTTAATATAGGTGCTATTTAAAGGCGAATATTGTCAATTAATTGTAATATTAATAACGTTAACTGTTATAGCCAAACGCAAGCCATTTATGGAAATATATAATGTACATTGACCATTTCACTTTTCAGTCCATGTTCCGCTGTTATTGCTAACTATCATTTGAATTAAAATGCTTTCTTTCATTCATATCTGTATGTCGTTTAATTTCAAAAAGGTGTTGTCGCATAATTTGAAATATGTAAGCAAACAACACTAAACGAGGGAGAAGTTGAATGGGTCTATTGCCTTAGAAAAATTTTATAGTGGGTGGGGACATTTGGGCAAGACTTGGTCTATGGTAAATGGATGAAAGCATTTTTATTCAAATGATAATTAGCAATAACACAACGTGGACTCACGGGACTGAAAAGTGAAATGGTCAATGTACATTATATTTCCATAAATGGCTTGCGTTTGGCTAACAATTAACGTTATTAATATTACTCCAAATAGTTGTGTAGTCCACTGTCGTTTAGCCCAAAGAAAACGCTTGTAATAAATCCCGAGTAGAACACTGCAGCTGAGCGGCAGCACGCAATAAATTAACATTTCCAAGTCTTTTTCAATAAATAACTGAGTAATTAGGGTTTATTTCCTGTTTACTAAATATCTATAGAACCTAAATGGCATTTTTAGTTGTATTTCATTCGTGTTCACTCGTGTTCACCCGTGTTCCACTCGTGTTCACTTGTGTTCATTCGTGTTCATTCGTGTTCACTCGTGTTCACTCGTGTTCATTCGTGTTCACTCGTGTTCTGACTCGTGTGGAGTTTTAGATCAGATCCGAAAAATCTTTAAAATAGCATATTTCTTTCTTGTACTTTGAATAACTTTGATGTTGTTTACCTCGTATGTTGCAAAAACCGGAAGCGTCAGGACTTTTCGACGTTCGCCCATTGGCTGACCAATTTAGGAACAATTCCGATAGCCAATCAGAGCAAAGAAGTCTGTCTCATAGCAGCAGAATTGTCGGTAATCGTTTGAAGTTAAACTACCGCGATTTCGCGGGAAGGAGGCTTAGGGCCTGTTTATATGATCCCGGCTAGGCGGGACGGGACAGTTGCCGAGATCCCGCTTGTAATAGAAACTCAATTGAGTGTTTATATGATCCCGCTTCTATCCCGTAGAACGGGTCATATTTCTACAACGGGTCATATTACAAAACACGTGCGAAATTTAAACGTACAGCCGATTCAGGTTGAGTGTTTTGCGGAAGTGTTTATCGCCTTTGTTGTGGGCGTTACAATTTGACGTTTCTAGGCTGATTGATAGGCGTTTCTAGGCGGCAACGCTAGGCCCCGTTTACACTATACCGGATTACATCGGAGCGTAGCGATTTTCATACCGGATTCGGCTGCTGTTTACACTACGCCACAGTAATCCGGTACGCGACGCGGAGCAAAAATCACTCCGCTTTGGAGGTGATATGAAAAGTAATCCGGTATGTGCCGGAGCAGTGTAAACAGGCGAATCCGGTACACAACTAATTTTGGCGCGAAATTTGTAATATATTACAAGACGAATTAAAAATGGTCGCCTTCAAACAATTGATTATACTTACTTTTACGGCAGCAAGCGTCCTTCAAATAATGGCTAGTTTATTTTGTCTGTCGACTAGCTATTATTCATCAAGGCGACGACTCCGGCAAACACTGGTAACTTCAACTTTTCGTGCAAAACGAAAGGGCAAAAGAGAACGTAAACAACGAAGATTTTGGGTAAGTCCATGTAAAATTTGGCTCTTTTTGTTTTGTGTTGGACATTCTTGCGTTCATTTGTCTAGCAAAGCCAGCTCGTGATTTTATTTAGCGGGAAACTGGTTCTGTTTCCATGACAACATCAAAAAGTGTTGAGCTGGCAACAAAGCGAAGCGGTGCAATGCGGCGTAGTGTAAACACCCTTGTTTTTTACTTCGGAGTGAAAATTAATCCGGTATGAAAAGTAATCCGGTATAGTGTAAACGGGGTATTATAAGTTAACGGTTTCCAAACCTCCCCGTGGAAACTATTCTAATTGCTCACACTGGTAAAAACTTTTAGAAATTTTGATTTTGGTCGATGGATTAATATTTGTTTTGGGTGTATCTACATTTTGATGTAACTTTTGATATCGTTCGTCTAGTATTTCGTTTGAAATTTACTTTTATCGTTTGTAGCCACCGTTTGTTTATATATTTGTTTACATAGCCTCGGCGCGTTGAATTTACCATTCTATTTGCCCATATTGCGTATAACTTATATAATTTTTTATTTTTGTCGACGGGCTAGTAATCGACGTGGGTTTATCTACATTTTCGTGTCACTTTTGGCATTTTTGTGAAGGTTTTCACAGAATACGTTGTAATTTTCAAATTTCAACTTGTGTTTGTTTTAAATAATAGAACTTAGCGTTGCCCGCCTAGAAACGCCTATCAATCAGCCCAGAAACGTCAAATAAAAACGCGCATATAAAACACTTCAAACAACAAACACTTCAAACAATAAACACTTCAAACAACAAACACTTCAAACAATAAACACTTCCGCAAAACACTCAACCTGAATCGGCTGTAATATGATACTTACCGTTGATAGGGATCGCCTTATGTTTGAATTGAATATAGTCTTACGTGTAAGAGTGTTTCTTGAAGAAAAACGTGATAATCCCATAGAAAAAGACATGATTTTTTTAAGCAAGTGAAGTGAATGAAGTCCAGTGCCAAGTTGCCAACTGTGCCATAGAACATACAGTAGTTCATAGAGACAGGGTTTGGAAGGCCGGCAAACTTCAAAGACTTTCGAGCCAATACGCTCGCAAGAAGCAAGTGGACTGTGAAATTTGCATTGGTCTCATAAATACGGAAATATTTCGCTTTGTTATTCAAATTTGCAATTAAATTCGATGCACACCCGTTCAATGAATATTAATCTACTCCCAAGCGAAGAATTTTGGAAGGTAAACGTCGTTTTGTACTATATTTTTATATTTAATGCAGGCACTTATGCGTCACGTGGAAATACGAGGCTGTTTCAACTATCAACTTTTGAAATAGAAAATATCGAATTTCCATGGTTCGATTTCGCTAATTTTCGCATAATGTGATAGATTAAAGCCTAATCTTTCGTTTTAACTGCCCCCTCCTATCCGCGCCACTCACCGTTTTCGAGATATTCGCTGCTGAATTTTTAATACGATTTTGCACTTTCTAAAAATAACTATCTCCAACTTTTGAAGTTTCCCTTATCATTTGCATTTTATTAAAATATTTTAAACTTTTTGTAATATCAATGAATTATATGTTTAAACGCATTTGCTTGATCAGTTTTTGATGGATATTTTAGAAATTATGAAACGTGTTTTTGTTTGTTTTCATGATTGAAGTTAGTCGTGTCTTCGCGACGTGTTGACTAAAGTCCGGCGTCTGTTTACAATTTTCAAACTAAAGTATCTAGAATTTCCATGGTTCGATTTTCGTAATTTTTGTATAATGATGAAGACAAATGTATAAACTTTAAATCTGCTGGAATGATCCCGGTGATCCCCGGGCAGTTTTCGAGATATTAGGCATCGAAGTGATCATAGTCATTTCGACGTTTGCCAAAATGGCATATAATAGTTTAGGAAGATATTGAGCCACCAAAGCTTGTTTTTCCCAATTAATCTTGAAACTTCTTTAATAGAAATAGCGTTATTCTTTAGAGTAAACGTTAAAGTACTTTTGAATGAATTTTAGGAGTTATTTGCGTGTTGTTTAGAGATTTTATATCTGGGCTAGTGTCTGCAATTTTGTTGTCTGATGGCCCGCTCGACTCGCAAATATCGAATATTTTGTCATTGTTATTCAATTTTTTTTCTGGAATGCACCATGCTATTTCAATAACTATTGATCTACCTATGTGAGCAGTATTTTGTAAGGTAAACGTTATTTTGATCTTTTTTGTAGGCTGTACGTCGTCATATTGTATTAATCCGATGCCATTTCTGTCAACAATCTTTGAAGTTGAACACCTCGAATTTCCACAATTGACGCAGTGTTGCTCGTTTTTTCTGAAGAAGTGGACTTTACTGTTTAAAATAAGTGCTGAGTTTTAGAAGAAAATTTTAGAAGTAAAATTTGTTGTTTATTTACAGATTTGTATTTTGGGTTGAATTCTATCATTGTATTGTTAATTTGCCTTCTTGGTGAATATTTGCTTTCTTTAATATTTCTTTATATATGTAGAGAATATGCATGTGCTATGTATTTTCAATAAAAATGGAACTGTATATTACTGTAAAGTTTGTTTTGTCTACATTTCACCCGTAATTTCTGTTGCAAAAAAGTATATAGAAGTTCTTTGACAACCTCAATATGCGGGTTTTCAGTAGTCACAATGTGCTATTGGGATAAATAAATAACTAAATACATCAGTATTAAAAGTCGAACCTTTGATGCCAGCAGAATCAATCTGGCCAATAAATATTTAGTTATAAACTGTCTGAACTGCACTCCTCACTAGTTGCACAATGTACATTACAAATACAGACGATCACTCGCAGCCTTTGAGATTTCTGCACAAATAAATCCTCAGAGAGACTCAAAGAGCCTTGTTATACCTCCATTACAAAACACTAAACACATCCATAATGATGGCATTGAGTCTCTGTAAGAATAGCGTCTATTTTCGCAGAATTTGCTATGGCCAGAGATGTTGACTTCACGGCAGTCAACGCATAAATGAGGCCGCAGTGGAAACATACGCTCATTACCCATGATGCTTTGCGGCCTGCTGTCCAACCTCCTCTGCAATTAATTTCAGATGTTGAGAAACCGCGTCACGTGACAATACGAGTGCATCGAATTCAGAAATTACTAGAGCGTAGTATTACTGAAATACGATATTGTGATTATAAATACTGAAATAAGGCATTGTTGCTCTTGTCATGGCTTCGACAAGTTCAGCATACGATTCAGAAAGCGAAATTCCTTCAATTCTGGGCTCCGAAGTCGAAAATACAACCACGGAGGACAATTTTCAGCAAACTATTGAACTGCTGCAAATCGACGCTGAAGAATTGACACAAGAAATATCGCGTTCAGTTGAAGAAGTAAGTCTTTTATATTGTGTTCCTTGACAAAATGTGAAGTAAGATGCCTTTAACATCATCTCTGTCTGAAGGTTTAAAGCAATTTCCTTGCGAATTTTGCTCAAGCAATGCATGTTCGCAGTATTAAACATTCACCCGTGAACACCGAAGATGTCGAAGCCGCTAAAGCTACTACAGCTTCTAACAAAGGAAAAAAACAAATACCAAGCTACTTTAGTATGTCACTCTGTCTAATGCCAGACCCTTTTGCTCATCAGTGGTAGGGTACTGCCAGTTAATGGGTTAACAAAACTATCTGCCAGTGTCTCTGGTTAACCTATTAGCTTGCAATGCACCCAGATGCACCCTACTTTAGTATGCGCCCTAATTTAACACCAGATAATGGGTTAATCCTGATAGCACTAAAATTGGTATTTTTTATTCTGTCTATTAATGCCAGATGATTTTACTTACCAATGAGAGTGTTAGGTGTATGTGGGTTAAAGCAGAAAATCATTTTAATATTTTCATTTCGTCTGTTTAGAGTGAATTATCCATCACACCCGACAAGCTTGGACCCCAATTATACATGTCCACTTTGTAACGAACTTGTCCACAAAACAAACCCTTGGTATAATTTGAAGTAAGTAAATAGTTTCAAGAACGTTTAGTAGGAGAAAATGTTTGTATTCAAAAATTGACAAGTGACCAACTAACCTAAGTAAATAACTATTATTTTAGAACTGACTCAGATAAGTTACAACAATTTGCCCGCTTTTTATTCAAGTTTTCTTTTCTTTGTAGTCATCAAGCCGGATATACAAAGACGTGAGCCCAGTCATCTTGAGGAAATCCGAAACGAAACCCCTCCATCACAGCTTTCCAGAGAGCCTTTCCCACAACCGTCTAGTTATGATGCTTTAAATTGTGATGAGGATGATGATCAGATCACAATGCAACTCGAAATGAAAAGGTTTATGTCCGTTGGTTGTTGTCATTGTTTTTTGGTGTTGGTGATGGAGGCGGTGTTGTTGTTGATGGTGTTATTGTTGGTGGTGGTAGTTGTGTAAGTGTTTGTACTGTTGTGTTTTTGTGATGTTGTCATTTGTTAGTGTTGTTTTTATTTTTATTGTTGTTATTTTTGTGTTGCTGTTGTTGTTGCTGTCGTTATTCAGCGATGTTCTTGTTGTCGTTGCGAAGACCTGTGAAGACAGTATTCATGGAAAATTGTCTCCTTTTTACTTTCAGTATGGATGATATTTTGGTACGTAAACTCATCAGGGGTAGATACGGGTTTACCTGAACGAAGTGGAGTTTCGTGCAGATTTTTCAGGGGTATCTCGTTCTGCTACAATTATATCGAAATAGAGGCTGGCTCTTTCTGGACCACTAGGGAGAACAGTTGGGAGAGAACTGATAGAACTATCCAGTGTAGCTAAATGTATACAGTAGTTTAGCAGAGGTAGTTTAGATAAGTTTAGGTTAAATTTAGTTACTAATTTAGATTCGCTCATGAAGACTATTTACCAACGGGAAATAATGTGAAAAGAAAATGTGTGCGTTGCTCAAATCAAGTAACAGTGAGTTTGTTACAGAAGTTTATCGCCAAAAAGTTAAATCTAAAGGCAGCAAATCAGGTGTGAATTTTGTGATTTAAAAGTGATGTACTAGCAAGTAGAAGCAGGTACAATGGTGCCCGAGCTCCTGCCAACATTTAAGACAGCATTTTCTTAAACAGCATCCCCCCTCCCGCCCTCTTCACTCATTTTCAACGTTGGCTTAAACAAATTTTATATTTTCAGATTGAGATTATATGCAATGACATGGAACTGGGGACAGACTTTACCCTACATTTCATTCAAGAAACGATTGCAGACGAGAAAGTAAGTTCCCTTCTCTGTTATGTGTTCTTGTTGAAATAGAAAATAGTTCGCCCTTTGCAGCAAGGCCGAAACCTCTTTGCATAGCAATTGTCTGAAGAGCAAACGAAATACTGTGCTTTGTTGCCCTCTTCGCCTGGCTGTTTTCCACACAATGTTCTCAACTAGTGTGGGCTATAAATTGCACGTGAAACGGCGGATATATCCTGGATTGCAAGGGTAAAACCCTCTAATAACTTCTGGCACCCTGGGTAAAAGAGCCTGTTGCAAATATTTAATGCGTAGCCAGCCCTAAAATTCTTATCAATCTTACTTTTAGGACCACAGTAAACCATTGCTTTTCTATTATGGTCTCAGTGATATGGAGTGACTATTACTTGGTCGACATGAGGAATTGTTATGCTTGCGATGAAACGTATAGACAATAAAGCTTGGTATAAGCCTACTATAGTTCATACTAGTTACATGAACACCCAAGCTTTACAATTAGCAACTATTATTATATTTCATAAAATAAATCTATACTGCATTCATGCAGATACGAACTTATTCGAAACAAAAGTTTGCGTTTTTAAATACAAGTATATAATAGCGCAGCATGCAATCAAAAATATCTTATCTAGCGTCAAGTATCTCTTTAGTTTACTCCATAATTGACAGCTAAGTTACGAATATCATTCCACCTTTTAATACAGCGTGTTAGCCAAAGAAAACTTTATTTGCAAAATTTACTTTTCAAATGTCTTTTGTTTCGTATAGACCACATGTTAACATAACTCTGGAACAAGGGCCTGTGGTTGGCAATTTAACACAACATACATGTAGGCTTTCATGTATAAATATTAAATATATTTATTATTACACGTATCTTGACTCTCATAGTTCTTTTTATCGTTTAGTTTTCTCCCTGTTTCTTTTCTTGCTCTTGTTCTTCAGTTTGTTGGGCGCCACCATCTCTTTCGGACGCCATCTTGAATTAATATAATTATTATTTAGAAATATGACTGTGCAAATATGTTATACAATCAATAGGTGCATGGGCTTTGCACTATCATGCAGCAGATTGTGCCTAGGTAAGTGGCGATAAGTTAGGTGAGAGGGGGTGCACTAATCATCTTTACTTGCAGATGAGAGCTGAGATGAATTACGAAGGACGCAGCTCGACTTGATCGAGTCGAAGGCTTATTAAAGGCGCCTCTGGCTGCCATCGTATGACTCACAGCTATGGAGCACAGCTACAATGGAAGGGTTAGTTTGGGGCTTATCCCAACCCACCCTGTCAACATTCTTTGTGGGAGAAAACCCGAGTACCCGGAGAAAACCCACGACTTTCGGTAGAGCGTTGACTGACTCTTTTCACAGAAGTGTCATGAGTCCCCAGCGAGAATCGAACCCACGATCTCAGAGGTGAAAGGCGCTTGCCTAGACGACTGCGCCATCGAAGCCCCCATATATTGGTAGAAAATAAATGAAACATTTAGAGATGACATTTTAACTCTTGCATCAATAAGACGACCGATAGAAATCAAAATCGTACCTTTTTATAGGCCATTTCGAAAAGTTTAAGTGATCTCTGTTGTAATTCACTGCACTGTTCTTTGATTTCCTCAGCTGAAGAGTTTTCTGTGTTTGCCAACACTTCACGAACCTTCGTGATTTCTTCCTTCAAACTAGAGACCTTGAAATAAATGGTTATTAAGATCTAATTAGAGAAATTTCAGTAACCTAGACTTACCCAACAAAAAACCCTGGTTGTTATGCGAGGATTGACCACCGAAACAACACTGCAGCCGAACCGCAACTACTTCTGTACATTATGATGCATCAGACAAATTAGCATATTCTATAGCGGGTCTTGCAGTCACTAAACAATCCGCCATTTTGGGTAGCATTATCGTGGATTTCATCCAAGTGCCGTTTTCGCTTGTATCTTGCGAAATACTGAGAGTTATAAGACCAGCTATATCTCGCTAGAATCCTTGAACAACGAGGAGCATTTTAGGTGTATAGTTTGTTGTTTTGGCATGTCTAGAACTCGAGTTATTTAAAGGAAAGTTGGCGTACATATTAATGTCAGCCATGTTGGATTTCATTTTAATTAGATTGGATTTCATTTTAATTAGATTGAATTTGCCCAGTGGAATTTGCTACCCAAAATTGCGGAAACTAAACAATTACGAGTTACACGAATACTGTACATACTGTATGTAAATGAAATAACAAACCTCTTCTTGCGGCAACTGATCTTTGAATTCTTCAATTTTGGATTCAGTATCGTGTAAGATACTTTCAGCATGATTGACAGCTTCAGTCTTTTCCTATGGGAAAAGCAAAACTTCTTCAATCAAGAACAACTGACAAATGGGTGGCGGTATATTGGTTTAACTTATAAATTCGTGTATATATGATGGGAGTGATGCCAGTATAATATAACAGTCCTATATACTATTTGTTGCCCTTAAAAGGGTAGGAAAAGTCACTTTTGGTGTCGAAATGGAGTAGATTCCTTTCTCTATTAATAATTACACTGTACCTTTCGTTCTTTGTCGCTTTCTGCGTACATTTCAGCTTGTTTAACCATGTTTTCTATTTCGTCTTTGCTCAGACCTCCAGATGATTGTATCACAACTGAAAAGAATCGATAAATCAAATGATACAATCACATGATTATAAATTTATTTGAACTACTCTAGATTAATTTTGTAAATTTCGCTGAAAACCCTTTATAAGGGATGTGAAATAAATAAATATGCATGTATATGTATGTATGTACACGATGGGTTACATGAAGCGAATTGATTTGTCATACTCGATAAACGTCGACACCGAAACTTACTTTGTTGCTCTTTCCCAGTTCCCTTGTCGCAAGCAGACACGTTCACAATTCCGTTGGCATCGATATCAAACGCAACATCAATCTGTGGTATACCACGTGGTACTGGAGGAATGCCGACCTATGAAGAACGAACAAAACATTACACATTTGAATCCACATTTCTCGAATTTGCAATGTGAAATCATTGCCAGCCCTCATACCATTGTTCTAGTCTATGAAAGTGTACACACATAAAAACGCACAAGTTGTAACAAACTTGCAGCAGACTTGTACGAATGCTGTTTCAACAACTTGTTATCAGGATGTGTTCGCACTGCTTGTTCCCAACTTGCTACAAGGTTGTTGATTCAACCATAGTCCCTATAACACAGTGTCTGGAAACGCATCTAAAGCTTTTGTTCTATGTGTTTGTTCATATTTGTGCACCTTCACGCTCAGTAAACACATTGTTCTCTTAGCATAATGTAGGAAGCAGCCAATAAAATCCGTGCAGCTGAATATTAACATTTGTAAAACAAAGAAAACGTGCACTCTCAGTACACCCTCGACATCAACCCACGGACATGGCTATAAACTTGCAAGTTTATAGGGACAGTGTTTAAACACTGTATTATAGGGACTATGATTCAACGGACTTGTTACAAGTTGTTCCAACAACTTGTTATCGTCCTGCAATTCAACAACAAGTTGTGAGTGACAACCTTGACAACATTGTTACAACTTGTTGACACACTCGCTACAAGTCTGTTGCAAACACATCTTGTTGACAATATGTGAGATTTTTACGTGTGTAGAATATAACAAAAGATATAGTAATTAGAATTGCTGTATTTATACGAGTTATTCACTTATATATACACAATCCGAATGCTTATAGTTACTGTACATTAGCAATAAGATATGCGAGTAAATCAAAATTGTGAATTGGGTATAACCAATAAATAATTGTCTGCTAATATACTTACAAGCGAAAACTGTCCCAAAGTTTTATTATCAACGGCCATTTCTCGTTCGCCTTGGCACACTTTGATTTCGACCTGAGTTTGTCCATCAGCAGCAGTCGAGAACACCTCAACATTGAAAAGAAAACATATTTCGTTAAGAAAGAGTCACGAACATACACGGTAGAAGGACCATATATTTACGCAGACAAAAATATGCTCATTCACTAAACGAAACATTATCACTGATTGATTTGACCCTTGATTTGACGCTTGACCAATCACAACGTTGTTGCATGTACCCGATAGCTTTTGGCGTCCAAATCATCTCGTAACAACGTTTGTGGTGAGTTTTTCAGAAATAAATAACTATTTTAAGCTTTCATTATTTTGTATATAATTGCATGAGAAAGAATACCTGACTCTTTTTGGTAGGAATGGTGGTATTTCGTTCGATAAGTTTTGTAAAAACACCGCCGAGTGTTTCAATTCCGAGGGAGAGTGGCGTAACATCCAACAACAAGACGTCTTTCACATCACCGGCAAGAACACCGCCTTGAATTGCTGCTCCTAACGCCACTGCTTCGTCTGGATTCACGGACTTGCTCGGGGCACGACCGAATATTTCTTGGACGAGTTGTTGGACCTGATAGTGAGAAAAATTGCAGCATTTACAAAGGGTCAAATGGCCGGCAAAACGTCTAGCACATGAATACTAAAAACATGGAAATATTCTATATTAATTGAAATAGCGCGATAAAGGTCTTTGCTAAATAATGTTTTGCCAAGATGCAGGAAATGTCATTTCGCCGACTCTACAGCATTCAGCCCTTGCAAGTGACGTCACAACAGTACACATGCGATGTTTTGTTTGCATGGCTTTCACCATTTTGGGTGGCAAATATTTAAAATTAATTAGGACCAAACTTTACATCAAATGCTGTCAATGAGCCGTCAAAACAAGGCTGCGATTGTTGGTCTTGTTGTGAGAATTTAGAATGGCCACTTTCTGCCGAATTTAATCAGGCATCGCTGTTGTCTGGAGTGCTCTCGATGTTTTTGCGGCCCTCCAAATGGCGGATTATTTAGCATGACGTGATATTCTCGTGTGAACTGCCTGAAAAGTACACATAGATTTCAAAATTTTTCTGGAGATACAGTTTGCCCCAGGATCTCAATTCACTCTAGAGGTTTAAATCTTGGAAGAAAATAAAATTGGGCGTTCGCGTCGTATTTTCTAACCATAAAACAATTATATATACCAAACCTTAGGCATTCTGATCATTCCACCAACCAGCAAGACTTCACCAATATCAGACATGGTACAATCAGCATCTTTCATACATTTCTTGCAAGGTTCAATTGTCCTTTGTAGCAAGTCATTGACAAGAGACTCGAATTTCGACCGAGTTAGTTTCATGTTCATATGCTGAGGGCCTGATGGTCCAACGGTTATATATGGCAAGTTGATATCAGTCTAAAATATGGATTCAAATAAAGCTATATATATATTCAATTATTTATTTTCAAAAATCAAGTATTTCTGTAATCATGCAGCCACTTGTAATTATGAAGTTTGGTCCTTTATATGGTTTCTTTTAAGTATACGCTGGTCAGTATCGCGTGAAATTTCTGGCTCCTTCGGTTAACAATGCTATTTCAACAACTTGTTATCAGGAAGTGTTCGCACTGTTTGTCCCCAGCTTGTTGACAAGTTGTCAACAGCTTGTTGACAACTTCCTACAAGGTTGTTCACTCAACAGACTTGTTACAAGTTGTTCCAACAACTTGTTATCGTCCTGCAATTCGACAATTTATTAACAAGTTCTGAGTGACAACCTATACTGTACAAGGCAACTTGATAAAATGACAACATCGTTACGTGTGTACTGTCTTGAACAATCATAATAATTTATAGTTTAAATTGTTACTGTATTAACGTACCTGAATTGACGATGAAAGTTCAATTTTAGCCTTCTCTGCGGCTTCTCGCAATCTTTGAATTGCCATGTTGTCCTGGGTTAAGTCCACACCAGACTAAAAAAAATTCAAATTTATACATCTGTTGAGAAAATATATTCAAAATTCGTCTTAGTAAAAGGAAAAAATGAACAATGTTCTATGATATTTTCTTATTTCTTAGGATGGTTAATGTCATTATGATGTTGTTTTTGTAGCGACCCTTGGAAACTACGATATAACTTGTTTTGAAAGTCCAACGAGCGACAAGCATAAACCCTGACTGGGTTATTATGTAATATTTAAAACACGAGCAGGAGTGTTTTATCAGATATAAAACGCGAGGCGAAGCCGAGTGTTTTATATCTGATAAAACACGTTCTGCGAGTGTTTTGAATAGCTTAAAAAACGATCACCATTTGGTAAGTTCGTTGGCGTAGTAATTTTGAAAAATATCGTTGTCTAAGCCGAGAAAATCGAAGCTAAAGTTGATGTAAATCAGGAGGATTTTTTATCACATATAAAACCACGATACGGTCATGATTTTTCTTTGTGTTTTCCTCATGAATTATTAATGAGTTTTTTAAGAATGTTTACTTGTAGAGTACCGTAAATAAACTTTAAATCTTAATGAAGGTTGATTGATTGATTATGCTGCTCTTAGATAAAATATAAAATACAGTTACTGTAGCGTTTCAAACACATAGATCATTTACTGCACGTCTTTCACAAGGTACAAGAATAAATAAGCTGAAAGGAAAATTTCCAATGTGATTTCTTACACTGCCAAAGTCAACTGTAAAAGTTGCCTTGAGCGAGATTTGAATTCGCATCTTCGGGATTCCGACCTGCCGCTCTAGCTATTGAGCTATCGAAGCAACAGAGATTGGCGACGAGCTTTATCCATTTTAAGCGCACGAAATAATTCCGCGACGACTTAAAAAAACTTGTGGAGATATAGTCTATACTGCATGTAGATACAATAAAGAAGCAAAACTGATTCACACCTCTCTTTTGAATTCCTTCACCAAATGTTGAAAGAGAGCGTTATCAAAATCTTCCCCACCTAAATATGTATCACCGTTTGTCGCCTTCACTTCAAAGACTCCTTTTTGGATTTCCAAGATTGACACATCAAATGTGCCCCCTCCAAGATCGTAAACTGCCAAACTAAGAACGATAAGAAAACAGATCCAATTAGGTTCGCTACGTTTTATGTTCTCCATCTATATTTGTGATCACCATATCCTATGCCTATGTCCATCAAAGTTTCTGTGATCAAAGTCTTTGGTCAAAGAACTTCAAAGCAACCGCCGTCTTTGAAAGGTTTTTACACCACCGTCTTTGAAAGATTTTTACACCGCCGTCTTGCTACTTACAATAATCGGCAGATACCGATTAATCGGCCTACAAATAATCGGCCTCAGTAAATGAAAACACCGTTAATTCTGATCGAATTTGATTGACATCGAGTAAAAGTACTTTGCAAGAACCCCAGTAATAATTGAACATCATATTATTGTTTTATTTTGTGGAAAATGCCATGTTTTACTTATTTAGCAAAGCTTTTGATCTGCAGGAAAACAATTATATCTACTATTACCATGCAAACTTACAAGGAACTAAGTCAGGGTTCGTGCTGGTCTTGAAACGTTGAATTCAAGGAGAAATTAAGGAGTTTTCAAGGAGCAAAATAGCATTTTTCAAGGAGTATTTAGGATGTTCTCTTTCAAAAAAGGACATAAGGACCCCAAAAATTGAACAATTCCTTGCGTTACCCTATGTAACAACACTTTACTAGTTGTATCAATTTAACATCTTGTTTTTCTCAGTTTCTCGTGTCTGTAGCATCACAATTATTTTACCAAATAGGCTTTTCAAGCGCCCTTGAAAGTCTGAATTCCATTCAAGTAGTATTTAAGGATTTCAAGGAGTAGCACGAACCTTGTAAGTAGAAGTCCTGTTATAATTATACCCAAGAAAGCCCCTCCCCCCTTAATCCCCAATAATTTGTCGTACAAATTGTTATTTCTAGTAGAATACACATAAGTTAAACATACTATAATTTGATATAATTTTCACAATCATAAAGAAGTTAAACTAAAGAAAACATGTATATACGCCAGCTTAGCCAACTATAAAGGGCTTTTGTAATTTGTTAACGATCATATATATGTTACTTGTTCGATATCTGGATCAGACGTCTAGATAAGCTACAAACCGCAGATGCATATTTTCCGAACGTAATCTAAATAGGTTGATAGACGGGTTTCAAAGAAGCCATTTCATGATCATTTCATGATTCGTTGCGTAGGTATGATCGATAGATTTGGTGACTGACTGCTTTTTGTTCGACCAAATTTTGCAAAGAAGTCTTGTGACAATACTCTTAAATCTTCCCCCAAAGTACACGAAGTGGCATTTTAGAGATTGTAGATTTCAAAACTTTCTGCGGGAGCATGCCCCCATAACCCCTAAAGGTCTCATGCCTTCAACGTTCAGTTTTAGTGCCACTGTACTCTCGGAGTTTTTAGCCCACAAAATACAAAAAAAGCTCCGCGGTTCACCGACCATGGGCCTTTTTCCACGTTTTCCCCCACCACTGAAGAATTCTTAAAAAATGCACTGGTCAGTAACTGGCAATTTTCGTTATCGGCTCATCCCTAAAAAACGCACAAGTTGTAACAAACCTGCAGCAGACATGTATCAATGGTGTTTCAACAACTTGTGTTCGCACTGCTTGTTCCCAGCTTGTTCACAAGCTGTCAACGGCTTGTTGTCAACTTGCTACAAGGTTGGATTTGTTACAAGTTGTTCCAACATGTTGTTATCGTCTTGCAATTCAACAACTTGTTAACAAGTTGTGAGTGACAACCTTGTAGCAACTTGATAAAATGACAGCAATGTCACAACTTGTTGACAAGCTTGCTACAAGTCTGTTGCGAACACATCTTGTTGACAAGATGTGAGATTTTTAATTGTCTATATAGTAGTATATTTTCTGAACTGAGAATTATTTTACATTATAAAACAGACATACATTTTGTCCTCCGCTCTGTCCATTCCATAAGCGAGTGCGCCCGCTGTCGGTTCGTTGATCACACGAAGAACATTTAGACCTGCAATCTGACCTGCATCTTTTGTTGCCTAAAGAATTAACATTCATTATTTCTTAATCATTCGCTGCCTAGATTACAGACTCATATATTTTTGGTATAATTCCATTGGCATTTCTTTTTCCATTTGTTTATTAATTCCTATTGAAATGTACTATTTCTGTTTGTTTATTATTTATTGCATAAAGGATTAACATTCATTATTCCTTGGTACATCTTTACTAGTTTTGTATTTCTATTTGTTTGCTGCTGCACATTCCATTTATTTTTCCAAGTTTGTTTACTAACTTGATTTGTTCAGTATATATTTATTTATTCTTTATTGTCCTAAAGATAAACACCTATTATCTCTTGGCATATTTTTATAATCTGTTAGCTATTTCCATCAGTTTATTTAATACTTTAATACCTGTCTTTGCGAGTCATTAAAATAGGCTGGAACAGTAACGACAGCATTTTGAACAGTGGTATTGAGATAGTTTTCAGCCGTTTCTTTCATTTTTATCAACACAAATGCTCCAATCTGACTTGGAGAATACATTTTGCCTTGTACATCAAACCAAGCATCGCCATTCGAAGCTTTCACAATTTTAAACGACAAATTTTTGCTAAAAACAAATTGACAACCGTGCAAAAATTCAGCGTGAACATTGAACGGGTTAATGTAACTAATGATTATGCATTATTCTAAACAAATATACTTACAGGTCTTTTTGAACTTCTGGGTCATTAAAACGACGTCCGATATACCTCTTTGACGCATAAATTGTATTATGTGGATTGGTTACAGCCTGTTACTCAAGAGAATTTCAGTTGTTACTGGACATTTTGCACATAATTAATACGTTGTAATCTATACAAAATGTTGAGCTTAACTAACTGCATTCCTAATTAAATCAGTACATTATTTTTCTTTACCTGTCGTTTTGCTGGGGCGCCTACCAGTCTAATTTCGCCATCAGATACAAAAGCTATAACGGATGGTGTCGTCCTTGCACCCTCAGCATTCTCAATCACCTTGGGGGTTTTACCCTCCATCACAGCCACACAGGAGTTGGTTGTACCCAAGTCGATACCACAAACTGCTCCCCGTACTTCAGAACTACAGAAATATAGGTGTTATACAGTATACAATACTTAGGGATGGGTCATAAACTACAGGGGGGGTCACTATTTTTTAGTTAGTGAAAAATTGGGGATTTGGGGTGGTCACTATTTTTCAACATGTCAAAAAGGGTGGGTCAGGAAATATAATGCACTGCATTAGGGGTGGGTCATAGTTAAATTATTCACGTTTCACAATTCTCTTAACGACAAAACACGTCATGTTGTTATATGACAACAGGAATTCACATTTTATATTGGGAAGTGCACTATTCAATGTACTATCATTATGTTTCCAAATATAATCTATAAACTTGAAGAAACATGGTAAGCCAATGCTGCCAACGTACGGGTACCTACCCACATTATTGGTTTTGGTTGCGGGGGGGGGCACTAAGTTTTTCTGCACTACTCCAGGGGTGGGCCACCCCAATTTTTTCTCATAACTTGGGGGTGGGCCACTGTAAACCAGTCTTTAAAAAATCAATTTTCATAGCCCACCCCCCTGTACTTTATGACCGGTCACAGCAGTGCCCAATTAAATTCTATCAAATCTAATATACTGTAAATATTACAGTAGCACAACTAGAGCTGCTCCCGATTAATTGAATTTTTTTTTGGAAATCGATTATTTTAACAATAACCGGATGAAAATTTTTCACTATGTTTACATTTCGAAACGTTCCTGTACGTTTTCTCGTTAATTATGCCACATTTTGGGTGGTTAAATCAATATGTCAAAGTTTCAAAAGAAAGCTTTCCTAAGGGTGTATCAAACTTTGACATATTTGGTTCACAATTGTACATTACACACCCAAAACGTGACGAAATTAACGAGAAAAGGTAACATTTCTAAACGTAAACATCGTGAAAAATTTTGCACGTTCAATGCTTGCTTTAAAATGGTAGTATGTTGGAGCTTGTGAAGTTTAATTGCGCTTTAAAAATGAAAAAGCTTTTAATTTCGCACCCCTTTCTTTGAAGGGACAAACCACTTGTGGACATATCATGATTTAATTAACTGAATCCAATTAATCAATTATGAAAATATGCTGATGAGAGCAGCTCTAAGCACAATGCTTTGTTACCCTTAGTTAGCACATTTTCCCAGCAGAACCAAAATGGTATAGTTCCTTGCAACTTTCAAGACCCTAACCATTTGCCAGTATAATTCAGTGAGATCACCTTATTCTAGCATTGGATAGTTCATATTGGTTTACACTAAAACAGATGATCTGTCAGTCATCTGATGGTTGATTTATCTGATGGATACTTCATATTGACGATCTGTTTTAGGTATAAATGATATCAACATTTTATACCATATGTACCAATGAGGTAAAATTGACCAACTACATTATTAAAATTTTATGCAATACTTACGCGTAAGATCTGAATGGCACGCGTAAGCCTCGTACTGTTTGGCCATAGCTGCTCCTATTTACCTAAAATACCAAAGATTTAGGTCAGGGGAATGAAAGTAATAGAATACCGTCCACCGCCCGCATCAGTTTAAGTCCCGCACAAAAAATTTCATTACGTGTCAAACTTCATTATTTGCTGATTTGCTGAAAGACTCAAGCACTTTTAATATCATAAGGACGATGGAAGTAAAGTGTCGGCTTACCATAACCCACCCACATGTATTTGTTGCCCCACGTTAAATTTTTCATTATTTTAATTTTTTTCAATATTTTACATGCAATGTTAAATTAGAGATGCAATCTTCTGTTTCATTGACAAAATAAGTGAAAATTTGAACGACAACTGCAATTCAACACACCAATTCACTAAACTCATTTGAAATATAAAATTTCCTGTGGTGAACAAGATCGCTTCCTTCGCAAGCTACCGGCATCGAAGATAAATGCAGAGATAAATTTTGTCAAAGTTTGACTGTTATAATCAGTGGCGTAGTCAGGGGGGGGGGGCGAGGAGGGGCGACCGCCACCCCAATCGCCACAAAGACCATTATCGCGAAAAGTCTAAATCCATATAAAAATAGGGGGGGGGACATGTTATAAAAATCCAAACCCAAGTATCAAATTGTAAAAACAAGACAATGGTGAGCAACTCGCAATATCTGATAATTCGTGATATCGCAATATCTGATGAAAATTAATAGCTTTGACACGGCGCCACTTACTGATTAAGCCTCGACTGAGGAGAACCATGAAGCAAGAAAGGCCATAAAATCTTATGTTGACGTCCATTGAAGCAGGAGTGGCGCCAGAGGAAGAATCTATGTTTTGTAACGATCCTGACAATTCTATTCTACCGCAAAATACCCTCAAAATGCAGGAAATACCGTTTCAGAGACTCAAAATTCAAAAATTTTCTCCGTGGAGCATGCCCCCAAACCCCCCTAGGTTGAACAACAGATGAAACGTTAGACTACCTCTAAGAACTTAACCCCTTCGTCGGGGAATTCGTGGCGCCACCCCTGTATTGAAAATGATTTATTGGAGGAGCTTGACGTGGAAGATCGCGTTAAAGAGTTTGTAGATATGGTTTCAAGAAGAATGGGTTTAGTTTAGTATTTTTAACTGTTAAATACATGTGTGCCATTATTACAGAACGAATATTTACTCTCAATCTATATTCAGTATCTTGTGAAAAGTTATAAAATTTTGCAGTCTATCGCCTTAAAAGCTCGCTAAATGGAAAAATTTCCGGTGTAGTGACTGTCTAACCCCTTATCAAAATATCATTTGCACTTTATACTCCAGCGTCACAGTGGGGGAACTTTTCCAACTTTCCCAATTCATTTTATTCCGAGGAGAAATGTTTGGTACGTTTGTGAGATCATGAATATCATGTCTTTTATTTACTTTATAATTTTCGGAATTCTGCAAAATATCACCCCCAAAATGCTGGGAATTGCATTTCAGGGACTCTAGATTTCAAAAATTTCCCAGGGAGCATGCCCCCGGACCCCCTAGGCTATCTTTCGCTCCCCCAAAACAAGACCTTTGGCTACGCCAATGGTTATAATTCACTGAAGAAAATAATGAATAATGAAAATTTCCGCACGTATAAATACATTTTTCAGATTTACTGTAAGCTGATACCTTACTTCCATCGGCCTAATCAAAGCCTTGTACAAATTTAATACACCACAAAAATTAGGGTGTTTGTATTCCGAGTAATGAGTAATGAGTAATGGATTTATTATACTTATGTTGGTAAGAAAAATGTTGTGCAAGTCCGGTCATCCTTTTCTTGAATAAGATACTTTCACAGTGATATTAATAATAGTCATATTTTGGACTCATTTTAAATAGGCACGCGTTTCGGCTAGCATGTATTCGTTTCGACTGCCCACCATTTTGGCCTGCAAAAGGCTCGACATTGAAAAAATACGAGATACAAATCGAGCAAGAACATGCACATATTTGTAGGCCAAAATGGTGGGCAGTTGGAACTTTACTTAGCGTACTTGCATTAAAATGTTGAGAAGAACCTCCCCTCTTGCTCTGCGAATGTATTTGTGAGTGCATTCTTCGCTCCTTCGGTTGTCATATACGAATTTTCTCGTCAATTTTAGCTCCGATTTCGTCGTCCTTCGTTCCAAACAAACTTGATTATATTACAAAGACATTTCTTGGTTAAAAAATATGAAACGGTACGAAGAAAGTACTTAAAAGTAGCAATATTTCTCGTTTGTAATATTGTTGTTTGTTATCAGGTGTTGAATGTGTAATATAATTCATAATTTATGCAAATTATTGCTCTCAGCTGATCAAAATCACTACCAGGTTTTCTGGAAGTGAGTGACGTAACTGGACTGGGTGAAAACCAAGTGCCTTCAGACGGACATCTCAAAAGTGGTCGTCTGAAATTCAGGCTACATTGTACACTGTTAGAATCCTGTTCTTCCTTTTCACTTATCTCATGTGGTTCCAACAGAACACCTTCACAAACACCACAAAAGCAAATTTGTTTGAGACCCAACAGAACAGGACAGATGTAACCCTTGAAAAATATCTGTACTTGTTGGAAGAGATTCCAAAAATTTTGACACCTCATCATCACTGTATTTCTCACAAATATCTTCGGCAATATTATTAAGTGATAATTTATCATCCTCCTCTTCCAGTATGTCTACCGGTATACCACAGGCGGCCCAATCTTGGGTAGAGTTGTATTTATAGTATACTATATAAAGATTGTATTATGGTAAAGATATGTGATGAAAATATATATTTTAAATAAAATTTACTTGCCTAATTGTTGTTTGTGTTCTCCTTTTATCCCTACTTTGTTGAGCTATTAATTCATCGAAAGTTTTGCTTGCTGCCTGCGGCACACGCCGAATACTTAATAGGAGTTAAAGGCTAATTATTCGCAGCCCCGGATCCGTCGAGACAAACATGCCAATACGAATATTCTCCCTCTTCAATTGCTTTATTCTCCAAGAAAATTCGCCAGCATGTAGAACAAACACCGATCTTTTCATATATAACGATACTTTAACATCTCGGGCAATTTTTAAACCAATTTTTGATCAATAGAAATCAAAATCCACACTCTATTGAACTGACAACGACCGTAAATGGACACATCGGCAGCTTGGCCACCTGGCATCCTCTACCGTTAAGATTTGCAGGCGGGTGCGCGATAACATCTTGATTTCTAGCCTTTTTGAATATCAGATTTTGAAAAATGTAACAGTCGCACGCGCGATCGTGATTGGCTGGCTGTAACCGGAAATATCTGTTTGGTATTTGCATGCTGTGCGCTGATTGGCACTGCACCCCCCTGCAAATCTCAACGGTAGAGGAGGCCAGGTGACCAAGCTGCCGATGTGTCCATTTTCGGTCGTTGTCAGTTCAATAGAGTGGGGATTTTGATTTCTATTGATCAAAAATTGGTTTAAAAAAATTTAGGGGTCGTCAAACCGGTCACGCGACTAACGTAAAAATTGCAAACTTAAATATTCGAACAATAGTCCAGTTATCTTTTATCATGCAGCGGCACCTTATAACAGTCCAGTATCTATTATCATGCAGCGCTAGTAATTAATATTCCAATCGAATTAGAAGTGTAGTTCATACAGTGGCTGAGCCAACGAGATTAGTCAAGTCAAAAAGTCAAAATTCAGTGTTCTGATTGGTCTAGACGCTTATTCCCATGGAAACAAGCGATTTTTGCGATTTTGACTGATCTGTGGGGAGTTCTGACCGATTTACAAAAGTCAGGGGCGCCCCATTAGTCGGAATATCATGAATATTTGACGCGTGCTAAAGTCTTTCTGAGCGCTCGCTCATTCGAAGTGTCACGTTGGAGCTTTGTCGAAAGATTTCAATTCAAAGATTTCTACGGAAAATTCGGAAATGTCTGCTACTCCTTGTAGTATTTACGAAACGGTTCAATCCGCATTTGCGGTGAATGATTTAGCTGTCTTACAAGACTGTTGGGCTGATCTTGGGAGGAAAATCGACGCTATATCGGAGAGTTTGGTTGAGCAGTTGCTAGGCGCCATGAGTCGCGCGAACTACAGTTTGAGTAGAAGTATTGGCGCCGAGATCTTTATTCCGAAGAGTGTGCGAGATCAAAAGGACAAGTCATGTACTGCAATAAGGTAAATTTAATGTGATATGTCGATTTTATTTCGTTTTAGGCAGTATAACAATATTTATAAGCGAACAAGATGCGCGCCATGCATATAATGTAAATACACGTATCTCGATTGAGATTTAGCTATGAGTTTTGATTTACACAACAAATTTGCATATTTTGCGGTTGAAGGACCGTCAGAACTCAGAAGGCTATTAATATCGACGATAACCGATATAAATGCAGTATACATAGGATATAAAGGTCAGGTTTTATCAATGAATGATTAAGGCTTTAATATTGATATAGATTTACAATATTTTTAATTTTAGTATATGTCTATTTGAGTAATATGACATTGTAGTGATTACTAGTCTAGGTTAATTTTTTGTTGAAGCTGCTCTCAGAGTCCTGCAAATGGCGTTTCGGAGGTTCAAAAATCAAGCCTTATTAAGTATTCGGCGTGGGCCGCAGGCATCAAGCAAAAACTTTGGATGAATTCATAGCTCAACAAAGTAGGGATAAAAGGAGAACACAAACAACAAGTTAGGAAGTAAATTTTATTTAAAATATATATTTTCATCACATATTTTTACCATAATACAATCTTTATATAGTATACTATAAATACAACTCTACCCAAGATTGGACCGCCTGTGGTATATACAGTACTTTAATATAACTGATTCAGGTGAAACTTGTTGCAAATTGTGATAGAGTTGTGAAACTGACTCATTTGTGATTTCTTGATAAGCTGGAAGAACTGGATGGAATCTCTGTAGCTCATTGCATCTTATTTCTTCCCTGTTGGTTTCATCTTTTTCTTTGGATCTCAGTTTTTTCCTGATATTAATGTCTTTTATCATTTTTGGCTCCATTTCTTTCTTTGTTGACTGATTCCAAGTACAGGGAACTGATGTACATGCAGGATCTAAATAGCCCATTCCGAAGGCATACTCAATTTTGTACATTACTGCAATGGCATGATTAAAAGATTGGCTTGCTCCAGCCATACAACTACACCAACAAGTCAAGATTTGGACTGGTTCTTTCTTGACTAAAATCCATAGTTTGTTAGTGACAGATGCAGTTAGTGAACTCCTCACAGTTCCATACACAAATATGCTATTCAATCTGTTTCTCACGAGGCTCATACGTAAACACAGTATTAACAAAACCAGTCAGTCCCAGTATGAGTAAGCTTTCTGGTAGTGATGCACCGATATGGAAATTCACCGATATTCCGATAACCGATATTGAAGGGCCAATATTTTGCCCATACCGATATGTCATTTCACAAAATTCACAGAAATTCAAATGAAATGTATGCAATAAACTAGTACCCTTACTACACTTAAGTGACTGTTTATTTGTTTAAACTTTAAAAATAACAACTTGAACTATTGAACTGTAACTCGAGTTTGTAATGTTGTCGAGCGTTATCTTAAATTTTTAGGTGTAAACTTAGATTCGAAAATCTAGTAATCCAGGCTACAGACACATTTTTATAGCATTGAGATATGTGCACAGATATCGGTAATATTGACAACAAAATTACCGATACAGCGATATTTCTATTTTAGTGCCGATACCGATACACCGATATGGATATCGGTGCATCACTACTTTCTGGTCTTTATAACGACCCACATACTCTATGAACTCTAAGTCGAAATCCCTCACTTTTAAAATTTACGAGAAAATAGTACCACAATCTAGATTGGGCCAAGTTGTAATATCGTCAATTGTTTTGGAATCATCAATACTCAGTGGATCACATTATTATGTCAAACTTGCTCAACTTACTTTTGTATTCTTTATTTATCTTGGTCTGTTGTTCTTCAGATGATTGTATGATCGGTAAATTTAGCTCAACTTCACTAAAGGCTCGTGCAACTAACTCAACTTTCTTCCCCGAAGTCTTCAAACCACGAACAGCAAAGAAATCTACCAAATTATTCATCCCCAAAGCCATAAAATCTTCTAGTTTACTCAGTGAAGCCGCCATTTAGAATTTTTAATTGCCCCACTTGCAACTTGCAAGCGGTCGCCACTTGTTTCCATCTACCAAACTGACGTTACGTCATTTTTTCAACTTTGAAGTAAAGTTAAAAACTTTGTAACTGACCCTAACCCTAAAACCTACCCTAACCCAAAACCTAATAGTCTAGGACCTGTAAAGGAGTTTGTATGCATTTCATTTAGGACAGATTATCTCAACTGTTTTAGGGTAAAATGACCATGGCGGTCAACATGGCATATGTGCCAAAACCCGAATCCGGGGCGAAAGTCCTGAAAATGACCACGCCCAGAAACGGCACTGTCGGCATAGCTCTAAATCCTGAACCGCCAAAGCTACAGCTTTTTTGAATTGCTTATAGTGTTTAGAATGGTTGCTTTTATGGGTAGTTACTGGAGGGTGAAATTTGTCTAGGTATCATATTTTACAAGAAAATGACTATGCACCATCCCAGGTCAACTGCTAATTATGCATCAAATTACTCATTCACCTGGCAAAGTCTATGTTTTCTTATTTCCCAAACATTTTTGTCATAGGATGAAAAAATATGCTTATTTTAATATAATTATTATAAATTTCATAAGGAATGATATTGTTTTGTTGAGATATAACACATTTCATTTCACTTACCCCCCGCCAGAACACGATTTCAGCCATATTTTGCCGATTTGTTTGCTTTTTATCGCCGAGCCTCGCAAGTATCATCCAAATGTTCTACTTTAACACAATGCTAGTTGACTAAAGAATAATTCAACCAAGTTTCGTCGGGTTTTGGAGTAGTGCCATGTATTTTATATTCGATTTTGTGTCCTTCGACATTTCCTCAATTATGTAGCCATTGCAATGTCTCGCAGCTTCTCTGCCCGATAAATGCCACTTCTTCGTACACATCTGTATTTATATTACAGTATCCAAAAATAATTGATTGTAGAATAGTCCCAATCGAAAATTACTCCCATTACTCCCATTTGGGAGTGAAAAACCTTCCCTCAGCTCGTTCATCAAGAACGAGAATCTAAAACAAAAGGTTCAAAATAATTTGAAAGTCTCGCGCAATCTTCACGAAAACTCCTCGTGGGCAACATTACAGGGGGGGGAAACCATTTTCACGAATACGTTTGGTGGTGCAAAAAGATTGCGTAAATCTCTGGTTTCTTTTTTATAGCTAAAGGAAACCAGAAAAATACAAAATTACGCGAATATTTGTTTATTTTGTCATAAAACATATAAACAGTTAAACACACGAACTTTACTTTGGGAGTTTGGGTTGCTGTGATCGCGAACAAACGTATTCGTGAAAATGTTGCCCCCCCCTGTAATGTTGCCCACGAGCGGTTTTCGTGAAGATTGCGCGAGACTTTCAAATTATTTTGAACCTTTTGTTTTAGATTCTCGTTCTTGATGAACGAGGGAAGGTTTTTCACTCCCAAATGGGAGTAATGGGAGTAATTTTCGATTGGGACTATTCTACAATCAATTATTTTTGGATACTGTAATATAAATACAGATGCGTACGAAGAAGTGGCATTTATCGGGCAGAGAAGCTGCGAGACATTGCAATGGCTACATAATTGAGGAAATGTCGAAGGACACAAATTCGAATATAAAAGACCTGGCACTACTCCTAAACCCGACGAAACTTGGTTGAATTATTCTTTAGTCAACTATCATTGTGTTAAAGTAGAACATTTGGATGATACTTGCGAGGCTCGGCGATAAAAAGCAAACAAATCGGCAAAATATGGCTGAAATCGTGTTCTGGCGGGGGGTAAGTGAAATGAAATGTGTTATATCTCAACAAAACAATATCATTCCTTATGAAATTTATAATAATTATATTAAAATAAGCATATTTTTTCATCCTATGACAAAAATGTTTGGGAAATAAGAAAACATAGACTTTGCCAGGTGAATGAGTAATTTGATGCATAATTAGCAGTTGACCTGGGATGGTGCATAGTCATTTTCTTGTAAAATATGATACCTAGACAAATTTCACCCTCCAGTGACTACCCATAAAAGCAACCATTCTAAACACTATAAGCAATTCAAAAAGGCTGTAGCTTTGGCGGTTCAGGATTTAGAGTATGCCGACAGTGCCGTTTCTGGGCGTGGTCATTTTCAGGACTTTCGCCCCGGATTCGGGTTTTGGCACATATGCCATGTTGACCGCCATGGTCATTTTACCCTAAAACAGTTGAGATAATCTGTCCTAAATGAAATGCATACAAACTCCTTTACAGGTCCTAGACTATAACCCTAAACCTAACCAAATTGATGAAGTAAAATCAAGAAAAACGAATATGAAAATCTTGCGTAACGTCAGTTTGATAGATGGAAACAAGTGAAAACCAGTGAGCTCTATATATATATATCTGGAGTGAGAACTTATGTCCAAAAAGTGAAGCCAAAGATGGCGGAAATTGACGTCCAGTGCCAATCCCTTTCTATTGTTTTCGACCGCGCGGTTTGCACAAGCCGGCAAGGAGTGTGCCGAAATTTCATGTTTTTACTCCGATGTAAACAATAACATCATGATTTTATGAACTAATAACTTGATTAGCGATGCGATCTGTTAGAAAAAACTGGAATTAGCTAGAAAAATGGTATGGAAACTGTTTATGACCTTCATGAGTTTGGACGTCAATTGCCGCCATCTTTGGCTTCACTTGGCCTATTGGCCGAACATTAGAAGTTCTTACTCCAGATATATATATGGAGCTCACTGGTGAAAACCAGCTGGCGATGGCGTCGCGAACCCCGAAGGCGTATAAATCATAATCATCGCTCCCTGCTCATCAGTAACAGTAAATAATTGCTTTATTGGCATGACCTCTAGTTACAGGTATTGCTAAAGCTATGAAATAGGTGCTAAACTAAGTACGGTATAGATAACTATGTGCTATAAAATACGTGCTATTTACGTGGAAGTATGTGGTATAAAGTATAAAAGTAAATACAAAGATATATGCTAATATAGAATTTAAATAATTAGATTTTCAGCATTCCTGGTTTCAAGGCATTTATCTCTTTCCACAAAACAGGAAGAAATAAATTTCGATAATAATAAAATCGTTTCAGTTTCATTTGATTTCATTATTTCTACGGATAAATTTTGTTCTCTTTGATCTGTGCTATTGAGAACATTTGGTAAATTGTTTAAAAAATGTTCTCTAATGCTGTCGTAGGCTTCACATGATGTGAGAAAATGCGACTCATTTTCTATTTCGCCTGACTGACAGATCGTACATAGTCGTTCTGCTTGAGGAATGTTTTGGTATCTACCATATTCAATCAATAGGTTATGATTACTTATCCGGAATCGTGTGAAAGTTCTCCTTTGATTTGAATTTTTTATTGTGGTAAGATATTTTTCTAACTGATATTCCCTTTTGAAAGCAGAGTAGAAACATAGTTTCGATGAATTCTCTAGTTTGTGTTTCCAGAATGTTATGTAACTTTGTTTTATGTTGCTTGAGATTAGATTTACCGAATGATTGGATATTGATTCCAGATCTAGTATTTGCGTGTTACAATTGTATGATTTTAAAATATCTGTGACATTTCCATAAAATGAAGTATTCTTTTTAGAATACAAATCTTTAGATATTAAAAAGGCTTGTTTGGCAATTGCTGTTTCAGGCAATGTGTTTAAATGTATAATATATTTAAATAATCGTTTAAATATATTTATTATTAGTGGAAATTTTCCAAGTTCACCTCTGGAGGCGATGTTAGTGCATTTTCTCCCAACTCCCAAGTATAATTTACAAAACCTCAAGTGTGTTTTTTCAATTGGAAGTTTATCCCAATTATTAAAATCATTTTTGAGGTATGCACCCCACACTTCTGAGTTGTAGAGAAGAATTGGTGATATTATACTATCGAATATTTTTATAGCTAGTTTCGGTTTTAGGTTGTGTAAGTTGAGATGTTTTCGTATGCTGTATAGTGCATGTAGTGCTTTTTCACTTAGCTGTTTTATAGCTGGAGTAAATTTACCATTTGAATTCAATTTGATTCCTAAGTAACAATATTCTTGTACAATCGTTACGTTTTTATTACCTAACATGAATTTTGGTTTCTGTATTTTATTATTTCCTTTTTGAAAGATCATAATCATCACTCGTTACTCATTATTCGGAATACAAACACCCCAAAAATTATAGTCAGTATCATATTACAATATTTAATTTAACCCGCATTACGACGTATCGCATTATGACGGTATCAGGAGTCATATTACAAAACACGTGCGTTGGGCTAAGTTTTTCTCCCGGCCCGTTCTGGCCTCCGTGCTAGTTCGGGTTTCGCTCAGGTCTCTTCACGAGCCTGTTTATTCGGTCTAAACGACCGTTTCTCAGCAGGCGTGTGTGCTGGTCGCATACGTCCTGTTTGTAGCGATCCGAGAAGGTGCGGATAGTCCAGAGCTCTCGGCCTGTTGTAGGAACCAACAGGAGATGGACGGCCTTCGCGAGATGTGTTCACTGCGGGTCATAGCACTGTCCCCTTCGGGGGGCTGACCTCGACAGCTGTTCAACATAAACTTACCGTTGATAGGGATCGCCTTATGTTTGAATTGAATATAGTCTTACGTGTAAGAGTGTTTCTTGAAGAAAAACGTGATAATCCCATAGAAAAAGACATGATTTTTTTAAGCAAGTGAAGTGAAGTCCACTAGTCCAGTGCCAACTGTGCCATAGAATAAGGAATTATTCACAATGCTCGAAAATTAAATACTTAGGGACTGGTCATAATTTAGCATGAGGGGCTGGGGCCTGGGGGTGGAAAAGGTAGGGGGTCACATTTTTTCTAGCTAGAACAAAGGGGGGTTCACAAAATATTGAACAATTATATAAGAGGGGTGGGTCACCTATTTTCATGCTGACCCTAATTCTGCTATAGTGTGGTGTAGTGGAGGCAAAGGGGGCCGATTTGCTCCGGGCCCCGAAATAAAAATTGAGTAAAATATGCATAGATATTGCCGTCAAATTGTCTCCCAGAACGCAGGAATTGCCGTTCCCGAGACTTTAGATTTCAAAATTTTCCGGGGGAGGATGCCCCCGGACCCCCCTTAGTTAAACATATATATGTACGTATTTAGTGATAGACAACGTTATTTATATGTTCAATACTACAGGAATTAGCCTGGATGATTGTCATAGAAGTTAAAGGATATGGATACTGTAGTTCCGTCAATTGACCAACGGTCGACGGAGTAAAATCGTTCAGCGTTAATATTTAAAACAGCCTGAAAATACTAAAGTCAAGATTCATTTCTTAAAGTCCATTTTATAATGCTGGCTGAAATTATAAGTTAAAATAGAATGGATGCAGGTTAAAGATCGTTCAGGAGAGGGGGTCAGGGGAGGGGCCGGGATAGACATTTTTTCAGTCATGAGCAAGAGGGGGGTCATCATTTTTCATTCCTTCAGCAAGGCAGGGTTACCCAGTTTCAGTCATAGAAATCTTTAATTACACCTTCCCACCCCCCTGCTAAATTATGACCAGTCCCTAATTTAGACCAAAACAATGCCCCATGTCTATTCGAAATGCTCGTAATCATATATTAAGGCATAATTAGGTCATATATATGTAGATTATGTATCACATGGTATTTAAAGGACCACACCTAGCGAGAATTGCACCATTTAGCACAGAATAGGAAATGACCAGAAAGGCCACTCAGCAGTGCAACGTGACACCCTATTTTTATGCAGTTATCTGGCCAGAATAATGGCGGACCAGCCAGTTCAGCGTGTTTATTGGTCAGAAAATGCAATTGACTGGCTAGAATAATGGTAATGAACATGCGTAATGCGACATGCGCAGCGTCAAAAACTTCAAAGGTTCGGCCTCAAGTGGCCCTTCTAGTCATTTCCTATTCTATGCATTTAGTGTGAATTCCGTCGGCCGACACCAGAAGGACCGAAAGAGAAAACAAAGATCCGAACCGTACGAATTTCCAGAGTTATGGCAGACGAGAAGCGACTACGTCTTATTCAACCAACACCAGCAGCATCACCGCCACCAGGTCAAGCCCGTAGCTGGCCCTCATTTCTTGGGGGGCACTTTTGCTTTTCACTCATAATTCTTCTATTTTTGTTGTCGACGGGGGGGGGGTTTAAAAATTTTCCCGGAAACTATTAACTTTACCATCTCTTTTGAAGTCCAAAACCTGCATATTTATCTTATAAACCAGAATTTTTTTCCAAAAAATCACATATTACACACCGAAATTTATATTGTTTTTTTTTTGGGGGGCACAATTATGCTAGGGGGGGCACAAATATTCGGTAGGGGGGGCCTTGCCCCCCAGGCCCCCTACAGCTACGGGCCTGCACCAGGTGGCGAACAGTCAGAACATAAGGATGATCACGTACTACACCAAAACAGCGAAGCAGAGTCGCAAATGCAGCCACACGACGGGGTATAAAATATTTCTACTGTTGTATAGCTTTAGGGATTGTTATTTCGTGAATGTTTTACACTATAATCTATACGGGTTTACTTCTTTAATCTAATCTTGCTATGTACAACGTATTATAAGTTTAGTACGTGGCTATTCTCCGTATGTACGTCTGATTAGGTGGTTAGGAAAGGTTTTAAAAGATATGTCGCTTCATAATTGTAGTTCTTTGACTTTGCGTAAAATATCAGCGGGGCTACGCAGGGGAGAACCCTGTACAATTTGAAACCCTGAGGTTCCATTTACCGCTTTGTAATTCGCACATTGTTCAACCTCGTCGCCATCATGGTGACCGACAAGACAGTGACTGCTTGTAAAGTATACAGCTATTGAATGTAAGGAACGTGGTTTCACATCAATCTTTGATTACTCTAATTCTAATTTGACTATAATCTAATCAAGTTTACTTGACGAAACGGCGGGAGTTTGTCATTTTATGTTGTTTAAAGGCTTAATTACATGTTGCGTAGATTGTCTCAAGATCCCGTGGGTAGGAATGCAGGCTGATATACTACTGCTATGAGTGATCATGTAATTGTTATATACAGGCAAAGATATGATTGATAACAGCGCTCCGTGTATTATGCGACGAATGACTTGAGTTGTTTGGCACAATTGAATGTGTATAGATGTTTGTTAATCATCCATGTCTGGTATTGAAATGAGGCATGGTGTAAAATTGTTTAAGCCTATTTGACTTGCACATTTTTTTTTGTTGTAGTCAGTGTCCCGTGAATAGTTATGATAATACGGGAGGCTTGAACTGCTATACAAGTGATTGGTGATAAAAGTTGCTGTAGTCAGTGCCCCGTGAATAGATATGATGATACGGGAGGCTTGAACTGCTACAATTGATTGGCGATAAAATTTTGTAGTCAGTGCCCCGTGAATAGATATGATGATGATACGGGAGGCTTGAACTGCTACAAGTGATTGGTGAAGAAGTTGTTGTAGTCAGTGCCCCGTGCATAGTTATGATGATACGGGAGGCTTGAACTGCTACAAATGATCCGTGATAAAAGTTGCTGTAGTCAGTGCCCCATGAATATAATAGATACGATAATACGGGAGGCTTGAACTGCTACAATTGATTGGTGATAAAAGTTGTTGTAGTCAGTGCCCCGTAAATAGTCATGATGATACGGGAGGCTTGAACTGCTACAATTGATTGGCGATAAAATTTTGTAGTCAGTGCCCCGTGAATATATATGATGATACGGGAGGCTTGAACTGCTACAAGTGATTCGTGATAAAAGTTGTTGTATTCAGTGCCCCGTGAATAGATATGAGTAGTAGTGTAGGTACCGATCAACCCTTATTTTTGAGAGTGTGCGAGAGTGTGCGAGAGTGTGCGACATCATTAACATAAACATAATTAATTATGTATTGACGTCATAATGATATACAAGGCGCGTTTGGGCAAGACAGTCATTATGTTGAGTTTTGAGAGTGTGCAACATCATTAACATTCATTAATTATGTATTGACGTCATAATGATATACAAGGCGCGTTTGGGCGAAACAGTCATTAAGCTGAGCTCAGCATTTTCGTCACAAAAAGAGTTAATCCTGACGCTTTTTATCACAGTCTTTACGCGTTCGAGTAATTAAATTAAATATTGGCACAATTATTCATTACCTTAAAATGTCGAGTTAGTAAAGGTGTTAGGCGGAAATTTCAAACTTAAATATGATTCTGATGTTTAGTAAATCGTTAAGCCAGGATGGCTGAGTTGGTTAAGGCGTTAGACTTAAGATCTAGTGTGTGTTTACACGTCGGGGGTTCGAATCCCTCTCCTGGCAAAATATTTTTTCCTCTTTTATGTCACAGTCCGCTTCGACATATTCTCGTATCTAATATCACCTTATACGAAACGGCTTAGACAACTAATATAGCGACGCTTAACCTAGTGAAATATTATTGCCTTATGCGAAATAATAACAAGTAGAAATATAGCTTTCTAAAACGAGAAAGGTCTTATAGTCTAAGAGAGGTCTAAGGTCTTATAGAGAAATACAAATATATGCTTGCCAAGCGATTGTATAAACATAGTTCTTACAGGGATTTAAACCTTACCGAGTTTCAAGCGTTTTAGATGTATAGCAGTGATTTTTAAGCGAGATACAAACATTGTATGCAAACACAATTCTATGCGTAGGTTTTGTAAGTCATTTGTAAATCGTTAACAGCGATTTGAATAAATTTAGAATATCTTATTATAGGACGGGAAAATATTGTACAATGTACACACACAGAATTAATTTTTAAAACACATTTATTGATTATAATTTCTTTTACAACGTTAATAAGGTCTGCTCCTAAGAGCATATCGTTTAGGCGTCTTTTGTGTCTGTAAAGAATTCTCATATTTTTGTCTGTCTTCGGGTGATAATCTTACTATATTCTCAGCATTCATAGGAATATATTTTGGTCTCTCGTGAAGCAGTCTTTGTTCGTAACCTTCTCGTTGCTCTGGAGTCATCATTGCTAAATCTTTAGGTCTCCAATCAGCCGAGTCTACCCAATTGTGGAAAAAGCTGTGTTTGAGTTTGGGTCGTTCTCCTTGTGTTGGTGGTGGTGTGAGAAAGCCAGGTTTAGGAGTAGCAGACACAGGTTGTGTCATCTCGATAGATCTAGGAGTGGTTGGTTGTGTTATCTCCATAGGTTCAGGAGCGGTTGGTGGTTCAACGATATCTGGGGTTACAACAATTGGAGGATGATGGACTGGAATATCCATCTTGTTTTTAAAAGTTAGAAATCGATTTAGTTGGTCAGAATACAGCTTGCTTTTTTCAACCGCGGTAAGCTGTGGTGCTTTAATGATCTCTTTCATTCGCTGCTCGGTGTTATACATTGCATTTACAAGGGGTGGTTGACGATAAGACTGTTTCCGTACATATTCGACTAAGGCCTCGCCTGGCAATACATTTGTTTTGAGTCGTTGTTGATCATCCGTTGTAGGTTTTAAATCCAACATTAAATACCCATGAGGACGGCTCGTAGCGTCTTCATAACTTCTCATAAACTCTCCCACTTTGCCAGGATGAATTTGTCTTGCAAGCATAGAGATTTGTTGCTTATCTCTTGGTGACTTAAACAACACGATATAATGAGCGTTGAGACTAATATTTCTCATTTCTTTGCCTTGATGAAATATATTTTGGACAATGTAGATGACGGACACATTTCTGTGATGACTCCCTTTTGTGAAAAGATCAGCTATACGTTTATCCTTGCCAGATTGTGCCATGAGATCATCTAGTACGATCAAATTGCGTTGAGAAACATCTAGGTAACCTGCTTTGTCAATATCTTCAGGTATTCCTTCATTGAATTCTATTCCAGGCATTGTTCTCATCATATCAAAATAGGATGGCTGCCATTGACCATAACACCAGATGATACGCTGAAGAGGTGGACTTATGGTTTTCTGGGCATTCTCCAATAGACTTTTCACCCATACAGTCTTGCCACTCTGTGTACATCCTGCTACGATACAAGTAGAGGGGTGTTGCAGAACTGTAGATCCATTAACCGTAAAGTATTGTTGTCCAAGATTACGATTTTTATTCGCATGAACAGTCTTCTAATGGCGAAGACGATTACTTGTATTTACAAACGATTTGCCGCGAACGTCGCACTCATAAGACATGTTTACTCTTCAAGAACCACAGTAAAATGATTTGAAACAAGGGCGATGAGATATATTTATACCAGTGACACTACATATAGTCCATGACTATGACTATAGTCCATGACTATGACTATGACTACGACTATGACTATGACTATGACTATAGACTATGACTATGACTATGACTATGACTATAGGCCATGACTACGACTATTACTATGACTATAGTCCATGACTATAACTATGACTATAGTCCATGACTATGACTATGACTGTAGTCTATGACTATGACTGTAGTCCATGACTATGGCTATGGTCCATGACTACGACTATGGTCCATGACTATGACTATGACTATGACTATAGTCTATGACTATGACTATAGTCTATGACTATGACTATGACTGTAGTCTATGACTATGACTATAGTCTATGACTACGATTATAGTCTATGACTATGACTATAGTCCATGACTATGACTATGGTCCATGACTGCGACTATGGTCCATGACTATGACTATGGTCCATGACTATGACTATGACTATGACTATGACTATGACTATGACTATAGTCCATGACTATGACTATTACTATGACTATGGTCCATGACTGCGACTATGGTCCATGACTATGACTATGACTATGACTATGACTATGGTCTATGACTATGGTCTATGACTATGACTATGACTATGACTATGACTATGACTATGACTATGACTATGACTATGACTATGACTATGACTATAGTCCATGATTATGACTATGACTATGACTATGACTATGACTGTAGTCCATGACTATGGCTATGGTCCATGACTACGACTATGGTCCATGACTATGACTATGACTATGACTATGACTATGACTATGACTATAGTCTATGACTATGACTATAGTCTATGACTATGACTATAGTCTATGACCATGACTATGACTGTAGTCTATGACTATGACTATAGTCTATGACTACGATTATAGTCTATGACTATGACTATAGTCCATGACTATGACTATGGTCCATGACTGCGACTATGGTCCATGACTATGACTATGGTCCATGACTATGACTATGACTATGACTATGACTATGACTATGACTATGACTATGACTATGACTATGACTATGACTATGACTATGACTATGACTATGACTATGGTCCATGACTATGACTATGACTATGACTATGACTATGACTATGACTATGACTATGACTATGACTATGACTATGACTATGACTATGACTATGACTATGACTATGACTATGACTATGACTATGACTATGACTATGACTATGACTATGACTATAGACTATAGACTATGACTATAGACTATAGACTATAGACTATGACTATAGACTATAGACTATAGACTATGACTATGACTATGACTATGACTATGACTATGACTATGACTATGACTATGACTATGACTATGACTATGGTTTATGACTATGACTATGACTATGACTATGACTATGACTATGACTATGACTATGACTATGACTATGACTATGACTATGACTATGACTATGACTATAGTCCATGACTATGACTATGACTATAGTCCATGACTATGACTATAGTCCATGACTATGACTATGACTATGACTATGGTCCATGAGCAAGTAAATATATAAGAATATAATCTATCCATACAATTTTCATTACGTTGTTGACCGTCGATCAGATATGACTAACCTTCCCAAGCACAGATCGTTTATAGAGCTCCTATGTACTTCTTATCCAGCTCAACTACAAGCTCTGTTGAGATCTACATCTCATGAACTGATTCGGTTTCTATGCAATTGTGTGAAAAATTTTATGAACCTCGCACCTTTTGAACACGATATTATTGAGCTAACTAACAAAAATAAAAGTGTTAAAACAAAAAGGAATATACTTGTTCAGCGTGGAAATGGTTTCCTAGGATTGGTACTGGCTCCAATCTTAGAAGGACTTGCAGAATTGGTATAAAATGATCAACATTAAATTCATATCCTCATTCCAACCATGGATATCACCAAAAGACCATCTTCTGAGCAGTGGCGACTTCAAGACATTCTTCAATATCTTGACAATGAAAATAGTTATGGCGCTGAAGAAATTCTTCACTCCATTCTCACATCTACGGATATTTTGACGTGGAATACAAAAGGAGAAATCGTCTACAGAGGACAGGATATACGTGGAACTGATATTGTAAACATTCTAAAATATCGCACGAGGCCTTTTCATCCATATATTCCAGAGCCTTATGGATTGAGTATATTTCTCAAAGTCTTGCGGCATTGGAAATTGATAAAGGTCTTATCACCAACGGGCGGGTCCTCGCAATATTAGCACGGATGGAGTCACGGCAAGATGAAGATACTGAGGATTCGTCTGAAGATACAAAATGTTTTCGAGTTTTACCGGATGTCACTGTATGACTTGTGATTGTACACTTTACAAAGATGATTTCACACATGCGATTGCGTGTTGTTCACATTGTTATTGTGATAAAATATTAGATATCCGTACAAATAGAAGTCACTTTTATGATTCAAATAAAATACACAAGTAAAGTATTCTCCCATCAGTTGAACATTGGAAGCCGACCAAGACACATAAAAAGAGGGGTGTACTTATCCCCGACGTAAGGCTACTAACTGAACATTACACAAGAAATCAACGTGGTGGTAGTATTGAAGGATTTCATGGAGCAAGAATGCATAGGGGATATGGGGATCGGGGGTATTTTCAGAAGCCTTGCTAGATTTACAATACCTTTATTCAAACAAGGCGCACAAGTAGTAGGAAAGAGAGCGCTACAAGCAGCAACGGAAGTTGGTCAAGATGTACTCAATGGAAAAAATGTATCAAAGTCAATAAAGGGGAGTTGTCAAAGACTTTGCTGAACAGGAAGCAAAGACGCTACAACGACAATCAGGCCGAGGAAATTCCACCGAAAGGAAAAGACTGTGTTTCAATATAGACGATGAGGATAGAATGATGAAAGTAGCGACGAAAATGACTCGGACAGTGAATATTCCCAAGATGACATTTAAGACACTCTGTGAAATAAATTTTAAGCAATAAATGTGTTTTAAAATGAATTCTGTGTGTGTGCTGTGTGTACATTGTACAATTTATTCAAATCGCCGTTGACGATTTACAAATGACTTACAAACCTACGCATAGAATTGTGTTTACATACAATGTTTGTATATACTCGTAAATCTCGCTTAAAAATCACTACTTTTCATCCTCTGCTACGCTTGAAACTTTGTAAGGTCTAAATCCCTCTAAGAACTATGTTTATACATTCGCTTGGCAAACATATATGTGTATTTCTCTATAAGACCTTAGCTATGCCGATTAAACTTTAAGATCTTCTCGTTTTAGAAAGCTATATTTCTGCTTGTTATTACTTAATGTTTTAATGTTTTAATGTTTTAATAAAAATATCAGCTGACTTGTAACCAAAGGTTAAATTACATCAGTGAATAAATAAATACATTAAATAAATTATCTAATTATGCTATATACTATTATATTTAGAAATAGTTTGTGGTAAAAAGGATTTTCTAAATCGCTCTGTTCTACAATAAAAGTTTTGATATTTACATTGTCCCCTTGTATCATAAACTAAGGATGATTTGTTTGGCAGAAATTCGTCCAATTTATCAAGGTTCTCTTTTCTAAGAAAGAACCGATCACATAAAATTTCACGGCGTGTCTTTAATAGCGGAATATTCAATAGTTCCCGAGCTTCACTGTAACTTAATGATGGTAAAATTATTCTCATAGCTCTTCTTTGCACCTTTTCAATGTCATCGCTCAAATAGTCGGGAATATTGTAATGCCAGACTTGACAGGCATATTCTAAAACAGGTCGTATGATGGTGATAAATACAGTGCATAACAGTTTTGCATCTGCCTTAGCACATTTAAGCAGCCGAAGCATATATAATCTTTTTGCTGCCTTCCCAACAATTTTGCCGACATGCTCGTTCCAGCCCATATTATCTTGAAACGTAACCCCGAGAATTCGAGCAGATTTTACACGATCTATTTCAATGTTGCCAATTAATAGCGGAGGAAAGTTTCGTTTAACCCTCGCGAAATCGAACACAAGTTCTTTACATTTAGTTACATTTAACTTCATGTTGTTTCGAATGGTCCAATTATGAATGTAATCAACAAGGCATTGGAGTTTACTATCACTGTCTATCATTATACTCTCTGTAACTGTACAGTCATCTACATATTTCCATCTATCGGGCCATTCATTAAGAAGGTCGTTGATCAAAACCAAAAAGAGAACAGGTCCTAAGACAGTTCCCTGAGGTACTCCCCCATTAAGATGTTTCCAACACGATAAATAGTTACCCAATTTTACCCGTTGCATCCTTTCTGTTAGAAAACTTCGGACCCAATTTAAGATGGTTGAAGGAATATCTAATTCCCGTAATTTATGTAGCAAAATGTTATGGTCGATAAGATCAAATGCTTTGGAAAAGTCAATGAGAAACACTCTAACAGCGCACTTTAGGACATCCGTTTCTTTTAGAAGGTGGTGAACCAAACTAATTAAATTAAGAGTTGTCGAGGAATTCTTCATAGACCCAAATTGTCTCACATCAATTTTATTTCTAATTGAACTGACTAACCAGTCGGACACGAAAGATTCACAGATTTTCGATAAAGTAGGGGTCAATGAAATAGGGCGCAAGTCTGTTGTTATGTCCTTAGGTACTGATATTTTTGGTATTGGAATAGTTTCTGCTTTCTTCCATAATGCCGGGACGCATTGTTGTTGTATCGACGCATTATAAATTGAGGCAACAGGGGAAGCCAAAATACAAGCATACTGCTTGAGGACCCAATTCGGAATTCCGTCTGGTCCAGGTGATTTCGAAACACGAATTTCAGACAATTTCTTATACACAGTTTCTTCGTCGATGATAAATCGGGGATCGATGTTAGCTTCAGAGACTTCTGGAAAACTTTCCACGAGTGTAGATGGTAACGGTGAGATTTCATTGGTGATAGACGTAAAAAAGTCATTGATCTTATTTGCTAAAATTTGTCCCGCAATAATCTTCTCATCTACAACCATGGTTGAAACAGTCTTCCTCCTTGGGTAACCAGCGAGCTGTTTTATATCATCCCACCACTTTTTGGGATTAGGATTGGATTTAAGCTGATTTATCATAATTTCGAGATAATTGGATCTAAGCTGTTTCCTTTTCCTATTTGCGAGATTACGTAGACGATGATACTTTTGGATGTCACCATTATTATATGCTTTTTGTCTATTTTCAATAATTTCTTTGAATTCGGACGTTACCCAAGGCTTATCATTAACATGAAATTTAACAATTCTGGTAGGGAAGAAAAGATCTAAACCTGTATTCATAACATTCATAAAGTTATCAAGCTTGTCTTTGCACGAAGCAATACGATACAGGTTAGACCAGTTATAATCCGATAACCATTTTCCAAACGCAATCTTGCTTCCATTAGTAATACGCCTAAGTTTTACTTTACTCGTCTCATTTTTAACCTGACTTTTCTTAAACGTACATTATGGTCACTTTTTCCGATGGGGGACGTTACAAGTGGAGATTGACACAGTCAGCCATATTCGTTAGAATCAAATCCAGGACCGCAGAATTTATTGTTGCCTGTTTGACAATTTGTTTAAGTCTAAAGTGCCTTTGTAATGATGAAGTTGGACATCTGTTAAAATCCCCAAGGAGGAAAATTCCAGCATTTGGGTATTTTACAAGAGCTAGATCAAGGTTGTTGATAATATGATCGACAAGAGTTTGATTATCGTTTGTTGGAGGATGATAAATGACGCACACGATCAAGCATGAATAGCCTCGGGGAAGTTTATATGGTCTCAAATACATCCACAAAGTCTCGAAATCATCATGCTGCAACTCGGGCAACAGTTTAAATGGAATATCCGATTTTAAAAATGCACACACGCCCCCACCAACCTTGTTAACTCTATCGTGCCTAACAAGGGAGTAACCATCAATTTCGATTGCGCCATCGTTAATGTTTTTGTTCAACCATGTTTCAGTGATGAAAGCCATATTGATACAATGTAATCTTAAAATAACCTCTAAGTCTTCGATTTTGTTTAAAAGTGATCTTACGTTCGAAAGGATAAACGAAATTTCAGTACGTTGAACAGATGCACGCGTTGGGTTATAGGAAAGTTTAGAATCTGTTTTAATATGTATCAAATTTGAGGGGTTCGAATCACGAGGAGATGAACTTTGGTCGTTTGAAAGTTTGATAACTTTTAAATTTCTTTTATTTCTATTTTTATTATACTTCGCATAAAAGGCAATAATATCATTTTACTAGGTCGCTATATTAGTTGTCTAAACCGTTTCGTATAAGGTGATATTAGATACGAGAATATATTTACTCGTTGTCGAAACGGACTGTGTTTGGAACACGACGCTTGGCAAACTATATAGGGACGCTATAGCTATTGTGTTGGTGTTTATACTCTTTGATAACGCTACTTTGTTTGGTCGCGCTACTTGGTAGCGCTACTCTGTTGTGACGCTATTATGACTATATTTTTTGACTTTAAAAGGGTCAATGTAATGATGCGCCATATCCCAAAGGAGTAGGACCGAGTTGTATAATTACTGATGTTTATGTTAATGATGAGTTGCGGCCCCCCTTTTTTATGTTAATTACGTAACACAACCCTCATATGCTAATGACCACGTGCCACCCCGTGCCACCCCAAAAATCCGGTCGAACGGCCCCTATATTACTACTTATGTTGACATGCACTAATTACGCATGCAGCACTTCTCTTCATCCCAAAGAAAGCAAGACCAAATTTAGAATTGCTATTTCCTGCATTTTGGACTAATATTTTACAAATTCTGAACGACGCGAAACGTCGTATAAAATATTCAAAAGAAAATATATTCAGGACTTCAAAATTTTTAATTTTCAAATTGAAGAGATAAATATAATATAGTCTGAAAATCAAGATTACTTATTCACGCTACCATCATATTTCGAGAAGTACAATTTGTCTGGCGAGTACTTTACGAACTCAAAGGCTTAATTCAACTTGTACTACACCAAGAAATGTTTTGTACCCACTGATCTGAAAAGAAGGACTGAACCACTCATCTGCTATGCATAAATGAAGCCAATGGCGGCCATATTGGTGTGACAACCACAAATCTAGCTACTATGGTGTTGGGAACATGTGTAAGGAGGTTCTAACATTTTCTAGTTATTGGTGGGAAAGGACACGTATTGTCTAGAGAAGAATTGATCACCAGTGGTCTCTCTTTCTTCCTAAATTTGCCGGTGAATAGTTAGCTAATGAGGTCACACCAATACGGCCGCCATAAGCCTAATTATATGGTATTTAAAACGTTTTAAAACTCATTAGAAGAAATGTTGGAACCTATATTTCTCAAGTTACAAGATATTTGCTTCATAGTATAACTAATTCAAACAACTAACGATTTGAATACTTAAGAATTTGACAGATTTAAAAATTTAATCTTATTAAAATATTCTGGCTTCAAAACAGAACTTCAAAATTGGCTCATTGAATTCAATAGGTTGCTCTGTCCAGTCCTTGTTTTCAAATCAGTGTTTGTACCCCCTAATTGTTTCTCTACCGCGTTAACTAACAGATAGCAAGCAAACAAATCAGTAGGTAAAGGAAGAATTATGAAAGAAAGAATTAGTGAATGAATAAATGAAGGAATTAATGGAAAATATATAGAACGAAAAGATATATAAGAAAGCTGAAAGAACAAAGATTGAAGGTAAGTAAGAAAAGAAAGGAGCGAAGTAAATAATAGGGAATTGTAACAGACTGACACAAAAAATGGAAGGAATTAAGAAGGTAGAGAAAAGAACAGAGGAAGAAACGAAGTAAGAAAATACAGTCGAACCTCTCGTAAGCGGACACCATTCTTGGGTCCCGGGCGAAACGCCTATTATATCACTACATTTGCAACCTCTCTTAAGGTGGTCTTATACAAAATTTTAAAAGAAAATCCTATTTAGAAATTAGCCATATTATGCATCATTAATGTCCCGTAACAACCACCATAGCAACGACATGTTATTGGAAAATCGCGAGCATTAGAGCATTTACGAATAAGTTTTTTTCTCCAAATGAGTACCCACCTACCCCTCACTAGCTATATAGTGATTTTAAACGATTTTAGTTCAAATTACATCAAGTATAAGTCGGTTATATTTAGGCGGGAGAGGCGTTATAATGGCGTGAAAGCAAATTGTGTTCATGCTGGTTTTCACTTGTTTCCATCTATCAAACTGACGTTACGCAATTTTTCCGATTTTCATATTTGTTTTTCTTGATTTTACTTCATCAATTTGGTTAGGGTTAGGTTTAGGGTTAGGTTTTGCGTTAGGGGTTAGGGTAGGTTTTAGGGTTAGGGTCAGTTACAAAGTTTTTAACTTTACTTCAAAGTTGAAAAAATTACGTAACGTCAGTTTGGTAGATGGAAACAAGTGACGACCGTTCATGCTCTATATTTTCTATAATTACGGTTCCACTTCAAGGCTTTGACTGATTGAGGACATCATGTAAAGTCCGACGAAAGTCGATCTGCCATAACCTTTCAAAGAACCGAAGGGTTAAACATTGGTGTCTTTTTAAAGACGGCAACGGCGGAGGTCACAGCTGGGAACCAAACTTAGATGTTGAAATAGTACGTGTTAAACATTTTTCAAAAAATCTAGCATGGCATTTTCATGATATATATGCCTACCTCTCTCTATGTTTGGCTACGTGATTTCGAGCCCGAATTAGTGTTAGTATATTTTGTTAGCATATGAAAATATAGGGGAGCTCCATGTCCAATTTTTCATTTGTGAAAATCAAGAAAAGGAAGGACAAACGTATTCAAATGGGTCATTCTAGCTGCTGTTTGCCTTTCTTTGGTTAGTAATGTGTACTCAATATTATTGCAAAACGCTATTCAAAACTATAAACTTGATTTTATCAAAACAGCTCAAAACGTAAGAGTAAGAAAGAATAAGCAAAAGCAAGGAGAAACATATGCAGCTGGATCATTTTAAACTTTCCAGATGCCTATTCAAGTCTTCAAATTAGGATAGTTTGTCGAAAACATACCTAAGAATATTTTACACTTAATTTTCCCAAATTGTCAATTCACAAGACGTTAAAAACTCTCCTGGGTTTACTATTTATGCAATCAAGGTGACATTTTCAGCATTTACTCATTACTATTAAACCTTTGACGTCAACCTAAAAAATACTATGTGTGAGTTATACATGCCACAGGCCAACCCTATTAATGAACTGAACATGCCCATATTTTCATTCATCTATAAACACAAGTAAAATTTATACACTCTATGCCTTTAGCTGAGTTTTTTTTAGGTTCACGACATAGATAGGTCTATTTTGTATCCATTAAAGCTGTTTGGGAGATCATTCGTAGTTTACTTTGGCTCCTATCATTTGTGGCGCAAACACCATATTTTACTCCATAGGGGGTCATATCTTGGTTACCATGGCAACAACAAATGTATAAGTGAGTGATTTTGTGTCAGCTACCCATATTTGACTTTGACTTTATTGACACTCCCCTAAAGGGGCTTTTCAGTGACAAAAATACATATGTAAATATCAATTAATTACTATAATTATACATTAGATCCTAAGTTTATATAATAAGATCACACAATTACTTTATACACAAACACGACATTAATTATTGACAACAACAGCAACATAGGCATCAACATCATCAACAACGACAGCAAAAATAACAACAACAACAATCAAGGACAATAACGACAATGACAACAACGCTTACTGATTAACAAAAGAAAACACGCCCTTAACTATCTAGAAATTGCTGAAGCAGTTCCCGTTTCAGTTTAATTTTAAAGCTTGGAATAGATTTGCAAAGTTTTAAGTCAGGGTTAATGTTGTTCCAGAGAGTGACAGTTCTGTAATGGAATGTTCTTTGTCCTACAGTTGATCTATATAACGGAACGTCCAGCTGGTTAACATTTCTTGTTTCGCGACCACTCACTTCACCTCTCGTTTTGAACAGGGACGATAAGTAGGCAGGTGCGCAATCGTTCATGCATTTGAACGCTAATAGAGCATCGCGACTGTATAATATTATATTCTATAATATTAGAGTAAAAAATGAGGAAAAAGTATTAAATTAGGAAAAAAGTTTTCAACGTATAAGACCACCTTAAGCGGACACCTCCCGTAAGCGGACGGACGCGGACACCAAAATAGAATCCCAAATAGCATTATAACCTCCTGTAAGCGGACAGTTTTCATTCTACTCCCATTAAAATAGTCTTTATACTAGATGCTGTGTTTAATTATCTCGAGTGGATTGAGATTAATAAACACCTGTTTGGTGTAGATTACGTACTGTTTAATAAACGAGCGAAAGTGTTTTATCAGGTTTAAAACCACGAGCGCGCAGCGCGAGTGGTTTTAGACCTGATAAAACACGTCTCGCGAGTTTATTAAACGGCTTCAAAAACGATTGTCCATGTGGGAGCAATCATGGTAAATATTTGAAGCATGTATATACATGTATTGTGTTATGTAAGGAGAATTTGCTTGTTGTTTGGGTATAATCGGCATCGTAAGCGCATTTGTTTATTTCACGAGCGATCAGGCAGAACTAAGTGGGGCATATGTTAAATGTTTATTCAAGGGTAGGTGGGAATACGATTTTCGGGCGTTTTTAGCGTATGGTATGGCGTCGACGCGAACGTTTAGGAAGCCTAAAAGTGGCGAAGAGGAGAAGCAAATGCTCGAAAATGCTGTCCCTAAGTCAACCCGTAGCGTTAATAAATGGTCTATGAAGATCTTCTCGGAGTGGCAGGCAACAAGGTTAAATAAGAAAGCTTCAAACGAACAAAGCAATTCAGCTGTGGATACTTCAGTAATTCAAGACTTGCATGTCAACTTGTGTAGCATGTCGGCAGAGACACTCAATTTCTGATTAACGAAGTTTGTTATGGAGGTGTGTAAAGAGGACGAAGAATGTTATCCTCCTAGAACGCTCTATAGTATTTGTTGTGGGATTCAACGCCATTTATGCGACTGCAATGGAGTTAGTGCAATTGCGATCTTGGACAAGAAAGACAAGAGGTATAAAGTGATTAATGTAATTGATTGCGTTCAATACAAAATTGAGCTAACATTTCTTTAATATATATTTTTAGATTTGCTACGTTTAGAAGGGCCTTGATCCTTGGATGCTGAAATGAGACAAGCGAATTATGAGGGGATTGCCAAATGAGGAAATGCCAAGTGAGGATGCGAAAGAATCAGATTTTCTTTTGGATGATTTTGACTTTGATATTCCAGATGATATACTGTGTAACATTCCAATTCCTGGCGATCGCCCAATGGGTAGTGATAGTAATACGGTCAGCGAATCGTTTACAAGATCTGTGTTCAACAATTGTACTATTAATTTTGTTAGCAAGTAAAATAGAGTTGAGTTCAGTAAAGGTTGTTGTGTTATTCAATTTTTCCTAATAAAATGTTTTGTTCATATTAGACTGTTTTCTTTAGCGTCATTAGTATTCTTTATATAAAAATGCTCACCCTTATTAGTATTCTTTATATAAAGAATACTAATAAGGGTGAGTTTTTTTATATAAAGAATACTGATGAGGTTGATGGTGTATTACCGGTTTTAAAGATGTATGCTTGTGACCTATTTTCTCGATGTGATTGGTTCATTTCCTTATGAATTATTAATGAGTTTTTGAAAAATATTTATATGATAGAAGGCAAAAATATATCGCTATTTGTTGATAAATTTAAGTAAGGTTAACGATAACACAACTAGTGACAATGGAATATTTAATCTACAATTACTAATTAAGATATACTTGCGGGCAGTCATATGCTCTACGTTTTGAAGTGTCTTGTCGCTCGTGTGTTAACGGGTTTAGAGTTAATCAGTTAATAGATTGTACCACCAATCATATATAAAGCAATCATGTATTACAATGGTTAATTATTAGTTGAATACTAATGACCTCTCATAAGCGGAAACCTAGGTTCGACTGTAGAAAGAAGTATGAAAAAGAATAATAGATTAAGGAAGAAAGCTTTAAAACACGGGCAGAAAGGAAAAACACGGACAGAACAAAGAAATTAGGCAGACAGACAAACAAACAAACAAATGAACAAAGATACAATCATTTCGCCTACCAAAACTTGTATAACATGAACGTGTGTTTTTTTTCAGTAAAAGAAGACAATCTCTGAATGGGAACAGTGAGATAAACAAGAGTGGTCAACTTAGCACCAGCGCTAAAGAATCAAATACTCGATTATTTCCAGCAATTCCGAAACGTCCTATAATTCTCGTTCTCATTACGTTGGCCAACCTTAATAATTATGTACTGTGTACGTATATGTGTGTTAATGTGACCATCTTCAAGTTTCACAAAATAACTCCGCGCGGATTATATTGGACTTACCAAAGTACTCCTCAGCATCTCAAGCCCTTGAGCAACTAAGATGGAAACCATTATCTGTTCGCCGCTGCCATCATCGTTGTATCGCTGTTTTTAAATGCTTAAATAAGCTAACTAACTTTGATTTCAATCTGTCAAAGAACATCGACGTCCATAGTTATAACACCCGCAGACGTCAGGATATTCATCTTCTTCTGGCACGTACCAACTGGGGCAAACAACGTTTTGCCTTTTACGCGGTAACTGACTGGAACAATTTGGAACTTACCGTTCGACAGTCAACTAGTTTGACTTCCTTTAAACGGTTGCTAAAATGACTCTTAATACAAAGTTTCAGTTTTAGTCTCATTTCTATATATTTTTCCACTAAATTACTTTTCTATATATATCTCTAATTCTTTGTATATGATATACATGCAGGACCTCCCTGAAAATCACTGCGGTGAGCGGAGCATTCCTGTTTAAATATTGTTCTAATAATAATAATAATTGTGGCAATGACGCGTGGCGAAGGAAAGCAGTATAGTTCTGCACTTCATTTATCTAAAGACATGGTGAGTTTGAATAGTATTCCAGTTCAGGCGAAGCTAGCCATGGCAACTCCGCATGCTATGCTAATATACGTCCACTTAAAGTCTAAAGTCTAAAGACAAAAAATTTTTTGACCGCGTTTGAGAATAATTGACATTTTGCCGCATACTGTAGCTTGACCAGTTGCTACTGCTAACTTGGTCGCTTAGTCGTTGACCATTGTTCAAGGGCATTTTGAGAACTGTTCCGCCGGACGAACTGTAATTGATGTACTTTTTCTGCTTTCCAGGAACCAGAGTTTCATTGGGATAAACAATTTCAAGGTATACAATTATTTTGTATTTTTGAATACGCACATTTAGGTTTATTTCTTAAATATTTTGTATGTAAAATATTCCATTCTCCCCCCCCCCCTACATTATTCAATTAGTAGGTTCACACTAAGCATTACAATGTAGCGAATGCTGGTTAACCAATAGTTATCAGAGTGAGAAAATGATGTTTATTCATTTTATCGAGAGATGTACTGTTTAATTTTCTTGTTCCTATAATATAAGTGTCAAAATTTCTGAAGTTGACATCCAACCAATAGTATGATGAATATGTGATCTGAGTTTTGAAATTGTATTATCACAATAAGGTTTTTGTTGATAGCAATTTATATTTCTATCGCCCCTAGGCACAATATTGGCGTCATTATACTGGAGTTACACTGCTCTACAAATACCAGCTGGACTGCTAAGTGCCAAATACGGTGGTGGGTATTGCAATATTTGGTTCATCAGCTCTTACTTTAGCTACACCATTCATCGTGCGACAAAATGCGTACGCGTTTATATTCTTGCATATCATGGAAGGCGCATTTTTGGTTAGTGTGAAGAGTTTCTGTGTTTCATGGCAAGTATAATACGATTAAGTGCGTGAAAAATCTTGACCATATAGCTACAAGCTACAGTACTTAACAGTACAAGAATAATATTTATTAAACATAGTTCGAACCCCCCCTTTCTTAAGGGGGGGAATAAACCTTCTCAAAAAAGACATGAAAGGGGGATGATTTTTTTTTGTAATAATGGGGTGGTTACAGAAAAGGGGTGGGTTGATTTAAGAAGGGGGGTGAGCAAAAAAAGCTGTCATAAAAATTGTATAGATGAGTCTCTAAAAATAAATGTTGAGTTCATGTTGATTATTTTATTGATGGAAGTTTCTTTGGATATTACACAACCTTAATATTAATTCTGCACCATTTGCAGGTGTGAAATTTTGCTCTCTGTAAAAGGGGGGGATGAAAAGTTGTAAAAAAACGGGGACATTGGTAAAAGGGGATATTTAAAAAAAGGGGGGGGATAAAACCCCTTTCCGAACTAATGGAACTATGTTAAAGTGTTACTGAAACAACATTTAGTACAATAAATTCGAAGTCCCGAAAATTATATTCTTTTGACTATTTTATGACATTTTGCATCCTTCAGATTTGTAAAATCTTAACCGAAAATGCAGGAAATGGCATTCAGGGACTTAATATTTCAAAAAATTTCTCGTACCCACCTTTTTGAATTGTGTGCTTAATTTATTAAAGTGCACACAAACAATGGCCAACGTTCAAAGGTCAATGCAACATTATTCTTTTATCAATACAACAGAAATTTATACAACATCATTTATCTAACATAAACAACTTATATAACAAATCTTTTAAACAAAAACAAAGAAAACTTACCCAGTAGGCATGCAATATGGCCGGTAAACCAATTTTAAAAAGTTGCAATTATTGCCCTCGTTGGTGTTTTTAGTTTTTAAATTTGTGAAACGTAAACATTATCAGTCAGCGGTAGCTTTCATTAAACTAAAAAACAAAAGTAAACAAAAAAATAGGTACGCTAAGCGTACATGTATCTGCTCATGGTGCCCATGAAGGAGTAATATTCAACAATAGGCAATTTCGTAATTACGGGCGCCATTTTGCAAAGGGGGCAAACACAATAAAGCAACAATAGCGTGACTCTAGAGACAAGTATTTTGACTATTCCCATTGGGACGAGGTGTATATAGTTACTACGGCTGACAGAGCCATAGGTTTAATACGCCCCTGTCTGTTTTTCTCGGCATCGTCGTTTTTTGGGAGTGTCACAAACTTGCACTCCCATGGTCACCCAAGTCACCCGCACAAAACGCATGCAATTTTCTGGTCAATCTTGTGTGCATCTTTATAGAATACTTGCGCATTTTGAGTTACGTACTTGTGTTTTAACCAGATCAATAACGCATCAAGGGAACGATACGATACGATAAATGCAATACGAACGAGAAACGTACAAATCATGCTGATATTCGTCATGCACTTTGTAAAATATTCGACATACTTTAGTCTATATGACTATGAGGGTATTATATTTCCAACAACAAACATTGCGCCTTCAAGACTTGACGATCGTAAAGCACATCGCTCTAAAACATCTATACTCTACAATAGTTTGAGCGAACCATACGTGGGTATTTATTTGTATTTGTGGGAAACTAACGAGAAACTATAAATCAGTTTTGAATATAATTCAGACATAAACGCGCAATAACGAGCTCTATTTATTAGAGTTCAAGGGTCAGCTGTCACATATTCTTGATAATTATTACACTGTAAACGGGTCAAGTTTTTACAAGAAAACCGATCGAAGAGCTTAGTTCTCCCTACACTGTACGTATTGCAAAATTTTAAGATGATCCTATAGCTCCTCATTATTATACTTCGATTTGACCCAAACGCTTGAACAGACTCGATATCAGTATTCAGCGAGACGCATTCCTCACGACAAAAATATGAGGGATATTATATATCCAACAACAAACATTGCGCCTTCAACATTTGATTCGGCGCATCGCCCTAAAACATCTATTACAATAGTTTGAGCGAACGTACCGTACGTGGGTATTTATTTGTATTTGTGGGAAACTAAAGAGAAACTAGACATCAGTGTTGAATATAATTGAGACATAAACGCGCAATAACGCGGAGCTCTATTTATTAGACTAATTAGAGTTCAAGAGTCAGCTATCACATATTCTTGATGATTATTACACTGTATAAACAGGTCATGTTTTTATAAGAAAACCGAAGACGTTAGTTCTCTCTACATCTTGCAATATTTTAAGATGATCCTATAGCTCCTCATTATTATACTTCGATTGGACCCAAACGCTTGAACAGACTCGATAAAATTAAAGTATTCCTCACGACAATAGTGGAATACGCAAGACATTTATCGCGTGCACGGCGCACGTATTGGTCAAACGTTGGCAGACCAATTCAAATGAGTAACAAATGTATATACATAAGTATGTATTTCTTATATACCTTAATGGCTATTGATCTTCGACAGTTTGACTGTTTAACTGTTCAGTTTGATAGTTTCTCCTTCAGAAATAGAACAACTACATTTGAAATTGGCCACATATTTTAAAGCATTCGTTCTGGTCCATAATTTCGTATTGAAAACCTTCGTATTTGCACGTTTTTATATGATCTACGTTTTGTCAATTTATTTTGACATTTCCGAAAACATAAGCGCCATGTTGAGTTTAAGATCTAGCCTGCGAACAGGAAGAATTTAATGATGTAATAGCCTTGGGGAACATTACGTCATTGCATTGTAAGCCACTTGCTGATTGGTTATCAATTTAAATAAGCTCGTCGCTGAATGGCTACAAGCTAACAGCTAACAGCAAACAGCACGATGGCAATATATCTGCATTCACAGATACAAAAATAGGTACGCTAAGCGTACATGTATCTGCTCATGGTGATCCCACTGTTGTCATGAAGGAATAATATTCTACAATTCTATTTGGCCCTAAATTGTATAAGTTAAACATATTTTGTACAAAAACATACACTTCATTCAACCAGTAACTTGTAAAGAATAAGAGATTGATATTTAACCCTTAATTGGCAGTAGCCTACCACTGACAAATAAAATCGTCTGGCATTAGACAGAGTAAAATACTAATAAAAGTAGGGTGCGTCTGGGCTTGCCAGCTAATGGGTTAAAAGAATATATTTTTATAAATATCACAGGAATATATATCATACACAGTAGAACAAGGTTTTCATATTAATTGATAAATGGGGTTCACAATTTACAGACGTATCACTACGCCAGACAGTTTAGTACATATGGCAAATAAAATGGCTGATATAAATTTCACTAGCAGAGACTATTTCCACAACACAACAAAAATTTTATTTAATTTTATGATCTCATTTGCTGAAACATGTTAGGTTCACAATCTTCTCGATAGTCCATAATATACTACAATCAGGTATGTGAAAAAATTGTAGATGCATGGATGTTGTCAGAATACCAGGTGTCGCTAAGACATCCTCGCACAGTTTCAAAAGCCTTTTTAAACACATTGATACACGACATCAACATGTGGTATTCAGGGATGGAGGAACACAAATGAACTATTTATTCCACATGGATGTGTTAGCAAATAGGTCATATTATTGCAGCCTATTCATCAGTAGCAAATGTTAACTATGTTGAAACTCAGGAGTACAATTTGACACATGTCTATAGTCTGTGAATAGAATGTATAAAGTATATATAAACACAGCATATCAGATCCATACATTGGCTAGAATTGACTAGTCAAAGCTGCAGTGTTCCGTGTTTGTTTGTTCACGCTACAATACAAATATGAGAGTGATGTGTAAAGTACAGGCAAATGATTGCTTGAAAAGACATTGAATATATAAAGCGATTTAGAGGAGAATTTGCCTATGGATATGAATTTCTATTATGAAATTAAAGTATGTGATTTTGACACCGTCTGCAATAAATGTCATGCCAAAAGGAGTATTGTACAGTCTTATCTTTTACCGTCTTAACTATTAAATACTATAAACAAGACTATATTTGTACACAATATTTTATTTAAAGAAATGTGACCACTATAAAATGTGGAATTGCTAAATCTGAAATTAAAATGTGGGATTAGCTAGTATTCATGGTAGTCAAATATACTTTAGTATTGAAAACTTAATATGTGCATAAACAAGATGCTATATTTTACAATTTACGCGTCAATGTTATATTAATAATATGTTGTAGTATTTCTTACCTTGATCTTCGTCCTTCGATAGTTCGACTGTTCACTGCTTCACTGTTTAGTTTTCCTTCAGAAATAGCCAACCACTAAATTTTGAAGCATTCTTTCCGGTTTATCCATAGGTCTATCTTCGTATTTCCACGTTTTTATATGAATATAACGACATTTTGTGGGTGTGACTACACTGTGTCGTTTCCGAGCGTTTCTAAAGATGTCGTTTCCAATTTTGTCATTTTGACGCTCTGTTCACACGGAAACGTTTTCATTGTATCCAAATGTTTGTCTCCACACACATTTTATCGCTCGTGGCTTCTCATGATCGTTTATTTTCCAGTCAGATGGAGTCTTACTTGTCACCCAGTTTCTTAAAATGTCTTCTGCTCATCATATTAAAGTAAAACAGTTTTAAACGCTACTATTCATGATTCATATGTCTGTTCGCCAACACCGACACGAAGTCCGTATCTCCTTGGAAAGCTAAACACATTTTAAATCGTTCTTGAATCATTATATACTTGAAAGGCTATATATTTTGTTTTATTTGTTGCTAAAGTTGTTAGCTTAACAATTAAAGATACCAATGAAAGAACCATAGAAATAAGAGACATAGAATGCGTACTCCTATCTTTTCTCAGTCAAAATTTTGTCTCCACAAAATGGCGGTTTTCTAAGGGCACTTTGACTCGTCCCAGACTCACGTCGCAAGGAATTTCGCGCGGTAAAAATACTGACAGGTTCCCGACCAGTCTTCTCACCGCTCTTTCTATATCTACTGCTACAACCTAATGCTGAACAGGTATTTGGCATTGTTTTGCCATTCAAAATGGCGGTTTTCTAAGGGCATGCATGAAAAAAAGTGGAGACATGATTCGTGATCAAGTACGCATTCTATGTCTCTTATTTCTATGGAAAGAACTAAGCTACCGGGAAACAAGATTATAAAATAACTGAAGTAAATAGAGCGCGCTGATTGGTCAATACCCATGCAGGATGAGAGAATCATGCACGGGAAATTTTCCCGCGCCTGAAATTTTAAAAATGTCGGGCGATAATAGTCCAACTTTTGACTTTGACAAAGAAAATAATGGCGAAAAAAGTAAACAGAGGTTCGTCTTAAAGTCGGATAAACAAGTTGACGAGTTGGTGGATAGCGTACAAGCAGAAAGCACAAAGCATAAAACAGTATTCGCTGTTGTTGACGTTTTTTGGGAGAATTGCAATGTACATCAAATATATTAATAAACCTTTTTTTATATTTCTGTGTGGTTATTTTATAAAACAAATACCGCATTGATTTCCGTGCATGATTCTCTGTTTCTTACACTTGGGATGTTGCTCGACTTTCGTAAAGCTAAAAAAAACTCGCCTATCGGCTCGTTTTTTTTTTACGCTTTTCGAAAGTCTCGCAACAACCCGCGTGTAAGAAACAGAGAATCATGCACGGAAATCAATGCGGTATTCCTTTAATATAATCATTTGGATTTTTAGTCGCCATCTTGGATTTTTAGCGTTTCAACGCGAAAACGGTTGTCAGAATCGTTTTCAGTATTGGAAACGTTTTCGTCAATTGACGTTGTTTTCATACGTTTTCGTGTAAACAGAACGTGAAAACGATACTTTCAGAAACGCGTTACAACCAAAAACGCTCGAAAACGTTACCGTGTGCACATAGTCTAAAAGGAGAGTTAAAATTGGAGAGTTAAATCACAGGAGGCCCAGGCTCTATTTGCCCGCGCCCGCCTGCGACTTCCTTATTACGAGGGAAGGAAGGAAACATTGAGACCAAAATAGCCCAGACTTGGCATATGTTACACGAAACTATCCTCGATTTTTCGCCTTTAATGCATTTATTTCGAGATTAATCGATATCCCCTGCAAGAATGATACCGTACAACTCTCAAAACAACGATGCTTTAATCAAAGGGCTTAAATTCGCTCTAAAATCCGTGAGGGAATGACAAAATTTGGCAAAAATATATCCGCGTGCCAGGTTTGCTGTTAAAAACCGGAAGTCGTTGAACAAACTCAAAATACACTCAAACCTGATTGGACAACTTTGAATTTGTATTTTGAGTTTGTTCAACGACTTCCGGTTTCTAACAGCAAACCGGGCACGCGGATATATTTTTGCCAAATTTTGTCATTCCCTCACGGATTTTAGAGCGAATTTAAGCCCTTTGATTAAAGCATCGTTGTTTTGAGAGTTATGCATCATTCTTGCAGGGATATCGATTAATCTCGAAATAAATGCATTAAACGAAAATCGAGGATAGTTCGTGTAACATATGCCAAGTCTGGGCTATTTTGTCTCAATGTTTCCTTCCTTCCCTCGTAATAAGTCGCAGTTAACGGCAAGCAAGCCTGGGCTCACAATAAGTTAATCGGAGAGTTAAGATTTCGGAGAGTTAAGTTCGAACCACGCCCACTTTTGTGAACGACCACGCCCACTTTCTTAACTCTCCCGATGGTATATTTGAACTAACGTCAGAGAGTTAATTTTGATTTAACTCTATTGCTTAAAAAAATAAAAAGGAAGAGAGAGTTAACTTTGTCGTAACTCTCAAAATGCCAAAAAATGCTAAGCGAGAGAGATAAAATGGTGATGTTGATGTGACAATAGTGATAAAATACTAATAGGCAACATCCGAGTCAAACAAAGAGAGCATAGTATATATAAACAATTTCGCTACCCATTAATCTTTGCAGACCGCCCGCTTTCTCGACTCGTATCTCAATAAATATTTACAATTATAAAACATGCCGATACCTCTTTTGAAAGCCTATCGAATTACCTTTCAGCATTTTATTCGACTTTTCAACAAACAGGCATCGCATTTGTAATAAATTAGCAAAATAAGCAAAAAATTGGTTACAATTCCATGACACGCACGAAATAGGGTTAGGGATTGGGTCAGGATTGGGGTCAAGATCAAAGAGAAATATTCGTGTTGCGTGTCATGGAATTATAACCAAACAATTTCAATATATTTTTCAAAATTTAGGCCGTTAAGTCTGATCAGCGGTTAACGCATGTCTGAAAACAGATGTCGAATATAGTCGAATATATAATAAGTTCGATTATCACTATAGCAACATGCCTACGAAGTCTAGCCGAAATCGAGTCAACACAACAGACGCTATAGCCGTTTCGAGTAGCGATTTTTCGGGCCTTCGAAAAAAAAAACAAGATAACTTGAGCAGTACTGTACTTAGAGTCGTCTTAGTTCAATTTAGAGTACACTTCACATTTTCACTTTCTGGATTTTTACAGTCCAAAAAATGTGTATCACTGTATGCGACTAGTTTTATTTTCCGGGTGTATGCCACATGGTTCATTTTCGGGTGCGTGCATGTGAAGTTTTTTCTTGACAAGTCTACTTTTTGGCTTTTGACACATTTCTCCACAGACATATAGTCATACTCATAGACTCTTAGATATAGTACCATACTGTCACTGTCATGCACACGGGTATTGCCGCAAATCAAACATGTCAAAGTAAAACTTGCTCATGTTTAACTGCTTTGTTTGACTTTGCGGAAGAATGTGAGAGCCGGCACTGCCACAGGCACATGAAACTTGACAATAACTTGTACATAGTCATACTCATAATCATAGAATATAACAGATGTATATCACAACCGTATATAATAACCGACATTTACCGACTATACTATAGAAGCCCTTCCAGTGCGACAACGCAAATCATTTAGGACATATTGCCTAACGGACATTCAAAAATAGGCAATATTTTAATTACGAAAATATAAGCCAGAAGGTATGCCTCGTCGTTAGATAAGTTATGTGTCGTCGTTGGACAAGTTATGACAATTATGAATCGTTTGTGATCATCCTGACAAGATATCCGGTATGGGACACCATTTTATTCGAAAAGCTAACTTAACTCTCTCGCTTAGCATTTTTTGGCATTTTGAGAGTTACGACAAAGTTAACTCTCTCTTCCTTTTAATTTTTTTAAGCAATAGAGTTAAATCAAAATTAACTCTCTGACGTTAATTCAAATATACCATCGGGAGAGTTAAGAAAGTGGGCGTGGTCGTTCGCAAAAGTGGGCGTGGCTCGAACTTAACTCTCCGAAATCTTAACTCTCCGATTTAACTCTCCAATTTTAACTCTCCTTTTAGTCGTTCCCACATTTTGGGGATATCTTGTCAGGATGATCACAAACGATTCATAATTGTCATAACTTATCTAACGACGACACATAACTTATCTAACGACGATAAAATATTGCCTATTTTTGAATGTCCGTTAGGCAATATGTCCTAAATTATTTGCGTTGTCGCACTGGAAGGGCTTCTATAGTATAGTCGGTTATTATATACGGTTGTGATATACATCTGTTATATTCTAGGACTATGAGTATGACTATGTACAAGTTATTGTCAAGTTTCATGTGCCTGTGGCAGTGCCGGCTCTCACATTCTTCCGCAAAGTCAAACAAAGCAGTTAAACATGAGCAAGTTTTTCATTTGCGGCAATGCCCTGCCTGTTTGTTGAAAAGTCGAATATAATGCTGAAAGGTAATTCGATAGACTTTCAAAAGAGGTATAGCATGTTTTATAATTGTAAATATTTATTGAGATACGAGTCGAGAAAGAGGTTGGGAATTTTTACAGGCGGTCTGCAAAGATTAATGGGTAGCGAAATTGTTTATATATACCATGATCTCTTTGTTTGACTCTGATGTTGCCTATTAGTATTTTATCACTATTGTCACATCAGTATATCACCATTTTATTCTAAAAACTAACTTAACTCTCTCGCTTAGCATTTTTTGGCATTTTGAGAGTTACGACAAAGTTAACTCTCTCTTCCTTTTTATTTTTTTAAGCAATAGAGTTAAATCAAAATTAACTCTCTGACGTTAGTTCAAATATACCATCGGGAGAGTTAAGAAAGTGGGCGTGGTCGTTCACAAAAGTGGGCGTGACTCGAACTTAACTCTCCGAAATCATAACTCTCCAATTTAACTCTCCAATTTTAACTCTCCTTTTAGTCACACCCCACATTTTGTCAATCGCCATGTTGAATTTTAAGATCTAGCCTGCGAACAGGCTAAATTGAATGATGTAATGGCCTTGGAGAACATTACGTCATTGCATTGTAAGCCACTTGCTGATTGGCTATCAATTTAAATAAGCTGGTCGCTGAATGGCTAACAGCTAACAGCTAACAGCTAACAGCTAACAGCTAACAGCTAACAGCTAACTTAACATTAACAAGTCGATAGCATTATATCTGCTACGCAGATACAAAAAAGCAAAAGTCTTCCGAAGAACCATAGGCGTACGGGACGTGGGGGCAGGGGGGGCACCTGCCCCCCCCCCAAAATTTGGAGATTAAAGTTATTCGGGCAAATGGTTAACGAATATTCGGGCAAAATAGAAAAATATTATAAATTTGTAATATAAATATCCGGGTTTTGGACTTAAAAAGAGATTGTAAAGTTGGAGTATCCGGGAAAATTTTTAGGCATTATAAAAGGCATTATAAAAGGCCTTAAAATGTCTGGCGAGCATACTGCAACAGTATATATTCCACAGACGAAATGTCTCTCCACGACGAACTGCGAGAAGTAATCTTTGGCGACAATATGGAAGTGACGATAGATTTCCTGAAGCAACGCGGTCTCATCGCAAGCCAGAAAACTTTAGGAACCACCAAATACATAAAAAGAAGCTAAACGAAATTCTCGATATAAAAATCATGAATAAAAATCATGAATCATGATAAATTTTGGGCCACTTCAATGGCCATTGAAGTATACGACTCCCTTGGGGCAGGGGGGTCGTTAACTTCAATGGATCCACTTGGCTTTTGGAATAATTGCGACCTATTATAAAATATTGTTATAAAGGACCATGATTTGCTTAGGTAACTATACTCTGGGTTTTATGCAATGATGCAAATAATATTGCAGTATATGTAGTTATAGGCAGTCACAATCACAATTTTTGGTCCTTTGTTTCTACCTCCAATACCCCCCTCGCTAACTCGCTTAGCATTCCAGGGATGGCAAAGAGTCCAGGGATGGCAAATCTTCTTTAAACATTTTTTTCTTTAATCTTCTTTAATGATTAAATTGAAGCTAAATATCGTCTTTAATCTTCTTTATTTATGTTCTTTCTTCTTTTAATATTTAACCAAAATTACATTATTTTAATACTGCTTCATTCACCCGTGCATTCTAATCGCCTTGGTCCCGAGAAAGTCAAGAAATTGGTCTACATCAAGGCAAACACTCTTCAGATGGCAGATGTGCTGCTCAAGGACTATGATTGTGACAGTGTCAGTGACGAGGATATTATTGTAGAGGATTATAAACAGTAAAACTCCGAAACATTTGGGGACATTCCAATATTATCGTATTAATTAAATTATAAAAAATTGTTGAAATTTTAAAGGTTTTCTCAAGAATCATCTTTAATTGTCTTTAATTGAATTAAAGAATAAATATTTAATCCATCCCTGGCATTGACCAGTGGTTACTATACCTTATGCAACTCTTAATGGTGGTTGTCCAGGAAAACCTGACCACCGCCCCCGCCAGATAGTATGACATAAGTCTAGGAATAGTAACCTACCTTCAAAGATTTTAATCAATTTTAATTTGTTTCAGAAATCAAGAATGTTCAAACTAACTTTGCTGAATCCATTTATAACTTGTCCTGTGTGTCAGGGTTATCTGGTTGATGCCACTACAATAACAGAATGTTTACACTCGTGTAGGTTGAATATTTCTCATACAAACATAGTATTGTGTGCTTTTGGTTTGTTATGGAACAAAACACCAAATTTTTCTTCTTGAAACTCAAGTCCCATGCAGTGACTGTCTCGGGATCAATGGCTGCTGATTCTACATTCTGTTTTGCTCCTGGGGCTGGTTGTACGAAGCCCGTTTAGCTTAGACGGTGGATAACTCGAAAATATAGATCAAGTTTATACATTCATCGAACAACCAAGCTAAAATATTTCAACTTGAGTAGAACAATTATATTTGCAACTACATATTAAGGGCATAAAATTTAAGTTCAATCATTCACCAAATATGTGAAAGTGTTTTTTAATTTTGGCTTATCCACCGTTTAAGGCTTTAAGCTAAACGGGCTTCGTACAACCGGCCCCTGGTTGTCATAACCATCAGTTCCCTGATATTAACACATTCCGTGGATCCATCTCTTTGTCAGTCTACCTTGTCCTCCATTTTATTTTACCTCCAGCTTTATAATATCTCTCACCGGCTCTCCTTAATCTCTTCTTATTACGTGTCTATACCACTGACCTATACTAAAGTATAAGTCAGTATAGGTCAGTGGTCTATACCATCTCAGTCTTGCTTCCCTCACCTTCTCTGCAATATCTACCACTCCACATCTTCTTCTGATCTCTTCATTCCATAACATCCCTGACCGGCACTCCTTCATCTCTTGTTATTACGTGTCCATACCATATCAGGCTTGCTTCCCTCACCTTCTCTGCAATATCTACCACTCCACATCTTCTTCCAATCTCTTCATTCCATAACATCTCTGACCGGCACTCCTTAATCTCTTCTTATTACGTGTCCATACCATCTCAGCCTTGCTTCCCTCACCTTCTCTACAATATATACCACTCCACATCTTCCAATCTCTTCACTCCATAATGTCTCTGACAAGCTCTCCTTCATCTCTTCTTATTATGTGTCCATTCTTCCTCAGCTTTGCTTCTCTTACCTTCTCTGCAATGTGTTGTTACAATTTGTTCCAATAACTTGTCATCGTCCTGCAATTCAACAACTTGTTAACAAGTTGTGAGTGACAACCTTGTAGCAACTTGATAAAATGACAACATTGTTACAACTTCTTGACAAGCTTGCTACAAGCCTGTTGCGAACACATCTTGTAATAGTTATATAGATTAAACTCGAAAATACACTAATCACTGCTTGTTAATATAAATAATATTATATAATTTTAATTGTATGTAGTCTGCCGAAGTTGCATTGTCAAACATTTTGAAAACTTTGAGACGAATTATACATGTCCACTTTGTAACGAACTTGTCCACAAAACAAACCCTTGGTATAATTTGAAGTAAGTACATGTAAATAGTTTCAAGAACGTTTAGTAGGAGAAAATGTTTGTATTAAAAAATTGACAAGTGACCAACTAACCTAAGTAAATAACTATTATTTTAGAACTGACTCGGTTCTATAAGATGTTGTTAACAAGTTGGTGCCAGGTTTTACTGAAGGTAGATTCTAATTTATTTAATATTAGATAATTTAAGCTAATCAAAATCATTAAGCCCGGTCAAACGAGAGTTGATGAGAGTTGCAACTCAAGCTCGCGTTTGACCACCAACTCTCACGCACTCTCATCAAATGTCATCAACTTTGAACTGGTTCAAATTTTGATGAGAGTTGTTTTTTTCGTTTTGACCGGTACCATTCAACTTTTATGCAACTTTAGTTCTCCGTTTGACCGGGCCATGAGAGATGAGTTGATAAAACTCATATATGCAAACTTTCGCTTGCTAAACCTCGTCAACTCTCATCATCGTTTGAACAGGGCATTAGTTCTACATCTGGAAGGGCAGTTTGAGATATCGTCTTTAAATGAATGAAACAATCAGTTAAATTAACGTAAATTTTCATATATTCCTTTTTCATTTAGCTGAAGAAAGCAACCTTGGCATATTTTTACATATATACTGGGGGGCCACTTGGCCCCCCAGGCCCTCTTGATGGCCCCCCACTCACACAAAATTGGCCCCCCACTCCCTGGGCCCTTTATACATTGGGTCGTTTACAGAGTAAATGATTTGTTTGTGTTTAACGAAATATTGTTTTATGGCTTATATAGTTAGACATTTTTAAAGTTTTAGTTAAAACATTGAAATACTATTGGCTTGGCAATTTCAGAGCTCCAGATTTCAAAATTTTCCCGGGAAAAACTCCCCCCCCGACCCCTACAGGGCTCGCGCCTTCACCACTCAGATTAAGGGCCCTTTTTCACAAATGGCCCCCCACTTAGAAATCCTTAAAATATGCCCTGGAAGAAAGGAGGCGTAAAATATTCTACAAAAGTAGAGGCTTACCAATCCCAGAAAAAGGTGAGGATTCCACATGTTACAGATTACCCGTTCTTCGCCATTTCATTATCTTGCTTAAAGATATATTACTGTTCGTATTAAGCTTAGACCTTTTATCGATTACAACAATTTGCCCGCTTTTTATTCACGTTTTCTTGTCTTTGTAATCATCAAGCCGGATATACAAAGACGTGAGCCCAGTCGTCTTGAGGAAACCCGAAACGAAACCCCTCCATCACAGCTTTCCAGAGAGCCTTTCCCACAACCGTCTAGTTATGATGCTTTAAATTGTGATGAGGATGATGATCAGATCACAATACAACTCGAAATGAAAAGGTTATGTCCGTTGGTTGTTGTCATTGTTTTTGGTGTTGGTGATGGAGGCGGTGTTGTTGTTGATGGTGTTATTGTTGGTGTAAGTGGTTGTACTGTTGTGTTTTTGTGATGTTGTTGTCATTTGTTAGTGTTGTTTATGTTTTTATTGTTGTTGATATTTTTGTGTTGTTGTTGTTGTCGTTATTCAGCGATGTCCTTGTTGTCGTTGCGAAGACCTGTGAAGACAGTACTCATGGAAAATTTTCTCCTTTTTACTTTCAGTATGGATGAGTTGATAGTCGAAGATATTTTGGTACGTAAACTCATCAGGGGTAGATACGGGTTTACCTGAACGAAGTGGAGTTTCGTGCAGATTTTTCAGGGGTATCTCGTTCTGCTACAATTATATCGAAATAGAGGGTGGCTCTTTCTGGACCTCTAGGGAGAACAGTTTGGAGAGAACTGATAGAACTACTGATCCAGTGTAGCTAAATGTATACAGTTGTTTAGCAGAGGTAGTGTAGATAAGTTTAGTTTAAATTTAGTTATACTAATTTAGATTCGCTCATGAAGACTATGTACTATTTAAAACACGAGCAGGAGTGCTTTATCAGATATAAAACACGAGTGCAAATAGCCTAAAAAACGAGCCATCTTATGAGTTCATTGGCGAAGTTATTTTGAAAATAAACATTGTCTAAGCCGAGAAAATCAAAGCTAAAGTTTATGTAAATTAACATGATTTTTTATCACATATAAAACCACTGACACGGTAGTGATTTCCTTTGTCTTTTCCTCATGAATTATTAATGAGTTTTTAATTATGTTTACAGCCGTTGAAAAGAAAATGTGTGCGTTGCTCAAATCAAGTAACAGTGAGTTTGTTACAAAAGTTTATCGCCAAAAAGTTAAATCTAAAGGCAGCAAATCAGGTGTGAATTTTGTGATTTAAAAGTGATTAACTAGCTAGTAGAAGCAGGTACAATGGTGCCCGCGAGCTCCTGCCAACATTTAAGACAGCATTTTCTTAAATAGCATCCCCCCTCCCGTCCTCTTCACGGGTGGGTTTAAAAGTTTTTGTTTAACACAATGTTTTCCACACAATGTTCTCAACTAGTGTGGGCTATAAATTGCACGTGAAACGGCGGATATATCCTGGATTGCAAGGGTAAAACCCTCTAATAACTTCTGGCACCCTGGGTAAAAGAGCCTGTTGTAAACATTTAATGCGTAGCCAGCCCTAAAATTCTTATCAATCTTACTTTTAGGACCACAGTAAACCATTGCTTTTCTATTATGGTCTCAGTGATATGGAATGACTATTACTTGGTCGACATGAGGAATTGTTATGCTTGCGATGAAACGTATAGACAATAAAGCTTGGTATAAACCTACTATAGTTCATACTAGTTACATGAACACCCAAGCTTTACAATTAGCAACTATTATTATATTTCATAAAATAAATCTATACTGGATTCATGCAGATACGAACTTATTCGAAACAAAAGTTTGCGTTTTTAAATACAAGTATATAATAGCGCAGCATGCAATCAAACATATCTTATCTAGCGTCAAGTATCTCTTTAGTTTACTCCATAATTGACAGCTAAGTTACGAAGAATCATTCCACCAGCGTGTTAGCCAAAGAAAACTTACAAAATTTACTTTTCAAATGTCTTTTGTTTCGTATAGACCACATTTATTAATGGTTGGCAATTAAAACAATCGTCATATTAACATAAATTGCCAACCACAAGCCCTTGTTCCACAGTTAACACAACATACATGTTGTAATTAATATACAACATACACTGTATAAATATTAAATATTAAATAATATTAATCACAGGGATCTAGACTCTCATAGTTATTTTTATCGTTCAGTTTTCGCCCTGTTTCTTTTCTTGCTCTTGTTCTTCAGTTTGTTGGGCGCCACCATCTCTTTCGGACGCCATCTTGAATTAATATAATTATTATTTAGAAATATGACTGTGTAAATATGTTATACAATCAATAGGTGCATGGGCTTTGCACTATCATGCAGCAGATTGTGCCTAGGTAAGTGGCGGTAAGTTATGTGAGAGGGGGTGCACTAATCATCTTTACTTGCAGATGAGAGCGGAGCTGAATTACGAAGGACGCAGCTCGACTTGATCGAGTCGAAGGCTTATTAAAGGCGCCTCTGGCTGCCATCGTATGACTCATAGCTATGGAGCACAGCTACAATGGAAGGGTTAGTTTGGGGCTTATCCAACCCACCCTGTCAACATTCCTTGTAGGAGAAAACCCGAGTACCCGGAGAAAACCCACGACTTTCGGTAGAGCGTTGACTGACTCTTTTCACACAAGTGTCATGAGTCCCCAGCGAGAATCGAACCCACGATCTCAGAGGTGAAAGGCGCTTGCCTGGACGACTGCGCCATCGAAGCCCCCATATATTGGTAGAAAATAAATGAAACATTTAGATGACATTTTAACTCTTGCATCATTAAGACGACCGATAGAAATCAAAATCGTACCTTTTTATAGGCCATTTCGAAAAGTTTAAGTGATCTCTGTTGTAATTCACTGCACTGTTCTTTGATTTCTTCAGCTGAAGAGTTTTCTGTGTTTGCCAACACTTCACGAACCTTCGTGAGTTCTTCCTTCAAACTAGAGACCTTGAAATAAATGGTTATTAAGAACTGCAGCCGAACCGCAACTACTTCTGTACATTATGATGCATCAGACAAATTAGCATATTCTATAGCGGGTCTTGCAGTCACTAAACAATCCGCCATTTTGGGTAGCATTATCGTGGATTTCATCCAAGTGCCGTTTTCGCTTGTATCTTGCGAAATACTGAGAGTTATAAGACCAGCTATATCTCGCTAGAATCCTTGAACAACGAGGAGCATTTTAGGTGTATAGTTTGTTGTTTTGGCATGTCTAGAACTCGAGTTATTTAAAGGAAAGTTGGCGTACATATTAATGTCAGCCATGTTGGATTTCATTTTAATTAGATTGGATTTCATTTTAATTAGATTGAATTTGCCCAGTGGAATTTGCTACCCAAAATTGCGGAAACTAAACAATTACGAGTTACACGAATACTGTACATACTGTATGTAAATGAAATAACAAACCTCTTCTTGCGGCAACTGATCTTTGAATTCTTCAATCTTGGATTCAGTATCGTGTAAGATACTTTCAGCATGATTGACAGCTTCGGTCTTTTCCTATGGGAAAAGCAAAACTTCTTCAATCAAGAACAACTGACAAATGGGTGGTGGTATATTGGTTTAACTTATACAGGGTGAAAATATCTTCGAACGAAAATTTATATACATTTGGAGCAGTTGCGAAAATGCAACTTTAGGTCCTCTGGCCTAACCAACTGAGCTACAGAGTCCAGTTACTGAGCATTAACCGCAAATTCGTGTATATATGATGGGAGTGATGCCAGTATAATATAACAGTCCTATATACTATTTGTTGCCCTTAAAAGGGTAGGAAAAGTCACGTTTGGTGTCGAAATGGAGTAGATTCCTTTCTCTATTAATAATTACACTGTACCTTTCGTTCTTTGTCGCTCTCTGCGTACATTTCAGCTTGTTTAACCATGTTTTCTATTTCGTCTTTGCTCAGACCTCCAGATGATTGTATCACAACTGAAAAGAATCGATAAATCAAATGATACAATCACATGATTATAAATTTATTTGAACTACTCTAGATTAATTTTGTAAATTTCGCTGAAAACCCTTTTAAGGGATGTGAAATAAATAAATATGCATGTATATGTATGTATGTACATGATGGGTTACATGAAGCGAATTGATTTGTCAAACTCGATAAACGTCGACACCGAAACTTACTTTGTTGCTCTTTCCCAGTTCCCTTGTCGCGAGCAGACACGTTCACAATTCCGTTGGCATCGATATCAAACGCAACATCAATCTGTGGTATACCCCGTGGTACTGGAGGAATGCCGACCTATGAAGAACGAACAAAACATTACACATTTGAATCCACATTTCTCGAATTTGCAATGTGAAATCATTGCCAGCCCTCATACCATTGTTCTAGTCTATGAAAGTGTACACACATAAAAACGCACAAGTTGTAACAAACTTGCAGCAGACTTGTACCAATGCTGTTTCAACAACTTGTTATCAGGATGTGTTCGCACTGCTTGTTCCCAACTTGCTACAAGGTTGTTGATTCAACCATAGTCCCTATAACACAGTGTCTGGAAACGCATCTAAAGCTTTTGTTCTATGTGTTTGTTCATATTTGTGCACCTTCACGCTCAGTAAACACATTGTTCTCTTAGCATAATGTAGGAAGCAGCCAATAAAATCCGTGCAGCTGAATATTAACATTTGTAAAACAAAGAAAACGTGCACTCTCAGTACACTGTATTAATAGGGACTATGATTCAACGGACTTGTTACAAGTTGTTCCAACAACTTGTTATCGTCCTGCAATTCAACAACAAGTTGTGAGTGACAACCTTGACAACATTGTTACAACTTGTTGACACACTCGCTACAAGTCTGTTGCAAACATATATTGTTGACAGTATGTGAGATTTTTACGTGTGTAGAATAGAACAAAAGATAACTATATAGTAATTAGAATTGCTGTATTTATACGAGTTATTCACTTATATACACAACCCGAATGCTTATAGTTACTGTACATTAGCAATAAGATATGCGAGTAAATCAAAATTGTGAATTGGGTATAACCAATAAATAATTGTCTACTAATATACTTACCAGCGAAAACTGCCCCAAAGTTTTATTATCAAAGGCCATTTCTCGTTCGCCTTGGCACACTTTGATTTCGACCTGAGTTTGTCCATCAGCAGCAGTCGAGAACACCTCAACATTGAAAAGAAAACATATTTCGTTAAGAAAGAGTCACGAACATACACGGTAGAAGGACCATATATTTACGCCGACAAAAATTTGCTCATTCACTAAACGAAACATTATCACTGATTGATTTGACCCTTGATTTGACGCTTGACCAATCACAACGTTGTTGCATGTACCCGATAGCTTTTGGCGTCCAAATCATCTCGTAACAACGTTTGTGGTGAGTTTTTCAGAAATAAATAACTATTTTAAGCTTTCATTATTTTGTATATAATTGCATGAGAAAGAATACCTGACTCTTTTTGGTAGGAATGGTGGTATTTCGTTCGATAAGTTTTGTAAAAACACCGCCGAGTGTTTCAATTCCGAGGGAGAGTGGCGTAACATCCAACAACAAGACGTCTTTCACATCACCGGCAAGAACACCGCCTTGAATTGCTGCTCCTAACGCCACTGCTTCGTCTGGATTCACGGACTTACTCGGGGCACGACCGAATATTTCTTGGACGAGTTGTTGGACCTGATAGTGAGAAAAATTGCAGCATTTACAAAGGGTCAAATGGCCGGCAAAACGTCTAGTACATGAATACTAAAAACGCGCGTGTATGCGTATGTATGTATGCACAAAAGTCGTCAAGACAAATGTTTTCTTAACTAAGTAGAACTTTATCACGATTTTTGAGTCAATTTACACATCGGTTCAAAACAAGATTCCCACACATTCCCTATTTAATCTTATGTTTTCACAAACCACGGACATGCCAAAGTTTTTAAGACGTATGTAGCTCGCAAACGTTTGATATTATTTCTACTTTGACCTGCTCTTTTCAACTCTGATATTAATAGAGTGCTAACATGGAATTCTATATTAATTGAAAGAGCGCGATAAAGGTCTTTGCTAAATAATGTTTTGCCAAGATGCAGGAAATGTCATTTCGCCGACTCTACAGCATTCAGCCCTTGCAAGTGACGTCACAACAGTACACATGCGATGTTTTGTTTGCATGGCTTCCGCCATTTTGGGTGGCAAATATTTAAAATTAATTAGGACCAAACTTTTCATCAAATGCCGTCAAAACAAGGCTGCGATTGTTGGTCTTGTTGTGCGAATTTAGAATGGCCACTTTCTGCCGAATTTAATCAGGCATTATCGCTGCTGTCTGGAGTGCTCGCGATGTTTCTGACGTGATATTCTCGTGTGAACTGTCTGAAAAGTACACATAGTAGATTTCAAAAATTTTCTGGAGATACAGTATGCCCCAGGATCTCAATTCACTCTAGAGGTTTAAACCTTGGAAGAAATTAAAATAGCCGTGGGCGTTCGCGTCGTATTTTCTAACCATAAAACAATTATATATACCAAACCTTAGGCATTCTGATCATTCCACCAACCAGCAAGACTTCACCAATATCAGACATGGTACAATCAGCATCTTTCATACATTTCTTGCAAGGTTCAATTGTCCTTTGTAGCAAGTCATTGACAAGAGACTCGTATTTCGACCGAGTTAGTTTCATGTTCATATGCTGAGGGCCTGATGGTCCAACGGTTATGTATGGCAAGTTGATATCAGTCTAAAATATGGATTCAAATAAAGCTATATATATTCAATTATTTCTTTTCAAAAATCAAGTATTTCTGTAATCATGCAGCCACTTGTAATTATGAAGTTTGGTCCTTTATATGGTTTCTTTTAAGTATACGCTGGTCAGTATCGCGTGAAATTTCTGGCTCCTTCGGTTAACAATGCTATTTCAACAACTTGTTGTCAGGATGTGTTCGCACTGTTTGTCCCCAGCTTGTTGACAAGTTGTCAACAGCTTGTTGACAACTTCCTACAAGGTTGTTCACTCAACAGACTTGTTACAAGTTGTTCCAACAACTTGTTATCGTCCTGCAATTCGACAATCTATTAACAAGTTGTGACAACCTACAAGGCAACTTGATAAAATGACAACATCGTTACGTGTGTACTGTCTTGAACAATCATAATAATTTATAGTTTAAATAGTTACTGTATTAACGTACCTGAATTGACGATGAAAGTTCAATTTTAGCCTTCTCTGCGGCTTCTCGCAATCTTTGAATTGCCATGTTGTCCTGGGTTAAGTCCACACCAGACTAAAAAAAATTCAAATTTATACATCTGTTGAGAAAATATATTCAAAATTCGTCTTAATAAAAGGAAAAAATGAACAATGTTCTATGATATTTTCTTATTTCTTAGGATGGTTAATGTCATTATGATGTTGTTTTTGTAGCGACCTTTGGAAACTACGATACAACTTGTTTTGAAAGTCCAACGAGCGACAAGCATAAACCCTGACTGGGTTATTATGAATGTTTACTTGTAGAGTACCGTAAATAAACTTTAAATCTTAATGAAGATTGATTATGCTGAAAATACAGTTACTGTAGCGTTTCAAACACATAGATCATTTACTGCACGTCTTTCACAAAGTACAAGCATAAATAAGCTGAAAGGAAAATTTGCAATGTGATTTCTTACACTGCCAAAGTCAACTGTAAAAGTTGCCTTGAGCGAGATTTGAATTCGCATTTTCGGGATTCCGACCATTTTAAGTGCACAAAATAATTCCGCGACGACTTAAAAAAAACTTGTGGAGATATAACTGCATGTAGATACAATCAAGAAGCAAAACTGATGCACACCTCTCTTTTGAATTCCTTCACCAAATGTTGAAGGAGAGCGTTGTCAAAATCTTCCCCACCTAAATATGTATCACCGTTTGTCGCCTTCACTTCAAAGACTCCTTTTTGGATTTCCAAGATTGACACATCAAATGTGCCCCCTCCAAGATCGTAAACTGCCAAACTAAGAACGATAAGAAAACAAATCCAATTAGGTTCGCTACGTTTTATGTTCTCCAACTATATTTGTGATCACCATATCCTATGCCTATGTCCATCAAAGTTTCTGTGATCAAAGTCTTTGGTCAAAGAACTTCAAAGCAACCGCCGTCTTTGAAAGGTTTTTACACCACCGTCTTTGAAAGATTTTTACACCGCCGTCTTGCTACTTACAATAATCGGCAGATATCGATTAATCGGCCTACAAATAATCGGCCTCAGTAAATGAAAACACCGTTAATTCTGATCGAATTTGATTGACATTGAGTAAAAGTACTTTGCAAATTGAACATCATATTATTGTTTTATTTTGTGGAAAATGCCATGTTTTACTTATTTAGCAAAGCTTTTGATCTGCAGGAAAACAATTATATCTACTATTACCATGCAAACTTACAAGGAACTAAGTCAGGGTTCGTGCTGGTCTTGAAACGTTGAATTCAAGGAGAAATTAAGGAGTTTTCAAGGAGCAAAATAGCATTTTTCAAGGAGTATTTAGGATGTTCTCTTTCAAAAAAGGACATAAGGACCCCAAAAATTGAACAATTCCTTGCGTTACCCTATGTAACAACACTTTACTAGTTGTATCAATTTAACATCTTGTTTTTCTCAGTTTCTCGTGTCTGTAGCATCACAATTATTTTACCAAATAGGCTTTTCAAGCGCCCTTGAAAGTCTGAATTCCATTCAAGTAGTATTTAAGGACTTCAAGGAGTAGCACGAACCCTGTAAGTAGAAGTCTTGTTATAATTATACCCAAGAAAGCCCCTCCCCCCTTCCTCCCCAATAATTTGTCGTACAAATTGTTATTTCTAGTAGAATACACATAAGTTAAACATACTATAATTTGATATAATTTTCACAATCACAAAGAAGTTAAACTAAAGAAAACATGTATATACGCCAGCTTAGCCAACTATAAAGGGCTTTTGTAATTTGTTAACGATCATATATATATGCTACTTGTTCGATATCTGGATCAGACGTCTAGATAAGCTACAAACCGCGGATGCATATTTTCCGAACGTAATCTAAATAGGATGATAGACGGGTTTCAAAGAAGCCATTTCATGATCATTTCATGATTCGTTGCGTAGGTATGATCGATAGATTTGGTGACTGACTGCTTTTTGTTCGACCAAATTTTGCAAAGAAGTCTTGTGACAATACTCTTCCCCCAAAGTACACAAAATGGCATTTTAGAGATTGTAGATTTCAAAATTTTCTGGGGGAGCATGCCCCCATGAAGGTCTCATGCGTCAGCGTTGAGCCACTGTACTCTCGGAGATTTTTAGCCAACCAAATACAAAAAATGCTCTGCGGTCCCTGACCATGGGCCTTTTTCCACATTTTGTCCCACCACTGAAGAATTCTTAAAAAATGCACTGGTCAGTAATTGGCAATTTTCGTGTTCGCACTGCTTGTTCCCAGCTTGTTGCTACAAGGTTGGATTTGTTACAAGTTGTTCCAACATGTTGTTATCGTCCTGCAATTCAACAACTTGTTAACAAGTTGTGAGTGACAACCTTGTAGCAACTTGATAAAATGACAGCAATGTCACAACTTGTTGACAAGCTTGCTACAAGTCTGTTGCGAACACATCTTGTTGACAAGATGTGAGATTTTTAAGTGTCTATATAGTAGTATATTTTCTGAACTGAGAATTATTTTACATTATAAAACAGACATACATTTTGTCCTCCACTCTGTCCATTCCATAAGCGAGTGCGGCCGCTGTCGGTTCGTTGATCACACGAAGAACATTTAGACCTGCAATCTGACCTGCATCTTTTGTTGCCTAAAGAATTAACATTCATTATTTCTTAATCATTCGCTGCCTAGATTACAGACTCATATATTTTTGGTATAATTCCATTGGCATTTCTTTTTCCATTTGTTTATTAATTCCTATTGAAATGTACTATTTCTGTTTGTTTATTATTTATTGCATAAAGGATTAACATTCATTATTCCTTAGTACATCTTTACTAGTTTTGTATTTCTATTTGTTTGCTGCTGCACATTCCATTTATTTTTCCAAGTTTGTTTACTAACTTGATTTGTTCAGTATATATTTATTTATTCTTTATTGTCCTAAAGATAAACACCTATTATCTCTTGGCATATTTTTATAATCTGTTAGCTATTTCCATCAGTTTATTTTTCCTTTTGATTTGTACTATATCTTACTGTGTCTCCGCATCTGTTCATTATTTGTCACTTTTTTCCTAACGATGTAACACTCACTATTTATGTTATGGTACATTTTCCATTTATTTACAATTCATTTTGTTTATAATTTATCATTCCTTGCTCAAGCATTAACGTCTAATTACAAAACTTGCCGCATACAAAAAAGTTTGATTTTTCTCAAACACGAAATAGAATACACTTTAATACCTGTCTTTGCGAGTCATTAAAATAGGCTGGAACAGTAACGACAGCATTTTGAACAGTGGTATTGAGATAGTTTTCAGCCGTTTCTTTCATTTTTATCAACACAAATGCTCCAATCTGACTTGGAGAATACATTTTGCCTTGTACATCAAACCAAGCATCGCCATTCGAAGCTTTCACAATTTTAAACGACAAATTTTTGCTAAAAACAAATTGACAACCGTGCAAAAATTCAGCGTGAACATTGAACGGGTTAATGTAACTAATGATTATGCATTATTCTAAACAAATATACTTACAGGTCTTTTTGAACTTCTGGGTCATTAAAACGACGTCCGATATACCTCTTTGACGCATAAATTGTATTATGTGGATTGGTTACAGCCTGTTATTCAAGAGAATTTCAGTTGTTACTGGACATTTTGCACATAATTAATACGTTGTAATCTATACAAAAGTTTGAGCTTAACTAACTGCATTCCTGATTAAATCAGTACATTATTTTTCTTTACCTGTCGTTTTGCTGGGGCGCCTACCAGTCTTTCGCCATCAGATGCAAAAGCTATAACGGATGGTGTCGTCCTTGCACCCTCAGCATTCTCAATCACCTTGGGGGTTTTACCCTCCATCACAGCCACACAGGAGTTGGTTGTACCCAAGTCGATACCACAAACGGCTCCCCGTACTTCAGAACTACAGAAATATAGGTGTTATACTGTATACAGTACTTAGGGATGGGTCATAAACTACAGGGGGGGTCACTATTTTTTAGTTAGTGAAAAATTGGGGGTGGTCACTATTTTTCAACATGTCAAAAAGGGTGGGTCAGGAAAAATAATGCACTGCATTAAGTGTGGGTCATAGTTAAATTATTCACATCTCACAGTTCTCTTAACGACAAAACACATTTGTGAAATCTCTTTAACCTAACTTTATATGACAACAGGAATTCACATTTTATATTGGGAAGTGAACTATTCAATGTACTATCATTATGTTTCCAAATATAATCTATAAACTTGGAGAAACATGGTAAGCCAATGCTGCCAACGTATACAGGTACCTATCCACATTATTGGTTTTGGTTGGGGAGGCACTAAGTTTTTCTGCACTACTCCAGGAGTGGGCCACCCCAATTTTTTCTCATAACTTGGGGGTGGGCCACTGTAAACCAGTCTTTAAAAAATCAATTTTCATAGCCCACCCCCCCTGTACTTTATGACCGGTCACAGCAGTGCCCAATTAAATTCTATCAAATCTAATATACTGTAAATATTACAGTAGCACAACTAGAGCTGCTCTCGATTGATTGAATTTTTTTTTGGAAATCGATTATTTTAACAATAACCGGATGAAAATTTTTCACTATGTTTACATTTCGAAACGTTACTATACGTTTTCTCGTTAATTATGCCACATTTTGGGTGTGTAATGTAAACTTTGAAATCAATATGTCAAAGTTTCAAAAGAAAGCTTTTCCTAAGGGCGCATCAAACTTTGACATATTTGGTTCAAAATTGTACATTACACACCCAAAACGTGACGAAATTAACGAGAAAAGGTAACATTTCTAAACGTAAACATCGTGAAAAATTTTGCACGTTCAATGCTTGCTTTAAAATGGTAGTATGTTGGAGCTTGTGAAGTTTAATTGCGCTTTAAAAATGAAAAAGCTTTTAATTTCGCACCCCTTTCTTTGAAGGGACAAACCACTTGTGGACATGTCATGATTTAATTAACTGAATCCAATTAATCAATTATGAAAATATGCTGATGAGAGCAGCTCTAAGCACAATGCTTTGTTACCCTTAGTTAGCACATTTTCCCAGCAGAACCAAAATGGTATAGTTCCTTGCAACTTTCAAGACCCTAACCATTTGCCAGTATAATTCAGTGAGATCACCTTATTCTAGTATGTTGAACTGGATAGTTCATATTGGTCTACACTTTACAATTTACACTAAAACAGATGATCTGTCAGTCATCTGATGGTTGATTTATCTGATGGATACTTCATATTGACGATCTGTTTTAGGTATAAATTATATCAACATTTTATACCATATGTATACCAATGAGGTAAAATTGACCAACTACATTATTAAAATTTTATGCAATACTTACGCGTAAGATCTGAATGGCACGCGAAAGCCTCGCACTGTTTGGCCATAGCTGCTCCTATTTACCTAAAATACCAAAGATTTAGGTCAGAGGAATGAAAGTAATAGATCACCGTCCACCGCCCGCATCAGTTTAAGTCCCGCACAAAAAATTTCATCATTTGTCAAACTTCATTATTTGCTGATTTGCTGAAAGACTCAAGCATTTTTAATATCATAGATCGGAGGTGTCTGTAGCGTTAGTTCCTTGGCTATTGGGGGGTTTGCATAGCATTGCGTTTCCAGGTCGCTGTCGATCGGAGGTGCCTGTAGGGTTAGTTCCTTGGATATTGGGGGGTTGCATAACATTGCGTTTCCCGGTCGCTGTCGATCGGAGGTGCCTGTAGGGTTAGTTCCTTGGATATTGGGGGGTTTGCATAGCATGGCGTTTCCCGGTCGCTGTCGATCGGAGGTGCCTGTAGGGTTAGTTCCTTGGGTATTGGGGGGTTTGCATAGCATTGCGTTTCCCGGTCGCTGTAGATCGGAGGTGCCTGTATCGTTAAATGGAGTCGCGTTATGTATATATATTTGCTTGCTGCCCGTCGGTTGCCCCCTGTCGGTTACTTGTTATGTGTGTTATTGTCTGGTTATACTGTCCGTTTTTGTTTTTTTTGTGGTAGTAGGGGGTGCAGACTGGCGAAGCTTCAAGCACTGTGTTGTCCTGTTTTTATGTTTTCTCGTTGTCACTGCTGACCGCACCCGCTCGTCGGGCTTGTTCTCCGGCTATTCTGGATGAACTCTTAGTTGGGTTTGTGGGGTTTTTTTCCAAGTTTGTGTGCATACTAATTTTTGTCCCATGGTTGATCTCAGTTTTGCTTAGGTTGTCATTTTTCTAGGGTGCGGGTTTTGTGAGGTACCTTGAGGATGGGTTGCATTATACAGCAGGGAGTACATTTCTATTGTCTGTCTTTGTCATCTGTCTTGGTAAGTTCATAGTATATTTTAGTAGTCCGGTTTCCACGGTAGTGTGACGGTAGCTCTGTCCATGGAGAGGGTAATTCTCGGCATCATCATTTACATTTTGGCAAATCGGGATGTTGGGATGGCCAGAAGTTTCTCTACCTACAAGACAGCCACACTGGATATAGTTCGTGGTTGCCCGGTTTGCAGGGATTTGTGTGAACCCTCTCCAACAGAGCTACACCCTCCAAATACAATTAGGCCATACCTTTGCTAGTACGAGACACGTTGTATATATTAACCTTGTATTGAGACGAGGGATTGTATGTTAACAATATTTTACATTTTTTGCTTTGTCTACGAGGTTTTCTTATTATAGATGCAATCTTCTGTTTCATTGACAAAATAAGTGAAAATTTGAACACAACTGCAATTCAACACACCAATTCACTAAACTCATTTGAAATATAAAATTTCCTGTGGTGAACAAGATCGCTTCCTTCGCAAGCTACCGGCATCGAAGATAAATACAGAGATAAATTTTGTCAAAGTTTGACTGTTATAATCAGTGGCGTAGTCAAGGGGGGCGACCGCCAGGAAATACCGTTTCAGAGACTCAAAATTCAAAAATTTTCTCCGGGAAGCATGCCCCCAAACCCCCCTAGGTTGAACAACAGATGAAACGTTAGACTACCTCTAAGAACTTAGCCCCTTCGTCGGGGAATTCCTGGCGCCACCCCTGTATTGAAAATGATTTATTGGAGGAGCTTGACGTGGAAGATCGCGTTAAAGAGTTTGTAGATATGGTTTCAAGAAGAATGGGTTTAGTTTAGTATTTTTAACTGTTAAATACATGTGTGCCATTATTACAGAACGAATATTTACTCTCAATCTATATTCAGTATCTTGTGAAAAGTTATAAAATTTTGCAGTCTATCGCCTTAAAAGCTCGCTAAATGGAAAAATTTCCGGTGTAGTGACTGTCTAACCCCTTATCAAAATATCATTTGCACTTTATACTCCAGCGTCACAGTGGGGGAACTTTTCCAACTTTCCCAATTCATTTTATTCCGAGGAGAAATGTTTGGTACGTTTGTGAGATCATGAATATCATGTCTTTTATTTACTTTATAATTTTCGGAATTCTGCAAAATCTCACCCCCAAAATGCTGGGAATCGCATTTCAGGGACTCTAGATTTCAAAAATTTCCCGGGGGAGCATGCCCCCGGACCACCTAGCAGTGTTTTCAATAATTATTGTAATAGCAGGCTGAATTTCAAAAATAGGCGGCTGTGCTCAAAATATCCAGATGAAAGACAAATATAGATTTTGCAAATAAACAAATAAATAGGCGGCCGTGAAAGTCCTAATAGGCGGCGGTAAACCGCCGGTAACCGCCTTTTATTGAAAACACTGCCTAGGCTATCTTTCGCCCCCCCAAAACAAGACCTTGGCTACGCCAATGGTTATAATTCACTGAAGAAAATAATGAATAATGAAATTTCCGCACGTAAATACATTTTTCAGATTTACGGTAAGCTGATACCTTACTTCGGCCTAATCAAAGCCTTGTACAAATTTAATACACCACAAAAATTAGGGTGTTTGTATTCCGAGTAATGAGTAACGAGTAACGAGTAATGAGTAACGGATTTATTATACTTATATTGGTAAGAAAAGCCTTAAAGACATCAAAGTCCGGTCATCCTTTTCTTGAATAAGATACTTTCACAGTGATATTAATAATAGTCATATTTTAATAGGCACGCGTTTCGGCTAGCATGCAAGAACAGACTGGACAGTTAATAATACTCGTTCAATGCCACATAGGTCATAGCCATTTCAGCCTTCTTTGAATACCAGGTTCGAAACGTCCCAAAACGAAACCCAACTATGTTTTTAAGACAAACGGATGAACTAAAGAAATCACCTAGAAAACGACGCCGACTAACGCGTGAAAATCCTGCTACACACGACCAGATCGACGAAGTCGATAGCGATGTAGAAGAGAAACAAAACACAAACTCTGCAGCAGGGTTTAATATGCCATCAATTACTTTCGAACAATTTACATGTGAGCATGAAGTACGGTTTTACACAGGTTTTATCAATGGGGATATATTTAAAACATTGTTCAACCACCTAAGTTTTAAAGCTTCCACTATGTCTATGAGATATTGGGATGGACCTAAAAGAACATCAGAATCCAGTTCATATCGTGAAAGGTTAGACGATATATTATTATCCCCTGATATAGATAAGTCTGCGCTTTTAAAATTACTCTGCATCTAAACCCGGTCCTCCAAGGAAGTTGTCATTAGAAACAGAATTCTGCATGGTATTGATGAAATTGAGATTGGACATTCTACAGCATGATTTGGCCAATAGGTTTGGGGTGGGTATAGGGAAAGTTTCCCAAATATTTATAACATAGATTAAGCTTTTGTCAAGAGAGTAGGTGTTCTTATTATCTGGCCATCAAGAGAGCAAGTAAGAAAAAGTCTTCCGCTGTGTTTTAAGAAATTATACCAGAAGGTTCGCACTATCATTGACTGCACAGAGGTATTTACAGAGACACCAAGTTCTCTGGAAGCCCACAACCTTTTGTGGAGTGATTACAAACACCACACCACCATAACATTCCTAGTTTGCATCACACCAAATGGTGCAATATCCTGGATATCACCAGCATATGGTGGAAGGAATGGTTAGTGATATTCATATTGTACAAACATCCGGGTTTATGAAAATGCTGGAGCCGTGTGATCAGGTAATGGCCGACAGGGGGTTTAAGATAAAAACACTTTTGGCTCTGCGTCAGTGTACACTGGCTATTCCACCAAGTGCAGCTAAAGGAGTTCAAATGACAAGTGATCAATCAAAGGAAACTTCAACAGTTGCAAATGTGAGAATATATGTGGAACAAGCAATTAAAAACTTGAAAGATTACAGAAATTTAAAAACAGAGTTACAGTTGTTATATTTACCTATTGCAGACGACATCCTAAAAGTATGTGCTGCTTTGAACAATCTGAAAAAGCCCTTGAAAATATAGTAGGATATGATAGCATTGGTATATATTTATTAAAACTGTCAAATTATATGCAAGATTCTGTCCGACACCTTGCAGTAGACTAGGATTGTGATAGTATTTGATTGATTATATGTTGTGAATCTAATTTTCCTCCTTGATGTATACCTGTCAATGTTAAGCCCCTCCAACCCAGGATATTTTAAAATTTAGCACAATGCTTCTGTTATAGAAACATGGAGTAAACTTGCAGTTTACTTGGGTTCCCACTGCCAGGCCATGGGGCATGACATTGATAGCTGCATAAACTGGCACAGTATGTGGACATGGGGGAAAGTTACCTCCATGCTATAATTTTACAAACTATGATAAAGTTAGTACGCAAGAAGTGCAAAGCCATTCCTCATGTAAATTTTCAGCTTCAGCCACTGACAGGTTTTGGCATTTTGAGTGATACCATAGTTGACAAATGTCACATTGTACATAGCCTGAATTTTAGACGGCCACTGTTGAGATGTCCGTCTGAAGGCACTTGGCAAAAACCCAGTCCAGTGACGTCACTCACTATCAGAAAACCTGGTAGTGATTTTGATTTGCTGAGAGCAATAATTTGCATGAAATTATATTACACATTCAACATCTGATAACAAACAACAATATTACAAACGAGAAATATTGCTACTTTTAAGTCGAAGGACGACGAAATCGGAGCTAAAATTGACGAGAAAATTCGTATAGGAATAGGACAACCGAAGGAGTGAAGAATGCGCTCACAAATACATTCGCAGAGCAAGAGGGGAGGTTTTTCTCAACATTTTAAGACGAGTACGCTTAGTAAAGTTCCGACTGCCCACCATTTTGGCCTGCAAAAGGCTCGACATTGAAAAAATACAAGATACAAATCGAGCAAGAACATGCACATATTTGTAGGCCAAAATGGTGGGCAGTCGGAACTTTACTAAGCGTACTTGCCTTAAAATGTTGAGAAGAACCTCCAATCTTGCTCTGCGAATGTATCATTGAGCGCATTGTTCGCTCCTTCGGTTGTCCAATACGAATTTTCTCGTCAATTTTAGCTCCGATTTCGTCGTCCTTCGTTCCAAACAAACTTGATTATATTACAAAGACATTTCTTGTTTAAAAAATATGAAACGGTACGAAGAAAGTAGCAATATTTCTCGTTTGTAATATTGTTGTTTGTTATCAGGTGTTGAATGTGTAATATAATTTCATAATTTATGCAAATTATTGCTCTCAGCTGATCAAAATCACTACCAGGTTTTCTGGAAGTGAGTGACGTAACTGGACTGGGTGAAAACCAAGTGCCTTCAGACGGACATCTCAAAAGTGGTCGTCTGAAATTCAGGCTACATTGTACACTGTTAGAATCCTGTTCTTCCTTTTCACTTATCTCATGTGGTTCTAACAGAATACCTTCACAAACACCACAAAAGCAAATTTGTTTGAGACCCAACAGAACAGGACAGATGTAACCCTTGAAAAATATGGATAAGTTCTGTTCCACTTTCTCCCAATGTGCTTCTTCAAAGTTCATTTCCTCAATAATCATATCCTTTTCCGTCCAAACAATAACTAGCCCAAGTATTCTTCCAGTAACTCCCATTTGGCTAATTATTTGAGTATAGTATTTATGAGACCTCTTAATTCTCACCTTCTGAGTGATGAGGTCTTCTTCCAAAAATTCACATTTCTGAAAACCATCTCTGATTGTTTTCTCCCGAATTTTTGAGCATAGAATTGTTTCAATGCATTCTTCCCCATTTGATAGCATCGAGATTGTCAATGTTTGTATCCTGAAACAGTATTCGTTTCACAAGTGGGGTAGTTTTTGATTTGGCAATGCTGTTCACTTTAGTGTAAACCTCATGATGCTTTGAAGCAGGCAGCCATCCTATTCTGGCTTCTTTCCACAGTTCAACTTTGCTCTCTTGTTTTACCTCTAATTTACTTGCTATATCTGTACTTGTTGGAAGAGATTCCAAAAATTTTGACACCTCATCATCACTGTATTTCTCACAAATATCCTCGGCAATCTTATTAAGTGATAATTTATCATCCTCCTCTTCCAGTATGTCTACCGGTATACACTTTAATATAACTGATTCAGGTGAAACTTGTTGCAAATTGTGATAGAGTTGTGAAACTGACTAATTTGTGATTTCTTGATAAGCTGGAAGAACTGGATAGAATCTCTGTAGCTCATTGCATCTTATTTCTTCCCTGTTGGTTTCATCTTTTTCTTTGGATCTCAGTTTTTTCCTGATATTAATGTCTTTTATCATTTTTGGCTCCATTTCTTTCTTTGTTGACTGATTCCAAGTACAGGGAACTGATGTACATGCAGGATCTAAATAGCCCATTCCGAAGGCATACTCAATTTTGTACATTACTGCAATGGCATGATTACAAGATTGGCTTGCTCCAGCCATTCAACTACACCAACAAGTCAAGATTTGGACTGGTTCTTTCTTGACTAAAATCCATAGTTTGTGAGTGACAGATGCAGTTAGTGAACTCCTCACAGTTCCATACACAAAGATGCTATTCTGTTTCTCACGAGGCTCACACGTAAACACAGTATTAACAAAACCAGAGTCCCAGTATGAGTAAGCTTTCTGGTAGTGATGCACCGATATGGAAATTCACCGATATCCCGATAACCGATATTGAAGGGCCAATAATATCGTCAATTGTTTTGGAATCATCAATACTCAGTGGATCACATTATTATGTCAAACTTGCTCAACTTACTTTTGTATTCTTTATTTATCTTGGTCTGTTGTTCTTCAGATTGTATGATCGGTAAATTTAGCTCAACTTCACTAAAGGCTCGTGCAACTAACTCAACTTTCTTTCCCGAAGTCTTCAAACCACGAACAGCAAAGAAATCTACCAAATTATTCATCCCCAAAGTCATAAAATCTTCTAGTTTACTCAGTGAACTGTGAAGCGGTCGCCACTTGTTTCCATCTACCAAACTGACGTTACGGCATTTTTTCAACTTTAAAAGTTAAAAACTTTGTAACTGACCCTAACCCTAAAACCTACCCTAACCCCTAACCCAAAACCTAACCTTAGACCTAACCCTAACCAAATTGATGAAGTAAAATCAAGAAAAACGAATATGAAAATCTTTGAAAATTGCATAACGTCAGTTTGATAGATGGAAACAAGTGAAAACCAGCTGGCGATGGCCAGAGCTTCCACTCGGAAGGAAATTTCCTTCCAAAAGGATATTTTGGCATTTGGAAGGAAAAATAAGAGGAAATGAGATTTGGAAGGAAATTGGAAGGAAATTTGGCCATTTCGAAGGAAAAGGGAAGGAAATTTTACAATTTAAACTTTTTCAGTAATTTCTAGTAATTTAATAATGGTAAACACTTTATTATAACGCGGGCTCTTTTTTTTCGCGGGTTTTTATAAACTAAAAACAAACAGTCGAAAAAAGGGAAACTGTAATTTCTAAACCAAATTTGTAAATTATGATGGCTTATATTGAGTCAACTTCTGAGTCAAGCTCATCAGAAGATGAAGCTTCAAGTAGTTGTCAACTGCAAACGGGTAGAAAGCGTGCAGGACAAGTGTCTGGTCTAGAAGCAGCTGCGAAGAGCAAAAAATACTGCACAGTACACCTTCAATTTACATCGGGAGTACAGTACAATACAAAATTTATTATACTATTTTTAAAAAAATTGGAAGGAAAAATGGAAGGAAATTTAGGATTTTGGGAAGGAAATTCTGCGAAAAAAAAGGACAAAAACGAGAAATTTTACTTTGCCAAAGTGGAAGCACTGGCGATGGCGTCGCGAACCCCGAAGGCACAGAATACTAAGGCGTATAAATCATAATCATCGCAACCTGCTCATCACTCGTTACTCATTATTCGGAATACAAACACCCCAAAAATTATAGTCAGTATCATATTACAATATTTAATTTAACCCGCATTACGACGTATCGCATTATGACGGTATCATATTTACACAAGGGGTCATATTTACACAAGGGTCATGTTGGCAGTTTAATACACAAGGAGTCATATTACAAAACACGTGCGAAATTTAAACGTAATATGATACTTACCGTTGATAGGGATCGCCTTATGTTTGAATTGAATATAAGAGTGTTTCTTGAAGAAAAACGTGATAATCCCATAGAAAAAGACATTATTTTTTTAAGCAAGTAAAGTGAAGTCCACTAGTCCAGTGCCCAGGCACAGAATACGGAGTGAACCAGAAAGGACACTCTTTTGATGTCAGGCGGTCGCGCCGACAGTTGCCTGATACCAGTGAACTCCATAAATTTCTAATATCTGGAACGATAACATTCAATCATTCAGGCGGAAAAAAGTGAAGCCTAAATCCCAGTCCTTTTACGCGGTCCGTACGTCAGTTTCAGTCCCTCAAAAGTCAATTTCACGCGGTCCGTACGTCAGTTTCAGTCCCCCACAACTTATTTACTGCGCGGTCCGTACGTAAACTCTATTTTTGTATTATTTTTTTGAAAAAAACAACAGTTTTTTTGCAAATCGAAGTAGTTTCTCCTTTGTAACTGGCTAAAAAAGATCACAGAAGGAAAACTAGGAGGAAAACATATCTTTGTCACTGAAGTAAGTTAATTAAAGCAAGTTTTCTCAGTGTTTTGTTCAAACAGCGAAAATATTTTGTTTTTTTGTCAGTCGTATAAGGCGTATAAGCTAGTTTGTGCAAAAAGTTTATGAGAGCCATGAAAATATGGGATAAGATAAGCTATCGTGCAGGTTTCAACAGATATTCAAGGTTTTTTTCTATTTTCGTGAACTTATTTGAACTTTGGCCGTTGTGAAATCAATCACGTTTGATGGCGTAGGCACTGTTATTTTGGCTTCACTTTTCACCGCCAGTTATCGTTCCAGGTAACCAAATTGAGTTCACTGCCTGATACACCCGCGAGCGAGCGTCCGCCATGTTCTTGGGTAGTAAAGTCAGATAATTTTACTATAAACAATATGGCGAAAACCGCACTATGATTAATAAAACTGCTCCTTTTGGAATGTAAGTGGGCTATTTTCGTCGGTTTTATGAATATTTTGAAGAAAAGGTAAGCGACTTTCTCTTTGTCAAGCCTGGTAACGTAAAAATATATTTTTCTGGTACAATTTAGCTGCGATTTGTTCGGGAGTATGAGAGCTCATACAAATGTTTTACTACAAACTGTCTTACAATCCCATCATAGACTCTTTTGTTCGACTCAACGTGTCTTTAATCAACGATATTTTTGTAATTCAAACTCCAATAATTGGGAAAGCAAGAATAAATAGCGTTTCAAAACAACTGCTCCATGAAATTGATATGTCTAGCTATTTAAATGTGTTACTATCGAGTAGTCATGCATACATTCATCAAGTTCATTTTAATAATTTGTTTTAAACTCTATGTAGGAACTAGTGAGATGGTTGCAGATGTTGAACGCTCTTCAGAGTTTAATCAGTGAGACCACATAGAACTCAATTTGGAATGACTATTGACATTATGCTTACAGAATGTGCTTTATAAATTGTGGTACATTAACTTTACAGTCATGGATTATGGAGTATTACTGACAGTGAACAAGACATTTAAAATCAGAAAGTTGAGAAAGGACTGTTGAAGGCGAGGTTGAAGGTTTACTGACAGAGGTTGCTTTGAAGTTCTTTGACCAAAGACTTTGATCACAGAAACTTTGATGGACATAGGCATAGCAGAAACGCATTGTATGGAAGCTTTTTATTTTTGCGAGTTCTTTCATAAAAAACCCTGTGAAAAACAACCTATCTATTCGCTTGTATTTATAGTATTTTAACATGTGCTTGGCAACTGTGCAAAAAAGTCTTATGGCCGATTATTTTGCCGATTATCAAATAATAATCGTCCGATTACCGATTATTTAAAAATGGCCGATTAATCGGCAAAATTTTATAGAGAATCTATAATAAGACCCATAAACAAGCCACAAGCCCATGCTTTAATTTCCCTCTAATAAGATAATTTTATAAAAATAAGTTCTCCATCCCCTTTTTTACACATGCCTTATTACAAGTTTTCTTAGTTTATATTAATTTAGAATCCCTCTCCTAAACATGCCCAAAAAGAAATCTAGATATCCTGCAATGATGTAAATAGAACTAAAAGTTTGTTGATAATTACAAATTCACTTAATTTATGAAACTAAAACCATCTTATTTTAAAAAAGATTTCTTACCTTTCAGCATCCAAGGGAAATCAAAAAAAGCTTAGCGATTTGTCCCGTAATTTATTGTTGGAGCAGTTGACTGCAGAACACCAATGAGAGCCTGTTATTTTACCTTTCTTCATCATAAGAATAACAACCTTAATACATTATAATAATTTCTTTTATGAAAACACACTTATTGATCAGTTACAAGAGAGTACTACCGTCAATTGCTTTGAATGAAAATGAAAACAATTTTATTTATATATTTTACATATGTACTTCACTCTTATTTACACATTTCTTACAATTGCTATTTTAGGCACAACTAGATAACTTCTATGTTTAGAATACACAGGCATAGCAATAAATAACTTCCAATGTTGTAATGCACCATTTTAAAACCAGATGACTCAAAATTGTTTTGTAAAAAGGTTCAATAACTTTTTTGTGTGCCTACGACTCCAAAAATAATTTTAAAATGTGCTGGCAAAATGTCGATTTTTGTGTTGGGGGTCTAGCAAATGCTTGAAATTGTGATCCTTCTGGGGGGGGGGGGAGAGGTTGGGGGGGCATACCCAGAAAAATTTTGCAATCTGAAGCTATCAGAGCCAATTGGAATCAAATTTACTAGTTGTGGTTTGAAACTTTTCTTTCTAAAGCAAGTCATTTTGAAAAGAGGATTATTGTGAGACTCGAATCAGCCCTTTATGGCATTATACATTCAGAGCCTGAAATAATTTCAAAATTTGTCCGGACAAAATATCCGACCAAAATGATATTTGATTGGACATTTCTGAATTTGATCAGATATTTTGTTCGATTTGGAGTTTGACTTTTTAACCATGCAAATTCATTGCTTTGTTTTGTATGGCGAAACTGTCCGACCAGTTGAGCATTTGGTCAGACAGACTGCAATAAAAATGAACTGCAATAAAAATGAACAACAATCAATAATAAAGACTAAAAATATTTGTGAATAACTGGGAGTTTTGACTTTTCTTTGAACTTTCCATATTGCTGTTCTCAAGAGATTTTAGCTTTATACAGTAACTTAAGTTTTGAGAAACAAAATGTGCCTTCAGGAATTTGAAATGTGCCTGCGACCGTCGGTGCCAGTGGTCTAGACTTTATCGACCCCTGGACGGAGTAATGAAAAAATGGAGGGGTGGTTCATTGCCACTAAATGTTTTAAGATGACCTAACGAAGGTAGTATATTAAAACACAAACCTAATAAGAATGAACTCAAACAATATGTCCAACTCACATTTGGCACATGAAAAGTTGAATGTTTGAACTAGACCAGAGTCTATCGGGAGTAGTCTTAAGCAAATCAAATTAAATACTGCCAACCAAATGAATGTAACAACCATATTTGCATATGATAAAGTTTCTTTGCAATTGTACCAGTAAACCTTCAACAGTCCTTTCTCAACTTTCTGATTTTAAATGTCTTGTTCACTGTCAGTAATACTCCATAATCCATATGACTGTAAAGTTAATGTACCACAATTTATAAAGCACATTCTGTAAGCATAATGTCAATAGTCATTCCAAATTGAGTTCTATGTGGTCTCACTGATTAAACTCTGAAGAGCGTTCAACATCTGCAACCATCTCACTAGTTCCTACATAGAGTTTAAAACAAATTATTAAAATGAACTTGATGAATGTATGCATGACTACTCGATAGTAACACATTTAAATAGCTAGACATATCAATTTCATGGAGCAGTTGTTTTGAAACGCTATTTATTCTTGCTTTCCCAATTATTGGAGTTTGAATTACAAAAATATCGTTGATTAAAGACACGTTGAGTCGAACAAAAGAGTCTATGATGGGATTGTAAGACAGTTTGTAGTAAAACATTTGTATGAGCTCTCATACTCCCGAACAAATCGCAGCTAAATTGTACCAGAAAAATATATTTTTACGTTACCAGGCTTGACAAAGAGAAAGTCGCTTACCTTTTCTTCAAAATATTCATAAAACCGACGAAAATAGCCCACTTACATTCCAAAAGGAGCAGTTTTATTAATCATAGTGCGGTTTTCGCCATATTGTTTATAGTAAAATTATCTGACTTTACTACCCAAGAACATGGCGGACGCTCGCTCGCGGGTGTATCAGGCAACTGTCGGCGCGACCGCCTGACATCAAAAGAGTGTCCTTTCTGGTTCACTCCGTATTCTGTGGCCCAGGGCCGTACTCAGAAAATTTTCCAGGGGGGGTGTCAGGTGGTTTCAACCGACTGCCAAACGAATTTGTACCGACTACTTAAAATTTTTGTTCTCATAATGAAAAGAGGCCAAAATTTTTATTTTCGAGGCCAAACAAGAAAAAAAAAGGCCAAAATCGAGTTATTTGGCCTCAAAAAGGCCAATATACCAACCCTGCATAGAATAAGGAATTATTCCAGTGCTTCCACTATTTAGTTTTATGTGTCGACGGGGGGGGGTGTTTTAAAAAATTTTCTCGGACTACTAACGTCCTCATATTACTATTTAACCAATAAATAACATTCTACTTGTAAAAAAATTTACTTCCAAAAAATAAAAATTCCCTTTTTCTATTCTTTGCGCAAACTTTTTTGTGTCGACTTGTTTTGTGCCGACTTGTATTGTTTTGTGCCGACTCAAATCTAGCTTCTGCCGACTAAATTTCCAAATACAATTCATGGGGGGGTGTGACACCCCCCCAAACCCCCCCGTAGATACGGCCCTGCCAGTGCCAACTGCAAACTCGTACCACAGTATAGGTATTCGTACCCAGCGCTAGCCTGCTATGCCTCAGCAGGCTAGCGCTGGGTACAGGGGCGTAGCGAAGGCTTTGTGTTTGGGGGGGTCCAAGCCACAATTTTGCCGACAGAGTGGGCGTGGCAAGGGCGTGGTCAATGATTTGTTCATAAATATCGTTTCATAATAAATCAAGGTAATTTTATTATATAATTATTAATATGAGACTTATACATATACAGATCGATATAAGATCGTTCTGAACAACACAAAATGGACAGATGTAACTAAACAGTTTACAATTTAGGTCGCCCTTTGCCCCTTTCCTTTTCCCCGACATTTTATCACCTTTCAATTTTATCGTCCTTTTCATTTCCCGACATTCTATCGTCTTTTAATTTCCATTTTCCCGGCATTTTATCATCCTTTTCATTTCCCGACATTTTATCGCCTTTTTCTTAAAATTTTCCCGACGTTTTTCAATTTTTCCGAAATAACATATTAATATTCTAAACCTTAAATTTGACAAGAATCCAATTTTGCCGACGGAGGTATCATTGGGGGGGTCCAGCACCCCCCGCGCCCCCCTATCGCTACGCCCCTGGCTGGGTACGCGTTTGTGATTGGGTCGGGATTGGGGTCAAGATCAAAGAGAAATATTCGTGATTGCGTGTCATGGAATTATAACCCAACTGTGCCATAGAAATATAGAATAAGGAATTATTCCAGTGCTTCCACTATTTAGTTTTGAAATTCCTTACTTTCGTGTCAAAATTTCCTTAGATTTCCTTGACCATGGAATAAAATTTCCTTGAGAAGACTTTTAGTTATTTTACAGCTTACAGCCCTACCAAAGCCCTACTAACTTATCTTTAGACTGTTTAGTGTTATAGTGCTAACTTCAAAGGCATTGAAACAGTGAAATATTGCTGTAATGAATTTTGACATTTGTCAATTCAATTTGTGACATGGTGACTGTTGCGGCCATTGGTAAGGTTGGTTCATCTTGATTGGAAAGGTCAGATTCGAAGCCGTCTGACTCTGATGTCTGACCTTCATCAACAGCAAGAGATCGCTTCATGACTTATTCATATTGCTAGACCATGCGACATGTTTGATTTCAGACATGTTGGCATTTTGCTAAGGTACCGGGGCCCCGGGCCGTGTGATACTCGTATGGGCCAAGGAAACACTATAATACTTCATGTAATAATGTTATTAAATTGTCTATAGATAAAAAAATTGCTGCCAAATATGCCCAAAAATATATTTTTACTGTTTACAACTCTGTTTACAGACTTTTGACAATATTTCCTTAGATTTCCTTGAATTTCCTTAGATTTCCTTAAATTTTTTCCATCCTTGAAAATTCCTCTTTGGGGTCGGAATTTCCTTGAAAAGGGAAATTTCCTTGAAAGTGGAAACCCTGAATTATTCACAATGCTCGAAAATTAAATACTTACGGCTGGTCATAATTTAGCATGAGGGGGTGGGGCCTGGGGGGTGGAAAAGGTAGGGGGTCACATTTTTTCTAGCTAGAACAAAGGGGGGTTCACAAAATATTGAACAATTATATAAGAGGGGTGGGTCACCTATTTTCATGCTGACCCTAATTCTGCTATAGTGTGGTGTAGTGGGGGCAAAGGGGGCCGATTTGCTCCGGGCCCCGAAATAAAAATTGAGTAAAATATGCATAGATATTGCCGTCAAATTGTCTCCCAGAACGCAGGAATTGCCGTTCCCGAGACTTTAGATTTCAAAATTTTCCGGGGGAGGATGCCCCCGGACCCCCCTTAGTTAAACATATATATGTACGTATTTAGTGATAGACAACGTTATTTATATGTTCAATACTACAGGAATTAGCCTGGATGATTGTCATAGAAGTTAAAGGATATGGATACTGTAGTTCCGTCAATTGACCAACGGTCGACGGAGTAAAATCGTTCAGCGTTAATATTTAAAACAGCCTGAAAATACTAAAGTCAAGATTCATTTCTGAAAGTCCATTTTATAATGCTGGCTGAAATTATAAGTTAAAATAGAATGGATGCAGGTTAAAGATCGTTCAGGAGAGGGGGTCAGGGGAGCGGCCGGGGTAGACATTTTTTCAGTCATCAGCAAGGCAGGGTTACCCAGTTTCAGTCATAGAAATCTTTAATTACACCTTCCCACCCCCCTGCTAAATTATGACCAGTCCCTAATTTAGACCAAAACAATGCCCCATGTCTATTCGAAATGCTCGTAATCATATATTAAGGCATAATTAGGTCATATATATGTAGATTATGTATCACATGGTATATACATGGTTTTAAAGGACCACACCTAGCGAGAATTGCACCATTTAGCACAGAATAGGAAATGACCAGAAAGGCCACTCAGCAGTGCAACGTGACACCCTATTTTTATGCAGTTATCTGGCCAGAATAATGGCGGACCAGCCAGTTCAGCGTGTTTATTGGTCAGAAAATGCAATTGACTGGCTAGAATAATGGTAATGAACATGCGTAATGCGACATGCGCAGCGTCAAAAACTTCAAAGGTTCGGCCTCAAGTGGCCCTTCTAGTCATTTCCTATTCTATGCATTTAGTGTGAATTCGGTCGGCCGACACCAGAAGGACCGAAAGAGAAAACAAAGATCCGAACCGTACGAATTTCCAGAGTTATGGCAGACGAGAAGCGACTACGTCTTATTCAACCAACACCAGCAGCGTCACCGCCACCAGGTCAAGCCCGTAGCTGGCCCTCATTTCTTGGGGGGGCACTTTTGCTTTTCACTCATAATTCTTCTATTTTTGTTGTCGACGGGGGGGGGGTTTAAAAATTTTCCCGGAAACTATTAACTTTACCATCTCTTTTGAAGTCCAAAACCTGCATATTTATCTTATAAACCAGAATTTTTTTCCAAACAATCACATATTACACACCGAAACTTACATTGTTTTTTTGGGGGGGGGCACAATTATGCTAGGGGGGCACAAATATTCGGTAGGGGGGGCCTTGCCCCCCAGGCCCCCCCGCAGCTACGGGCCTGCACCAGGTGGCGAACAGTCAGAACATAAGGATGATCACGTACTACACCAAAACAGCGAAGCAGAATCGCAAATGCAGCCACACGACGGGGTATAAAATATTTCTACTGTTGTATAGCTTTAGGGATTGTTATTTCGTGAATGTTTTACACTATAATCTATACGGGTTTACTTCTTTAATCTAATCTTGCTATGTACAACGTATTATAAGTTTAGTACGTGGCTATTCTCCGTATGTACGTCTGATTAGGTGGTTAGGAAAGGTTTTAAAAGATATGTCGCTTCATAATTGTAGTTCTTTGACTTTGCGTAAAATATCAGCGGGGCTACGCAGGGGAGAACCCTGTACAATTTGAAACCCTGAGGTTCCATTTACCGCTTTGTAATTCGCACATTGTTCAACCTCGTCGCCATCATGGTGACCGACAAGACAGTGACTGCTTGTAAAGTATACAGCTATAATGAGCTATTGAATGTAAGGCACGTGGTTTCACATCAATCTTTGATTACTCTAATTCTAATTTGACTATAATCTAATCAAGTTTACTTGACGAAACGGTGGGAGTTTGTCATTTTATGTTGTTTAAAGCCTAAATTACATGTTGCATAGATTGTCTCAAGATCCCGTTGGTAGGAATGCAGGCTGATATGCTACTGCTATGAGTGATCATGCAATTGTTTTATACAGGCAAATATATGATTGATAACAGCGCTCCGTGTATTATGCGACGAATGACTTGAGTTGTTTGGCACAATTGAATGTGTATAGATGTTTGTTAATCATCCATGTCTGTAGCCTGCGTAGCAGGCGTTTGAAAGGGTGGGGAGGGAAACGGAGGGAAGGGGAGAGAAACGGAGAAGCGAAACGAGAAGGAATCGGGGGGAGGAAGGGGAGGAAACGCCTGTAATTAATTCATTTCCGAGGATAATCCGAACAATTCCGAGTATGAGTTATGCATATTAATGAGCATTTATAATTAGATTCATTCCGACGACGTTAAAACAACGAGAGGTTTCCGACAGTTCGCCATTTTGTTCCAAGATGGCAGAACAGCTAATTCTGGATGTTTTTAAGGAAAATAACGTAGAATTAACGCAGGATACTTTACGGTTTTATATAAAACTGCTTTTAGAAAAGCATGAACATACATATAACTCCATGATATGTAGTATTGTAAGAGATAATGTGTTTGAAAATTTATGTCAAACATATGAAGAGACAAAGCCTTTAAATTCTGGTAGAATTATGGCTTACCTGGCTTTAGTTTACAAAGTGAGCGATTTTTGTGACACTGAAACAGTGCGAGAAGCCGTTCGAATATGTGTAGACGATTTAAAACAATTTGATTTAGCGAGCTATGAAATTAAACTGTCCTGGTTTCAACGCTTATTTCATGTTGGTGGGTTAGTGTTACAGCTTAACGGCGTGTGATTTGAATATCACTAATTGGAATTGAATAGCGAAAGTCATTAAGAAGTCATTAACTGTTGTACATGGGTGAACACATTGTAGTTTTACGACATTGCCCAAACCATGAATTTTCCCCATTGACTTTAAATTGTTTAAGCAGGACAGAAAGACTGAACACATTGTACTTTAACGACATTGCTTAAACTTGATTTTGCTGAGCTAGTACAAAAAGGTTGTTAACGACTGGACTAGCCTGATCTTGTAGTTCTCTACACGGCAAAGTAGGGAGCACACATAGATAGCACAAATTGAAAACTTTCGCTTTGAAGCAACAACGTAAAAATCGTCGAAGTTGTACTTTAAAAAAAAAATGTTGCAAGATGATATTTACATGGTTGACGAAAGTCGATTATGTCGGAACCCCCTCAAATTGTTGGAAGCAATTTACGCTGATACAGTTGCAAATGAAATTACGCAGTTGTGCCAGGAAAACGAATGTAATATAGACGAAGGGTGGCAGACGTACGGTATAGAAGCTATAGAACGTGTTAATAGCAAGCATTTGGTTTGGGACTCGTTTGTCGAGGCTGCAAGAATACTGAAAATCAATTGCCACGAAAACGTCCTTGAGCGTTTAAGAGAATTAAAAAAGGCACCAGAACACATGTTCGTTTACGACTTGGAAGAATCGTATCACTGTAGAAAGAGCCACCAATTACAATGCATCCTAAATTATTTATCTTTTTGGAGGGAAAAGTGAGGGAAAAGCCAGTCAAGGATATCGAATGCTCATATCCGTACGTGGTCAGGCAATATTTCTATAGTAAAAAGTAGTTGACGTGTTATTATAATTATAAAGAGGTTAAGGCAATAAACTTTTAATTCCACCTTTGGGATAACTTTACTTTACATTAAAAGTTATACGTAAAGCATACTGTAACTAAACATTCAGTTATATTACGTGTGCATGCGCAATTGAAAATAGAGAAAATATACGTCTTGTGTACAATTTTATTAAAATATTATTACACTCCGCATAGAGTATATTATATCTGTTTATATAATGTAGTTGAGGAAGTCTAGTCTGAAGAAACTTTCTTTTATCAACGGCTGCTTCCAAAGCCTCATCATGATCAAAGTCGTCACTGTTTATAAACACATCTCTCGTGTTTATTACTTTTCTATGTACATGATTCCTCCTAAGCTGTCTCACCCACAATAGACGTTCCAGATAAACACTTTCGAGCTCTTTTTGTAGTTTAGGTAATATCAACGCGTACGCTTGCTTGTTGGAAGTTTCGTCATCAAGACCGTTTTCGATAAGATTCTGTTTTATTTCTTCGTACTCGCTGGCAAATCTTTGTTTTGCTTCCTCTATTAATGGTTTCCAAGGATCACTTTCATCTTCTAATTCAGATCCTGATTCATTTCCATCTACCTCAGAATTTTGTACATTATCACTATTTGACGCTTCGTCATCTGACTCCATGGGTACGGAATTGTGATTTGTATCCGACTTCTCCTCCCGGAATGGGCAGTATTCGTTTTCGTGTCTGCGCAAATTAAAGCGACGATTAAAAGATTTACCACAAAACTTGCAGCTCATCACTTCAGCACTGTTTAGTAGCAAAATGAGGGATTTTAAGAAAATTATTGCCTCATGAGCACTTGCTCTGTATAGCTCATGAATGAGCGTTGACGTAGACAAGCTCACGACGACCACTCATAATTACTCATACCCCATGAGCACTCTGAAATGCTCATTTTCGTTGAGCAGAGATAAAAGATGGCCCGAGCAAGACGAAAACATGACAGATGTCCCGTAACTCATTCAGACTGGCTACCAGACCTGTAAGAATTTTCATGCCCTATCTACTTTGCCAACAATGCTCCAAACGACTGCTGGCTGCTGGAAGTCGAGTTGAAAAGTACGAAGATATAGTATTTTCAACACTTTTGTCGACAAGCTCACGACGACCACTCATGATATAGGGCCCGCAGTAATTGGCTTATACGCTGTTGCGGATTCCCTGCCATTATGTTATAAATTTACAAGGCAAATTAAATAAATAAATGGTTACTCATGCCTCATGCATGAGTAGTTGGTCTGTATAGCTCATGAATGAGCATTGACGTAGACAAGCTCACGACAACCACTCATAATTACTCATACCCCATGAGCTGACTTTGAGTGACTTGGTCCTTATGTCTGTTCAACACCCCACTTAGCCGCATACTAGAAAAGACAGAAAGGATATTCATGTCTGCTACGGATAGTATAGGCTCAAAAACCAAGCGGTCTTTTTAGAAGACACCAAATAGATTAACCTGAAACTAGGCCTGTTCTCAACTCTTGGCGTAAAATGATTTTCGCTTTGCGGTATTGCTTTTTATTGCCAATCAACCCTGTTGACTTTACATTAACTGCTTTTTGGCTCGCTCGGAAGGGATCGATTGAGCACGGCTGAACTACGCTCACGATATGTTATTGAACTTATTCATACAGAACTCATAAAAATACTGGGCTTACAATGTTCATTTACGTTGAGCATATATGAGTAGTAGTGGCCCAAGCTGAACGAAAATAATGTATAGAAGAAGAATATAGAAGTTATTGGTGAAAGATGTATGCAACATTACAAGTATTAAATAGAACATTACTTATATCCGCAAGTTAATTTCGCTACAGTCGCATCTTGAGAGATTGTATTTTCGTATAATTAAGTCAATTAATGGATCATGTTTTCGTCTTGCTCGGGCCATCAATTATGTCTGCTCAACGAAAATGAGCATTTCAGAGTGCTCATGAGGCATGAGTAATCATGAGTGGTCGTCGTGAGCTTGTCCACAAAAGTGTTGAAAATACTATATCTTCGTACTTTTCAACTCGACTTCCAGCAGCCAGCAGTCGTTTGGAGCATTGTTGGCAAAGTAGATAGGGCATGAAAATTCTTACAGGTCTGGTAGCCAGTCTGAATGAGTTACGGGACATCTGTCATGTTTTCGTCTTGCTCGGGCCATCTTTTATCTCTGCTCAACGAAAATGAGCATTTCAGAGTGCTCATGGGGTATGAGTAATTATGAGTGGTCGTCGTGAGCTTGTCTACGTCAACGCTCATTCATGAGCTATACAGAGCAAGTGCTCATGAGGAAGTGATGAGCTGCAAGTTTTGTGGTAAATCTTTTAATCGTCGCTTTAATTTGCGCAGACACGAAAACGAATACTGCCCATTCCGGGAGGAGAAGTCGGATACAAATCACAATTCCGTACCCATGGAGTCAGATGACGAAGCGTCAAATAGTGATAATGTACAAAATTCTGAGGTAGATGGAAATGAATCAGGATCTGAATTAGAAGATGAAAGTGATCCTTGGAAACCATTAATAGAGGAAGCAAAACAAAGATTTGCCAGCGAGTACGAAGAAATAAAACAGAATCTTATCGAAAACGGTCTTGATGACGAAACTTCCAACAAGCAAGCGGACGCGTTAATATTACCTAAACTACAAAAAGAGCTTGAAAGTGTTTATCTGGAACGTCTATTGTGGATGAGACAGCTTAGGAGGAATCATGTACATAGAAAAGTAATAAACACGAGAGATGTGTTTATAAACAGTGACGACTTTGATCATGATGAGGCTTTGGAAGCAGCCGTTGATAAAAGAAAGTTTCTTCTGAAACGTCTTTTAAAAGACAATGCTTATATTGAAGAGGGCGAAAATACTGATTCAGACTAGACTTCCTCAACTACATTATATAAACAGATATAATATACTCTATGCGGAGTGTAATAATATTTTAATAAAATTGTACACAAGACGTATATTTTCTCTATTTTCAATTGCGCATGCACACGTAATATAACTGAATGTTTAGTTACAGTATGCTTTACGTATAACTTTTAATGTAAAGTAAAGTTATCCCAAAGGTGGAATTAAAAGTTTATCGCCTTAACCTCTTTATAATTATAATAACACGTCAACTACTTTTTACTATAGAAATATTGCCTGACCACGTACGGATATGAGCATTCGATATCCTTGACTTGTTCACTTTTCCCTCCAAAAAGATAAATAATTTAGGATGCATTGTAATTGGTGGCTCTTTCTACAGTGATACGATTCTTCCAAGTCGTAAACGAACATGTGTTCTGGTGCCTTTTTTAATTCTCTTAAACGCTCAAGGACGTTTTCGTGGCAATTGATTTTCAGCCGGTATTCTTGCAGCCTCGACAAACGAGTCCCAAACCAAATGCTTGCTATTAACACGTTCTATAGCTTCTATACCGTACGTCTGCCACCCTTCGTCTATATTACATTCGTTTTCCTGGCACAACTGCGTAATTTCATTTGCAACTGTATCAGCGTAAATTGCTTCCAACAATTTGAGGGGGTTCCGACATAATCGACTTTCGTCAACCATGTAAATATCATCTTGCAACATTTTTTTTTTAAAGTACAACTTCGACGATTTTTACGTTGTTGCTTCAAAGCGAAAGTTTTCAATTTGTGCTATCTATGTGTGGTCCCTACTTTGCCGTGTAGAGAACTACAAGATCAGGCTAGCCAGTCGTTAACAACCTTTTTGTACTAGCTCAGCAAAATCAAGTTTAAGCAATGTCGTTAAAGTACAATGTGTTCAGTCTTTCTGTCCTGCTTAAACAATTTAAAGTCAATGGGGAAAATTCATGGTTTGGGCAATGTCGTAAAACTACAATGTGTTCACCCATGTACAACAGTTAATGACTTCTTAATGACTTTCGCTATTCAATTCCAATTAGTGATATTCAAATTACACGCGGTTAAGCTGTAACACCAACCCACCAACCATGAAATAAGCGTTGAAACCAGGACAGTTTAATTTCATAGCTCGCTAAATCAAATTGTTTTAAATCGTCTACACATATTCGCACTGTTTCAGTGTCACAAAAATCGCTCACTTTGTAAACTAAAGCCAGGTAAGCCATAATTCTACCAGAATTTAAAGGCTTTGTCTCTTCATATGTTTGACATAAATTTTCAAACACATTATCTCTTACAATACTACATATCATGGAGTTATATGTATGTTCATGCTTTTCTAAAAGCAGTTTTATATAAAACCGTAAAGTATCCTGCGTTAATTCTACGTTATTTTCCTTAAAAACATCCAGAATTAGCTGTTCTGCCATCTTGGAACAAAATGGCGAACTGTCGGAAACCTCTCGTTGTTTTAACGTCGTCGGAATGAATCTAATTATAAATGCTCATTAATATGCATAACTCATACTCGGAATTGTTCGGATTATCCTCGGAAATGAATTAATTATAAACTCGTTAAATTTTACGCATAAAACGGGGTTCATTAAGCCCCGCTCTATACTACTCAGCCCCCATGTTCCAAAGCCTCCCAGCCCTCATGTTCCAAGCCTCCTCAGCCTCCATGTTCCAAGAACCCCCAGCCCCCATGTTCCAAGGCCCCCCAGCCCTCATGTTCCAAGGCCCCCCATCCCCCATGTGCAGTAGTATATTAAAACTTAAATCAATATTTCCCCTTTTTCCATTTAAGTACTGTTTAATTATATGTGGATATATCCTTATGTTTCGCACACGAACATACATTTAGGGTCGTTATAAGGATATGGTTGTGATTATTGGGGTCATAATCAAAGAGAAATATATATTCGCGTGAGGATGGAACTGAACTTTTTTCATGCTTTGGGCATGATAATGGTGAGCATAGGAGGTTTCTATTTAAGGACTACTAATAATGCTGTGTGTCATCTGATATGAAATATTCTAAATTATTTATTAATGAGTTTTGAACTAAAACATAATTGAAAATGACATTAAATATATTTCAAAGCCGTCATGAGTGGCACAGTCTATATTCATAGTAAAATACTGAAAGAGAATTGAACACTGTGCCATGTGTTTCAGTATCTGCTGAATTGGACCACTATACCTGAAACTACAGTACAGACTGCAGTTTTGGAGCTGTTTTGGAAAATCGTTTGCAGGTTTTGTTGGAAATTTAAAAAGTTTTGTCGGACATTCAGGAGGCTTTGTCCGACATGAAAAAGCGAATTTCCGCAGCGAGAATATCTGGTGCGTTTACTAATAAGGATTTGAATTTGGGCAGCAACTGATTTTCAGAGCTAGCGTCAGCGTTTGGTTTTTACTGATTCACTATGACAGAGAACAACATTACGAGAATCAGCTTCGAATTGAACTACAACAATTCACCCGTTTTTATAGTCGCTATTCTTGGAGTAATTTCAAATATATTACTTCTTGTTGCCTTTACTAAAGATCCTTTAAAATGCTTCAGAAACTTAGCGATGTATCTCGTAATGAATCTGTCATTTTCTGATTGTCTGACGTGTTTATTTGTTCCGCTTCATGCCATGGAAATAATTAGTTGGCATTCGATTTTTATTTGAATTTTATGTTTAGTGGTTCGGGATTGCCTCACTTGCATCGAAAACTTCAATATCGATTGATCGTTTCTTAATGGTGGCTTATCCGATAATTCAATCCTCCTATATTAAGACTTTTCCATGCTCGTAAAAGGAACGAGAAAATTGGAGTCTACATTTTTAATATGATTATTATAAAGGCAATCATTCTTATCGCGTCTATCCCTTTCGTCTGTATTGTGCCTTCCATGCTATTTTTTCAGACCTATGATTCCTTGGGTTCGACAAAGGATATTCTGCATTTCTGCCATAAATTTTTAGCAGCATATATATTAGCCTGTGTCAGCCGTAAATTCTCCATTACGGGAGAATTTACGGCTGACACAGGCTACATATATATATGTACTTAATTTTTAAAACAAATTTTGCAGTCAATCCATTGATTTATATAGTACGTTTTCCAAACTATCGGAAAACATCTTATTTGCTTGACTTTGAAAACCAGAAGTAATTTTTGCGACCACTGACAAGCAACAGACTAGCGTAATTTATTCGGCCTTCTCATTGGTCGATTCTTATAATCTATTAGAGGACAGACGCACGATGACGTCATTTCAGTGACGCAATATGATAATATCAGTCCTTTAACCAATGACAGCTCTTTCAGAAGTATCACGAACAATGGCGTGCTTTGTTTGCATAGATAACATATCACGTGAATTGGCGTGTGAATCTCTTTTCGCCAGGCTTCAAAGCTCCAAAACGTTTCGGTTATACGCTTAATAGTTGAGCGTTTTCTCAACTTTCTCATTACATAAAACAAATAGATATAAACATTTGCTCATGTTGTCTGTTCAGTTATATAGATACAATGCAGATTTACAACTGAACCGACAACTGCAAAATATTATCTATTTGTTCGGTATACATAAACAAATTAAACTTGTAATAATATCCAATTCAAAGATATTTATTACTCAATATAAAGATATAAAGTTTAATTATACTCAGCAAACTAAATATGTTGTTCATTAAAGCTTTCAAATTAAAAATTGAAATACAAATAAGTTCTTCAATGTTTTTTAAAACAAACAGTTACATCCGATCAAAATGAAGCATTGTTTTAAAGCAGAAGAAAAGATATGCAGACTGGACGAATAAATTAAAAGCGTTTATAGTAACGTACATGCATGCCATGGATTTTCATTGGTCATTCAGAAATCTATACAACTGTAACATGTCAATACTGTAGGTCAATCATTTGATTGGTTGTCAAGACAAAATGTCAAACATTGTGTATTAAATAGGTCTGAACAATTTCATGAGTAAGATTTTTGCACGTGCTTTATTCGAAAAAACGTTTGCAACGCAGGTTATTAAACGAATGTTTATTGAACTACAAAACGAAACGTTTAACGCAGGCTGTTAAAAGAAAATGGCAGGCAACGATTTCATTGGCTTTCAGTTGGGTTACATGAGCATACTGCCTTACGTTGTTTGTACTTTTGGTGTAATTTCACATGTATTGCTTATCATTGCTTTTATCAAAGACCCTCTAAAATGCTTCAAGAACTCAGGGACATATCTCGTTTAAAATTTGGCAATTTCCGATTTCTTGACCTGTTGCATCGCTCCGTTCTCATGTTGTATGCCTAAAAAACGGTACCGGGCTATGCAATTCGCCATGTTTTCTAGCATTAGTGTATCCACTATAACGATAGCGTCAATTTCACTCGATCGCCTTTGAAACATCGTGTTTTGATGAAAGGAATAATTATAGTCGTATGGTTGGCTTGTATTTGGTCTATTGGTTCTGCATTTCCTCTCTGTAAAGAACCTTTTGTTCTCTCTGTAAGAAATGATACGGATCCGGTCATAATTAATTTCATCGGGGGAATACTAATTCTTTTTACAGGCCTAATGTACGGATTAACATACTATACAAGTTGAAGAAGCAGTCCAAAAATTTGGCGCTAGAAAATATTTCAAATCGACAGCAACAAGAGCGAGTTATGAGAGAGAAACAATTCTTGAGAACAATTATCCTTATAGCGTGCATCGCATTCGCTTGTATTGTGCCTTCGGCGGTATTTTGCCATTATGCCGTACTCCAAAAATTGCTTACGGATGGCCTAGCTGCTCGAATTCTGACCGGAATATTTTGTGGACTATATTACGTCAATTATGCTGTGAATCCACTCGTGTATCTAAGCTACACAACACTAAAAACAAATTTATGCCATCCAACAAGGCGGCAAAAAAACAAATGCTCAAGGAAAGTTGTGTTCTATTACACATGTCGATATCCTGTTTAATGATAATATATATCGCTTCTAAAACCTAGATTGGCTTGGGAAAAAACGTAGGTTGTAACGGCATTTGAAAATAATGCTTACATACGTCTATACATGCAGCAATAAGAATTATTCAAACCTTCTTAACTCGCGACGGAATAATTGTATCGACTTGAAGTTTGTTATGAATACTTGATATATAATGACATACAAAACATGTTCAACAGCCAGCTTTATAGGTTCCACGTTAAAGGTTTTAGAATTGTGTCACGTGACGGTGGAAAACCTCTGTAAAGAGTTTGAGCAAACGACAACGAAGTGCGTAGACGAAGATGTAGTTGACAGGTTTGGAACGATTGCATGTGCACTATTTTATGCGCAAATTATGCGCAGACGTTCAAAGCCCGTCAATCACGTCTTCGTCAGCGATTACGTATACTTCGTTGTTTTGCTCACTCTTTATTCGCACCGGCAGCTCGTGGACCATGACGTTATCTATACGTATCTGTGGTATCTGTATATAACTGAACAGTCATGCAACGGCAAAATTAATGTTCTCTATTTGGTCGGTGTACATCAACAAATTAAACTAAGTCTTGTACTAATAATTTCCAAATGGTGAAACCAATTCAAAGACATTTATAACTCAGTGTACATTAAGATCTTTAATTATACTCAGCAAACTAAAAATGTTGTTCATTAAAGCTTTTAAATTAAATATTGAAATACTTCTTTTAATCTTCCTCAATGTTTTATAAAACAAACAGTTACACATAGTCAAAATGGTGCATCATTTTTAAGCAGAATAAATTATGCAAAAGAATAGAAGTCAGTAAAGAGTCAATAAATAGAAGAGTCAAGTATGATCGATGAACTTATGGATGTATATGTGCCAAAAGCGTGTATAGAAAATAGATTTTGATTGGCCTTTTACCAACCTAGAAACAATGGCAGCTTGCATATGAATCATCATGGTACATGGATTATCATGCTGCAAATGCAACATGTCAATCATTATGGATTTTTATTGGTCGTTGAGCAAGCTATAAAATCAACATGTGAATTACTGTGCTACAGTTTTGTACGGTTTATGAATAAGATTTTTGCAGGTGTTTTAATCAAAACGAAACGGTCGCAACGCAGGCTATTAGGGAGCTTTATAGATTGGACTATGACTACGAGTACAAGTACGACTACGAAATTCTTCTGCTTAATGTCTGCTACTACAAACTCATGGTTGTACTCGCTTTGCCTCAACTGTTGTTATAAAGATGTGCTGTGCCAAAGAGAGGACGATAATGCAGATTTTTAACGGAAAAATTTCGTAGTCGTAGTCGTATACTCCTAGTCAAGATATGGCAGACGACAAACCTAATGGCTTTCAGTTAGGTTACATGAGCATACTGCCTTCTAATTCCATTTGTATTTTTGGTGCAATTTCACATGTCTTCCTTATCATTGCTTTTATTAAAGACCCTCTAAAATGCTTCAAGAACTCAGGGACATATCTCGTCAACAATTTGGCTGTTTCCGACTTCTTGACCTGTCTTATCGCTCCGTTCGCATGTTGTATGCCTAAAAATTGGCACTGGGCTAGGCAGTTCGCCGTGGATTCTAGCATTAGTGTATCCATTTATACGATAGCGTCAATTTCACTTGATCGCTTTTTAATGGTGTTGTATATCCTTTGAAACAACGCGTTTCGATGAAAGGAAAAATTATAGTCGTATGGTTGGCTTGTATTTGGCTTATTTGTTCTGCATTTCCTATGACTAGACTTATATTCTTCTGTAAGAAATGATATGGACCCACACTTAAACACATTTTGTCGAGGTTGTGCCAATGAGTGAAAAGGGAAAAACCCAGGGCGATGGGAGAAACCGATTTAGGACAATCTGAACAATCGCGCACATTCGGGAACAATATATTATTACTTACTAAGTTATTAAAATTAATAAGCTATTTAGTTAATAAATTATTCAGTTATTAAGATATTTACTTATTTGCACCTACAACAACTTATTGATACATTACATTTATAGTAAATAAGTTATGTAAATAAATTATTTAGTTAATAAGTTATTTACTTAATAAGTAGTTGATGAACTTGCACCCAACTTATTCATTTATTTCGCGTAGTACAAGCAGCATGCAGATGTTTTTAGTTAATCAAAGTTAATCATTTATCTATTTTTATATAGTGTAAGTGGTAATATAATAAAACTAATTTATTTCAAAATATGCAAAGCTGGATCGACAAACTTGCTGGGTGGGCCATATTACTGACAGACAAAAACCATAGATATAGGAGTCATAGATTGCTGACTCGTAATACGTCACTATATTGACAAATGCGCCAAAATTCAAAGAAAATTTGCCCGGTTTAGCAGCCATTTTGTATGATGGTGCCTCAAGTGACTCGATGAACGAAGTTTAATGGGAGCATTTGCTAGATAATAACAGCATTAGTTTCACAATACCATGGAGTGTATTCAATATAGAAGTGTTGTGGACGGTTTTTCTTCGGAATAACAAACATTTGGCTGGTTTCAGTGAGCTCACGGATTGACGTTTTGCAATATTTTTGCCCTTTGGAGCAATGATGTCTAATAGAAAGTTGAAAGAGTTATTCCTGGATAATTTCTAAACAGAATAAAGTGGATTCAGGACGACAAACTTGTGTATTACGAGCTGGCGGCTTAAATATGTGATTTCGCCGAACATAAATCAGCATAAATCGAAGGTAATTTGTAATATTTCCGGCTGTCAAATTGATGTTTTTATAAGTCCACAAGGGCAATAAACATATTAAAATAAGTATCTTTTTGTTAACGTTGCTCAAAGCGACGTACGTTGACTATGTCACTTGATATTTTGCCCGGTTCAGCCGCCATTTTCAATTCTTCATGTTGGTGCGTGCCGTGACCTCGAGTCAGCAATCTATGTCTCCTATATCTATGACAAAAACCCGCAACCTGTGGGAAAGGCAGTCTCTTGCAAACTCCTATAGTCTCAGCTACATGTTACATGATTCAACTGCAATTCTATCTCATTACTATACATGGCTTTTGACCTGAGTTCAAGTAATTGCAAATGTCCGGTGAACTAACCATTTCGGTAACCTGACCACATGTGAAATGCTAGTCTGACGCTGGGCTTAAATGGCCAGGTTTAGTCCTTGCCGCTTTATTTAACGACCAATGGCAATAATTTAGTTTAACGTTGTAGGTCAGGGGGTATATTATGTAAAACATACTCTTTCAATGAATTGAAACCAAATTTGAAAGACACGTTCAAAAACAAATTTAGAAATACGTTCATGTATACTGAAACAGGTTATCGATCGGCACATAAGACCAACAAAAACATATACACAGTGGCGCCGGCAAGGGGGGGCGAGGGGGGGCGGCCGCCCCCCCAATATTTTACAGAATGGGTTTCTAGATTCGCCAAATCTGGTGACAAAGGGAGGGGGGGTGACGGGGTGTATTGAGAATGAACTGTGCTGCGTAAGTGCCTTCAAAACGCAAAATGAAAGTGCTGCGTAACTCTCCAAGTGCCTCCAAAACGCAGGAAATGCCATTTTAGACACCCGAAATTCAAAATTTTCCCGGGGGAGCATGCCCCCGGACCCTCCTAGAATTTGTTTGCCCCCCCCAAAAATAAATCCTGGCGGCGCCACTGCATATACAGTACAGTAATACACTCTTACAAAAATTTCACATATGATTTCACATGTGAAACTCTCTTTTCACATGTGAACTGTTCCAATTCCACATATGAAATATATATTTCACATGTGAAATAGATTTTCACATATGAACCTTTACTTTCACATGTGAAAGTATATGTGAAACTCGAATTTCGTATGTGAAAATTTTGAATTTCACATGTGAAATGTGCATTTGTAGCTACATGTGAAATGTTCCAATCCACATAGAATTTCACATGTGAAATGATATGTGAAATTTCCGTAAGGCATCATTTGTAAATAGTACTAGTATTCTTGCATATTGCATGCAAGCCACTATTAAATTGAAAAAAGTATGTAACATATATTTTTGATCATATGATATGTGGCTTACAATTTTTACTTATTTATCTTCATATTGTTATAAGTCTGTTAAATCCTATTTCTTTCCTTACCTCCAAATTGTAAATATCATATATTGTATTCTAAAAACATTTCGCTCATTATCTTAGCTTGACATTTGACTGTAAATAATTAAAATGAATAATCTATAACGAACATAACTGGAGGCCTAAATAACAAGCCTGTTAAGGTTTCTGGTATGTAGCACTATCATTTGTAAGTGCAATACAGTAACTATTCGTAAGTATTGTATGTACATGTATTATTATTATTATTTGATTGCCATACAGACTGGGTCGTCATGTGAACATGTCAAGACGCACGTCGAGATCTCGATATTAATTTACATACCGCGCGTGCCTTACGCAAAACTAACGAAAACATAAAAGTGCAATCAAAATCAACAACGGACAACAAGCATCTGAAAAACGCCCGCATAAATAGCACTTTTCACTTGGACTTTCTCAGTGCGTATCGATCAGTTGCACAGAGAGATACAAATCTCGTCGACATACTATGAATATTTTCAAGTTATCATTGAATAAATAGGCTTTTAAATGTTTGTACTCGTGTTTATACGGCATAGCAACAAGATTTAATCGTCAGTTTTAATACAAATTGCGGAAATTGAAACGTACATCACAATTAACTCCCCCGTCGTGACAGAAGCGTCACGGGTCAGAATGCTTCACTATGAAGTGTGAACATCGATTGAACTATGATTTCATGAAAACCAGGAATCCACATACTGACAGTGCTTTGTATTGTCCGGAATTTGCAGGACGCAATAATCGAGCTTATTAGAGTCAAATAAACGGTAAGAATCATTCTCATGCAAAGCTTCATAAGAAATTAATTACAGCTACTGTCATTGACCCCTCATAGCTTCGCTCTGTATAGAATTAAGACTATATAGAATAGCCTGCCCAATTGATGAAATTAAAGTTGTTTTAAATAAATGAAACGGGTTTTATTGAAGAACGAGTCATCTCAATACAGCGCTAATCTATTAGGGTCTTTTTATGATCTTTGAATCAATTTTGCTAGGGCAGTCAGTGAAATCATTTCCGTATGTTGAGTTTGGGTATACGCAAACGTTTACACCACGCGTTTTGTGTTAAATACCATAATAGCAGTTTAATTCACAGTACTTAGTTCAATGATTAGAGTACGCTATGGGTGCTTTGAATATAATTCTATTTTTACACGACCATTTGAAAGTCACACTGTAAATGTATTCTACTGAATAGGCTAGTAAGGCTGCCATGTATAAAGAATTTTAATTGAAGATTACAATTATGGTACTTAATATAAACAACATCATGAGATCCGATTACCGTAATATAATCACGCGATTAATTTTTGGTGGCACGGGTGGCGGAAGCGCGCTGCCTCTTACCACTGAGTTGAGCCTGTTTCACAACAGGTTGAGGTCACTGTTGGTATTCGCATGAGATCGCCAGTGTGCTCAAATAACTCATGTAAGTTGAGATTCTCTCCTGTGCTTCGAGGGTTTTCCCCGGGTACTCCGGTTTCCTCCCTCTAATACTAACCCTTAGGAAGTAACAATGGGGCCACAGTAAATGGCTGACGCTGTTGTGGACTCCCTGCCATTGAGGCGAAGTTGAATAAAAAAAAATAGAATTAGGATTGGAAGGTCACAAAAGTTGTTCAAAGAACTCCATAGAAAGTTGTTTTCATATATTATGCTGGCTCAATCTGCCTCGTACCCATGTGATTTCATGAGGCAAAGATCATTAAGTAAAGCATACTATATAGAACAACGGTAACTCCGAAAATAAACATTTTAATAGATCGAGCTTTCGACTATCTTTTAGTCATCATCAGGAATGATGCAAGGTTACATTACATAGATATATATAGTGAAGATAAGAAGATTAAAAGTAATTTGATATATAGTTATATACAAGATTAGTTAAATATTATCAGTTCTTTCGATGCTTTTGTTCCATGATTAAGTTCAGGTTTAAGGCGTCGAATGGCGAGTGATTCTTTAAAAAGCAATAAGGACCAGTGGTCAGCTCTATCGATAACCTTTGAGTTGTTAAATATAAATTCTGGTAGTATTAAGGATGTAGTTGGGTTAGTCTCGTCGTCAGGATAAAGTTCTAAAATGGATTTGATATGTTGGAACTGTTCGCATGATTGTATGTGGTTAAAAACTTCACTCGCCATTCGACTTTAGTAAATTGCCCCTTACTAATGGGAACCACAGATTACTACGACCAAAATGGTTAAAAATCTTTAATTCAAAACTCACGATCTCGCAGATGTTTTGTTGGACTCGCACTATATCTTATAGCCGGTGTTTTTGTGCTCATATTACATGTTGGACCAAGCGTTGTGTCTTAAGTGTCAATCAATTACTAACTATATTATATCACCTATATAAGGCAGTCTCCGACACACTCCCCCCCATGCAGCTTTACGAACTAAAGTGTATGTTACTTAAGGAGACTGTGCAACTATAAATTGTCCAGATTACAACGGAAACAGAACTAAACAATGTACTCATATGCATCTATCTATTGTCCTCTAAATACTATGGTGTTCAATTGAGGGTTTATCAATCTTCATTATCTTCAGCGATCGCTGCTATTCTTGCTTCTGCCTTCGCTGCGGCTGCTCTTTTCGGGCGGAACATCCCAGCGTTGGGATTTAGTTGACGTTCTTCTCTCGAGCACGGTTCTTTCGCGTCACACTGCAGTTCCAGTGGATAGAGCTGCTGTACTGGTCTTTCTAGTACGCCATTCTTCGTCTTGAGCTGGACAGCTCGCGTCCGACCATCTGGGCCTGTGAACAACTAGTGGCCACTTGCCACGATTCTTTTCGTCTGACTTGAATATTACCACGTCTCCCACTTTGACTTGGTATTTTGGGGTCTTGTGGACAAGGCAATGTCGTTCTCTCAGGGCTGCCAGGTACTTGCCATCTTCTCCACAAGTTGTTCTTGCATGCTATGAGATACTTTGCTCGTTTACGTAGGTCGTTGTCTTCGATTCTCCATGGCTCACTTTCTGGTGGGTCGTTGGCACGCTGGAACAAGAATGTAGCTGGGGTTAAGGTTGGAAGTTGGATGTCGTTTTCCATGTAGCTGAGGGGACGCCGGTTTACTTGTATCTCTATGTCGAGCAGCACGTCACTCAATTCTGACCAGGTCAGAGTCGCTCCCCCGATTACCTTGTACATCGCACTCTTCACGACTCCGATTAGCCGCTCGAACTGGCCGCCCTGTTTAGAACATGGGGCCCTACTTAGATTGAACTTCCATGCGATGTCATAAAGATTCAAGAGGCCTCTCACTCGTTCGTCATTCCGTACTTGTTTCAGCCACTTCGATGCCCCAGTAGCTCGATTAATCTCGCTGACACGTACGAACTTCCGAGTCAATCAACGCTCGACAACGGATTCCGTTAACCTCTACGACTATTACTGGAAAAACACCTTCGCTGCTTCCGCCGGTTGTCAAGGCGACGTCACGACCGTTAGGCCTTTCTGCTGGTGTAGTCTCTTTCTGGTCGCAAATCGACGTGTGATGTTTTTTATCGCACTTCCGACATGTGCTTTTACTGGTGCACTCGGACGCCCTGTGATTTCCGGCTGCGCAGTTGAAACAATGTCTACGTTTCGCTTGGATCTGTTTGCAATCTGACGTCACGGTTACCTTCGAACATTCGTTGGCTTTGTGACCGCTTTCGTCACAATAAACGCACGCCCGTGGTTTTGAGGTCCGTTGGGAGGCTGTCAGCAGGGGTTCTCTTCTCCGGTTTCGACTTTGATCGACTTGGTTTCCTTCGATTGGGTTACGTTTGGTCCACTGTTTTAACGCTTCGGCAAATTTTATGAAATCCCAATTTTCCCAGTCCGCATCTGCTCTTACCAAATCACCTCGAATGTTCGGTAATTTGTCAAGCATCATTGTCACGGCTCCGTTTACTTGATCGAGTCTTTTCATAGTTTCGAGTGCTTGTACATTGTACAAAAGTTTATCGCTAAACTCTTGTATTTTCTTCGGGTTTGCGCCTTCGATGGTTGGAAGGTTCAAAATATCTCGTGTGTGTACCTTCGCTATCTCTGACTCTTTTCCAAACTTGTCAAGTAAAATACTCTTGGCTCTATTATACCCTTCCGGTGTGAAAGGCAACGCTTGGATGGTATATTTCACTTTATCTTCGAGCAATTCTCGCAAATAGGCAAATTTAGTGACTGGGGCAATTGTTGTTTGATCTACATTCTCGCTGAATTGTCCCCAGAATCTAAGCCAGTCCGTGTACGCGCCGTTAAACTTCGAAATGACTAATTTTGGCAATTTGGCTTGCATTCCAAACATTTCGAGTTCTGTCTGATGTTTGAGCTTAATTTCATGTAGTTTTACCTCAAACTGTATCTTCTCTTCTCGCTCGAGTGTATCTTGTTTCTTCTTCTCCGCGTTTAGCCATTCTTTCGTCGCCCGTACGCTACTGTCAGCTTGTTAAATCTCCTCGCTTACTTTCGTCTCCCATTCGCTGATCTCCTCTTTCGCCGCGATTTTATCCATTTCTACCGCAAGACGCAGTTTCTCCGCATCGTCGATGATGGTCTTCAGGGTTGTCTGATGACGTTTGATGCTTTCTACGTCTTCCTTTTGTATGATAGCGTCTGTGCGCTTCGAAGTAATCCGTAGTTGGGTTAATTTCGTCTCGAATGCGGTCTCGTTCGACGCTTGCGATTCAGACATTTTTCTCTTGTTTTCGTCCCGTGGGAGGTGCCAGGTTTAGTAAATTGCCCCTTACTAATGGGAACCACAGATTACTACGACCAAAATGGTTAAAAATCTTTAATTCAAAACTCACGATCTCACAAATGTTTTGTTGGTCACAGACTCGCACTATATCTTATAGCCGGTGTTTTTGTGCTCATATTACATGTTGGAGCATGCGTTATGTCTTAAGTGTCAATCAATTACTAACTATATCACCTATATAACTTAAACTTGAACTTAATCATGGAACAAAAGCATCGAAAGAACTGATAATATTTAACTAATCTTGTATATATCTATATAACAAATTACTTTTAATCTTCTTATCTTCACTATATATATCTATGTAATGTAACCTTGCATCATTCCTGATGATGACTAAAACATAGTCGAAAACTCGATCTATTAAAATGTATATTTTCGGAGTTACCGTTGTTCTATATTTTATCAAAATACTCAGTGGTTCTCGTAATTTTAAAGCATACTAATGCAAGCGAGCAACGCACGGAGCGCGTTGCTCGCTCGGAGCGCGAAAACTCATCTACTTATGCTAAATTTGCCTGTATGATATTTTAATGCATTTTTCATTGTTTCGAAAAAAGTGGGATCTCGGGATCCTAGATCCTGAGGAACATTTGCCTTAGCAACACGATTGAGGATCTTAATGAGGATCTGTTGACCCAACCTTGGGAACAAATTGTACTTAAGTCAGATACAGATTCTATGTGGGCCTGTTGGAAGGAACTATTTTTGGAAGTTCTTGATAAACATGCCCCATTTCAAGATATTAGGAAGCGGTCGTCTAGTGTTCCGTGGGTGACCGCAGATATTAAAAAACTTATATTTGATAGATAAAAAGAAACGTAAAGCAATGGTGACAAAACAAAGTGCCGATTGGGATGTGTACAAAACATCCAGGAATCGGGTCAATATTGCTCTACGGCATGCTAAGGCTGAGTATTATCGCAACAAAATAGCTCAACAAAATAATAATCCTAAAGAGGCATGGAAAACAATCAATGATTTATTAGGCCGATCTTCCAATGACACCATTGTGAATGAATTGAAGATTAATGATTCTAACATTACTTCTACTGAAGAAATAGCTAATGCCTTTAATGAATATTTTACTAACATTGGCCCTAACCTGGCAAATTCTATCGACGATTCCAACACCTCGTTTAATAAATTTGTTAAATCTGCTGAACCTAAAATGGCTCATTTTAAGCTGGTGTCAGTGGGTAAAGTAGATAGATAGATAATCCGTTTAATGAAATCATCTAGCAGCCATAGAGCTGAATTACTACATGATTTATATACAAAGCATTTTTACAACTATTTACAAAATTATTAAACATTTTATAAAATTATCACTAAACTATTGGTACGTACGGTATTAAAATATAATGCCGACCATTTACAAATTTATTAGACTTGATATTATAAATGTGTCTCTAAATCTATTGGTACGGTATTTTGGAATGTTAAAAAGACTATGATTCCTAAGATTATATTTAGATGTCACTTTAAGTGGCAGTAAATTACGAAGTTTATGATCCTCATCGTTTAAAATTAAATTAAAAAGTGTATTACATAGATCATCCCTTCGTGCGTGTAAAGTCTTTAGACCCAACATGACTAGAGCATCTTCATAGGATAGTTGAGGGTAAACGATACGTAGCGCTCTCTTTTGTATCTTTTCAATTACATCTGACAAATATTGTGGTAAGCTTTAGTGGAAGACCTGACATGAGTATTCAAGTATCGACCTTATTGAAGCGACATAAAAGCACTTTAGATCACCAGCGTCAAGTCCAAACCTTTTAAGCTGTTTTAACAAATAGATTCGCTTCGATGCCTTATTTACTATTTTGTCCACATGTTCCTTCCATTTTAAATCCCTTGTAATAGATAAGTAGTTAAGCTTTTGAATGGCTTATCAAATTGTAAAGCAACTGGTCTTGATAAAATATCTGGTAAAATTTTAAAAGCTACTGCTAGTACTATTGCCTCATCACTTACGCATATTTTTAATCATGGCTTGATTTCAAATTGTTTTCTATACGAATGAAAAATGGCAAGACTTGTACCAATTCACAAAAAAGGCCCGCGGAATTTAACAGAAAATTATAGGCCAATCTCAATCTTGCCTGCAATTAGTAAATTAATGGAAAGAATAATGTATGACCTTGCAGATATACCAATATCTCAGTGATAACTCTTTACTTTCTGAACACCAATATTTGGCTTTCGCAAATTTCACTCCACTGCTTCGGCACTACTAGATAGTACGAACAGCTGGTATGTTAATATGGACCGTAAGAAGTTTAATCTGGTTGTTTTGTTAGATCTTAAGAAGGCATTTGATACAATTAACCATGGTATTCTATTGAGCAAATTAGAACTGAATGGCATAACGGGAAGTGCCTTGTCTATGATACGTTCATACTTATCTGATCGTAATAAAAAATGTCAGTTGGGTAACCTGATGTCAACTGAAAGGCGTGTTACATGTGGTATTCCTCAAGGGTCTATTCTTGGCCCTCCCTTTTCCTTATATACATAAATGACCTTCCAGAATGTTTAAATCAGGCTACTCCTCGGCTCTTTGCCGACGATACTAATCTTACAGTAGCTGGTGAAAGTATTCAGGAAATTGAGTTGAACATGAATAGTGATCTTATATGCATAAATGAGTGGCTTTTAGCCAACAAACTGAGCCCTAATGTTGTAAAAACAGAATTTATACTTATTGGTTCAGCTCATAAATTAAACAACCTTGTTACACAGCCAGATCTCAAAATTAAGTATAGGTTATCATGCGATGGCGAGTACAATTAGGGATTAATAGTACGAGTGATGTTTGGAAATGTTGCCAAAATTTTCAAACATCACGAGTACTATTAATCCCTAACTGTACGAGCAACATCGCATGATTACTTGTTTATTATTAGCATGACAAAATTTCCGCCATTTTGTTTGTTTTGGGAAAATCATTAATTGTACTGCAGTACAATTGTACTCCTCTCAACCAATCAGCATCCAGTAATTTTGTCATGCTAATAATAATCATGTTAAAATTAAACAAGTCTGTAACGCTACCGTACTTGGAGTAGAAATTGATGATAATTATCTTGGAACATGCAGACACATTGATAAAGTCGCTAAAAAAGTTACCTCAGGTCAAGACACTTTGATTTCTATTTGCAATGCCTTAATTAATCCTCATTTTGACTATTGCAGTGAAGTATGGAATACCATGGGTGTCGGAATTTCAAACAGGCTTCAAAAACTTCAAAATAGAGCTGCAAGGGTAATAATGAACTTTAGAAATGATATTTCTGGACCACCAGAGGCAATAAAAGCGTTAGGATGGGAAACTCTTGAGACTCGGCGAGCCAAGTCAAAAGCAAAATCAACGTACAAGGTTTTAAATGGCTTGGCTCCGAGCTCGCTTGCGGAACTGTTTGAACACAAGAGAAATATTACCCAACACGACCTCAGGGGCTCTTCTACCTCGCTGCAGTTGCCTCAACCAAAAACTGAAAAGTTAAAGAAAAGTTTTTCTTACGATGGAGTTAAAGTTTGGAATTCTCTACCTGCAGATGTGCGTAATTCGGATACATTGACAATTTTCAAAAATAGAATTCGTGCTCATACCTCCTAAATTCTGTCAGGAGTTAAATTTTGTGTAGCACTTTTTAAACTGTCCTGCAATTTAATTCTATAAATTTGCATGCCTTATAGACATATTTGTGTTTTGCGTAGCGTATCGTAGATGTGGTTACATTATCCTGCATGGTGTGTATGTAATGTATATAATTGTATACGTTCTTAAATATGTTATTCACACGCCCCTCGTGGAAACCAGCTTTAAAGTTGACGAGGCTAGCGTGTGATTTTTAAATAAAGTTTTACTACTACTACTACTACTACAACTGAGGAACATTTTGAATTTTTCACGCGTACCTTAAGCAATTAAGGGAGAATTTTAAGGAATCATATTTAGTTATCTGCCATTTGAGCCTATTTTGAGATTGGGAAGTGTTCTTCTCGTGAAAAGCGAGAGTAATATTGTTCCTCAATATTTCATCTGAAGAACTTCCTCAGTTGAAATATTCTCAGAGGAACCTTTCTTCTGGTTATCAGTATGACAGTGTATTACATAAATAACATGCAATCGTACAGAGCCTGACTTATGCTGTGAGGAACATATTTTTGGTTTGGAACCTCCTTATGTTGTTAAGAAGGAATGTTCAGTTCCTCGTTATACAATTAACTTTCCTGGCTTTCGTCTGGGCATAATTGTGGAAACTATCACAACTTTATTGTTGCACACGTAACGCACGGTCAACTTTTCAAATTGTTCTTACGCACGTTTGAGCCAAAATTGAGGAACATTTTAAAAAGGCAAATTTAGGATCCGAGGAACATTGAACACTTTTTCCAGGTCTGCCTACAATATAAGAGAAAACTGTACAATGACATCAAAACCACACGGCAGCCTAAAACTGTTGTTCAAAACAAAGGGTCTCACGAAATATTTTAAAACTATAGTCTATATATACAAATCTAAATTGCGCAATATTGGGAAATTCACTAGGCCTTTACACGACATCTGCCCCGTGACGTCATGAAGTCGATTAACCTGCAAATTAATCGCTACCAGCCGAGCAACGACCCTAGGTCTAGGCTGAGAGGCAGCCACTGCACTAAAATTCGGTTTGAAACAGTCATACGGTTTTTTTATGGAGATAGGCTGGCGCAGTCGTCAGAGCAAGCGTCCTTCACCTCTGATTCGTGGGTTCGATTCTCGCTGGGGACTTTACTCATGTGAAAAGAGTAAGTCAGCGCTCTGCCGAAAGTAGCGGGTTTTCTCCTGGCACTCCGGTTTCCTCCCACAGGGAAAGTTGACTGGGTGGGTTAGGATATATAGATTAGGAAAGTAATATCACAATTGTTTTAAAAATATATAGTGTAGGCTAAGTACGTAATATAGGTAAGCGAAAATCTTGATGTAATCGGTCACTGAAAAGCCGCGACGGGGAGTGAGCTGAATAATGTATGTTAGATAGATAGATAGATAGATAGATAGATATTTAATAGTTGTTCCCTACAGGGCTTTTCAACAACCATTTACATTACGACTACAGAGACATTACACAGACATGAACAGACCGAGGTAAACCGTGAGCTTACAAATGGCGCCTCTAGCAGCCGCTATTAGTTCATACCCCTTTTATATGATCTGCACATGCAACTAGGTGTTGATTTTGAAGAGGGGGGAAAACCGGAGGACCCGGAGAAAAACCCTCGAAGAGATCAACTACGACAACTCTATTCACATGAGTCCCTAATTGTTGCGAGTCGACACGAAGACTGTGGTAACCCATCCAGCCACCGACCTCGCCCGACCGGGCTTAACTTGGAACTTAGTGGTGAAAGGCGACGCGCTAGCCGTGTGCGCCACCCGTACTTCCCTATGTTCTAGCGCAATTGAGCATTAAAGTGATCTTAATTGGATGTAAACCCAAAATAGTCTACATATGCGCATAGGTCAATGACTATTGAGCGTTGATTGTGGTTGGGAAGATTACTCGAATTAATTACTTAATAACTTTAAAGATTAATTTGATAATTATGATAATTAAAGAAACAATTGTATTAATTGGCGCAATTAGTTACAATTGCAGTAATTAGTCCAATTAGTAACCATTGTATTAAATTAGTCCAATTAGTAACAAAATAATGTATTAATTATAAAGTTTCCGAATTGTGAAATCAGAATATCATCTGCCAGGTAGTACTTGTATTCCTAAAGCTCCAGGACTGTACGCGTTGGTGGTTTATAACGAATTTCTGTTGGACTGTATTCTATACGTATAATTCCAGGTACTGTAAAGTATGTAAAGCGTAAAGGGCGCCTGAACGATAAGCCTCTTTATAATATAGGCTTCGTACTAAGGTTCCCAAGGTATAATATCTTCTTTCATATGCTTTCTTAATGAGATAGCCTCAATATCCATAAGCTATATCGCTTCTTTTTGGCGGGGAATCGCTTAAAATACCTAATATTACACTTCAATCATATTACGACTAGGTCATGTTTTCAACCTGTTTATTTTGTTTTGTTTGTTTGCTTGGGTGCCTATCTGCATGATACAGTAAATCGAAAGGTATTAAACACCTTAATATGGACCAATCTATCAAATTTTAATTCAATTTCAATGAAAATGTGCCGAGAAATCTACAAAACATTTTGTCCTGCTACTGCTTTTCGAGCTGTGCAAAACTAAATGCAATAATGCGTGCACTAGTAATGCAAACCTGTTACAGAATCGTCTTCAGAGATATAAAAGGTCTTTTCATATCAATTCTTATAATTCAGTTCTTATTCTTAATACTGCATGCTTGACCTTCTGTCAGCAGGATATCATAAAAGGTTTTGGATATTATTGTTGTGAAAGTTTATGCAAGATTTTCTCATAGCTCAAGATAATATTAGGCCTTTGTGAATGCAAAGTCATATAATGTAAATCAAGATTTGCGCTCCACTTGAAGCAGTGCTTGTCTTGTCATAATACAACAGGTTAGCGTGTCAAATAGGATTTTGCATGAATGTCAGCAGCCCGCGTGGCATTCTATTGTGGGGGAGGAAGTTTTGTTTAAAGAGCGAGTTTCGTTTAGGGAGCGAGTTTACAAAGGCGCGCGCTCTAAACAAAACTCGCTTTCCCACAATAGAACACCTGCCACGCAGGCTAGAATTTTCGTATCAGTCAAAATAATGAGCGACTGGATGGCATGGAGAACAGTTGGATTCTCAAAACAATGAAACATTCCGCTCACTGAATAAGACCTGGATGACCCTGTTGTTACGCTAAGTGTAATGCAAAGGGCCACTGTGTTACGATCAAATTTTGTTCAAAAGGTGATAATTTATGCAAAAGCTCCTGCAGCTTCCTGCAGCTGCAATTCTTCCCTTTTCAAATGGGGTTGCGGGCAAATTAGGCCAGTATTCGCTGCATAACGTATGTTTGTCATCTCCTATTACAGTAAACTAGCCGTAACGATGGGAAAAGAGCAAAGCAAACTAAAACCTCGAGATCTTAACGAACTATCAAGAACAACGACATTCAGCGAGCAAGAAATCAAAGCTTATTACAAAGAATTTAGAAAGAACAGCAAAACTGGTTCTATGACGGTTGACGATTTCAAACAACTTTACTCCAATTTTTTCCCGGATGGGGACCCCTCGGAGTTTGCAGAACACACTTTTCGTGTTTTTGATCAAAATGGAGACGGGATATTGGACTTTCGTGAGTTGATTGTCTCGATGTCTGTGATGAAAAGAGGCAAGGTGGATGATAGACTGAAATGGGCGTTTAATATGTATGATATTGACGGTAATGGGTACATAACAAGGTAGGGATATATTAACTACTTATTAACCGAAAGTGAGGTCTTTACGGTAAAATATTAAACCGAGGTCTTGCCGTATTGACCGAGCGATAGCGAGGTCAATACGGCAAGACCGAGGTTTAATATTTTATACATATATACATACATTATTCAGCTCACTCCCCGTTGGGGCTTTTCAGTGACCGATTACATCAAGTATCTCGCTTACCTATATTATGTACTTAGCCTACATTATCTATTTTTACAACAGTTGTGATATTACTTTCCTAATCTGTATATTCTAACCCACCCAGTCAACTTTCCCTATGGGAGGAAACTGGAGTGCCGGAGAAATGAATCAGGGTGTGACTGTCGACCGAGGCAGGGTGCGTCCGTGCATCATCACTGAGGACCCCCGGCAGGGGCTGAGCTTGTCAGAAATTGTTTGAAAAATAGGATTGCCTAGATGGTCAAAGAGGCCCCCAATGGCCCAATATTTTATTTTTGTTTGATAAATGCCCTGCCAAATCCAAAATTTGGATATGATATGGAAATTGGCACCCACCCTTAACCCCTCTTGGCGAAAGCTAGGGGGGTGCGCACCCACCTGCACCCCCCAGTAAATCCATCCCTGATACATTTAAGACCTAGCCTAGCTTAGGCCCTCTGGCAGGAATCGAACCTGCGGCCTTGCGATTCCGTTGCAGCGCTCTAACCAACTGAGCTACAGAGTCCAGCTTTTGAGCATCAACCGCAAGTTCGTGTATATATATGTGAGGGATGCCAGTATGTGGTATATGGAGATTTTTCTCGGCATCTCGTTCAATGGGAATAATAGTTGATGGTGATTGTGGATGGAATATTCGAACGAAAATTTATGTACATTTAAATGTATATAAATTTTCGTTCGAATATTCCATCTACCAAACCTTTCAACAAAATATTATCCTAAATCTTTGCCCCAGAGACCAAATACATATAGATTTAACTTATTTATCATTTGACACTCCAGTGATCAGGTGATGAGAGTTTGTGTATGTTATATACAATTTTCTGTTTGCTGTAACATAAAAATTAAAAATCAACGCTTCAGTCCACTTATGTAGCTGAAGAATTGCGTTGTAGTCCATCGATCTCGTTCCAAAACAGTGATTCTTATATACAGTATATCATTAAAGTGGCTGTCAAGTCTGTTCTGCTCATGTCATAGACATGGGCGTGGTTTGTTTACATATTTTGCTTTCTAAAATCTGCACAAACACTTATTTTATTACTATCTAACAATTAGTTATTGCTTTATTAAAAAGATATTATGTATACTTTAGACAAGTACATGATAAGCTTTATGTTTCTTATCTTATCAGCACGATAACGTCTTGAAATAATAGACAAAAGTAAAGCATTTGGTCTTTGCTCTTAAAGCATATTGTAATTTATTTCACTCAACCCCAGAAATTGCTCAAAGTCTAGACGAATTTTGTCCTTACTCTTGTAAGAGGTTTTCTCAAAATTTTGCATTTGAAAATTGTCGTCAGTTTCTGGCTAAATGTTCGCTTTAGCAGTTCAATTTAAACTTTCGTGATCTGTATTCTGAATGCGTATTGAGCAACCTAGACCTAGGGCCTTTACTAGGCAGGTGGCGTATCGGTGGCGCCTGATTTGCAGGTTAATCGACTGCATGATATCAAACACAGTATCCCAAAACGGGAAGAAGCGGAAATACAAATAAGAAGGCCCTACAATCTTGGACATAACCCTTGAGACCATTACTCGCAATATTGCACACTGACAAAACAATTTCCTTACCCCCTCTCCCCCAGTTCAATGTTGTGAACAACCCCAAAACAATTTATCATGACACAAACTCGACATTTAGCAAACTCAAAAAAGCGCAATATGATTTTATAGGGAAGTTAAAATAAGGTGCGCATTTTGCATAGAGGGAAAGGTAGTCTCAACCAGTTATGTCCAAGATTGTAGGTCCAGGCTGCGTAATGAGCTAATGTGTGGGCCCACAGATTGGAATTTTAATTTAATTATCTATTGTTTGAAACAAAATATGTAAACAAAATACGCGCGTGAGCAGAACAGACTTGACAGCCACTTTAAGACATACGATGTATTAGTACGTTAATAGATAATGGGGCAATATAGAATGCGTACTCGTTTTTTCTCCAATAAAGAACAAAAGGTAAGCTTGCTCGAAGTCTCTCTACCGTCGATACCGCACCAAACATAGAAAGTTTATCAGTCGATTCCTTTGTAATGACTGCCTATACATGCTTCATTTTTAACACAATACATACTCAGTCATGTTTTATTGATTCGAATTGGTGGTTTAAACATAGTTTAATTCTTTTGCAACAGGGATGAATTACTAGATATACTAACAGCAATTGAGAAATTATCTGGCAGTAAAGATGACGGTACTTGTACAGCAGATATGGCAAATGATATATTTGAACGTGTGGACAAGAATTCTGATGGAAAGCTATCTTTGGAGGAGTTTATCGAAGGAGCCAAAGTGGACAATGATTTAGCCACTATGTTGGATAGCATATAATTCCCTAGAACGAAGCTCGCGATTGGCAGCTTTTACAATTTATTTTAACTATCGTGCATGAGATGGTGGGAAAATTTAATTATAGACAGGGTGTATAAAAAAACGGAATCCGTCTTTTATGATCCGTAAGAAATTATTTTAGTCGTGTTTTAAAGCTCGTTCATTTCTCTTTCTAACAAGTGGTTATTTTGTATAGCGCAAGCAATAACGGCACAAGAGAAAATATTTAGTAGAACACATAATTTTAGTCGAGTTTGAAATTCTTGAATTCGTTGTCACACAAAAGAAAGTACCCAGAAGTATTTTAAAAAACGTTTTAAAAGATATAATTGAGCTGTATAATCTATATTACACTCCTAAATCGATCCAAAAAATGTTAAAAACAATCTTCGTGCATTCCCTGTCGAACAGCGCCGCAAGTTAATTATAACGTAAACAGAAATTAGCAGGTTGGTGGCCGCAAACTGAAACTGTTTAAAGCAGCACAGTTGTGTGTGGAGAGTTAGTAATAAATCAAAAGTGGTACATAGGAAGCCGTATGTATACTTGGTTTTGATCGGCTATCAGCAAAAACCTTCGATTTTTTCGGGGATATTTTACGAAATGAGTTCGCTTATTTCAGGGCCGCTTTATTATTGCATCTCGAATTTTTAATTTTCCAATCACAGTCGCTTAAAATAATATTTTTCGTGAACCATTATATTCAAATTATAAAAGTAACCCACCGTTGGAAAGCTGAATGGCTAAGCTTTTTTTAGGACTATAACTGCTAGCTATATCATTTTCAAAATGTACATTTGAATCGGGAAGTCCGTTTTTTACACACCCTGTACATCTCTCAATTCTATCTATTTGCCTCCAATACATATAATGAATAGAATTCACATCAATTTGACATTAATATTCTGATAACCGCTGGTTGACCATCTACTGTACGATAGTGCATAGTGAAACCCAACAAGAGCAGGTTTCACTAAGCACTATTGAGTATTGTGCAGCAGATACTGTGGTAGTCCACTGGCAGTTATCAAATGGTGTTTATTCTTTTCATTTGATGTAGTAGTCCTGTATTTAGTGGCAAATAGATAGAAATTTGAGAGATGTGGTTTAATTTGCTTGCGGCCAAACCGGCACATCAACACTCGAATTAAAAACTCTAAACAAGTATATAGTATATACTAATTTATATTGAAGAATGCTTAGCTAACTCTAACCGTCAAACAACAGCTAAAAACAACGAATTTATTATACTCACATCAGTCACATGCCAATCAGAACCTTAAAATCTTTTATCGAAGCTTTGGGTTATATATAAACACTTTACTTCGCTTTGTGGGACATTTAAATCTGTAATTGCAACTCATTGTCGTTTTGAATTCGCCGCCATTACTGAGTTATTGAAAATGGTACGTCATATAACCACTAACAAAGTGTTTCACATGAAAAACGATTGATACTTTATTGTCTTTGTTAACGCTTTCCGGCTTTTTGCCAGAAGAATGATGTTCTAGACTTCTAGTGGCAATTTTTTTGGTGGTTCAATAGTTTAACGACATTCATGATTTCGTAGCTCCAATAAAACAGACTTTGCACAACTCAGAACTCGTGTTAAGCGAAGTAAAAATGGCCATCAGGCTTCAGTCAAAAGTTATTATCACAATTTACAACTGACATATTTTCAAAAAGAACTATACAAGAATACTTTACAATAACAAGATAACAATAAACATCATATCAAGATTTATATCCAGGTTCAAAAGTATGTAAACAGTTGTTCACATTGGTAGAAATCCACTTCTAGATTTGAAGAATAGAGTTAAATTGGCGATCTCTGTTATAAACATGTAATCAAGTAGAGTTGGTGGCTTGGTGCTTGAATGCTGATTTAATTAAATTTGAGGAGAGCTGATAGTTGATAGAGTATAAATTTTGTTCCTTTTCACTGGACATCTTCAATTAGTGATCGACGCTTGATTAAGGCCGGTCACCAGATAGGTTGCTGGATGATAACTTGCAAATTATCTATGCCTTTGGGTTGTTGGAGAAGTGGTTGGATATGAAATATTGGGTTGAACAAATATATCAACAGAAGGACGTGTTCCACTGTGGTCCTTGTATTGTTCACGATGTTGTTGAGCAGCCTGGAAATGATAAAATTGAGAATTTCATTAAAAAGCCATACTTGGTGGTCCAGTGTAGGTAATATTCTACAATAAGCTTCTGTGGTTTAAGCTGGAACTACCTACAAGAGATATTTCAAACGTGGTTACCCAGCTGTAGGTAGAGAGTCTAGATGGGGGGGGGGGGGGGGGGTACCCAAAACAATAAAGATATATTTTTTAGCAATTTAACACCTAACAGTATGAAATTTCGCATAACAGTAAAATTTTGCTAATTTCCTGAAAATGTTAAAACCACATAATTTCTTGCCCCATTCGATGTGTAACCTGCACGCAGGCTTGGACAAATGGGTAGGAGGTCGTGTAGACAAGTGATGTAAAGACTGTGAACGCAATCTGACCACTCTTTTTATAGTTTCGTATTAGTTTAGCGAGAAACTTAGTAGTCTTAAGGTCTTTTGATGGTATTTTTTGGAATGTGTTAGACCGCCTCTTTGTAGTAATTTCAACACTGAACTGCTAATTTTTCTATGACAGTAATTTTTAGCGTAGCAACATCAAACATTATAAAATAGGGGCATATAACAGTTAACATTAAACCCCATCTAGACCCTCTAGGTAATATTCTACAATTTTAAGCTGCCGTGGTTTGTGTCTGAACTACCTTAAAAAGATATCTCAAACGTGGGGGTGCAGTGTAGGTAGTATTCTACACATAGGCGGATTTTCAGATTTTGCTCTGGGGGGGTGCCGAAAATTTAGGGGGGGTGCCAAAACTTTAGGGGGGGAGGTGAGCGACAGGGTGCGTAGCGCCGCCGAGCAAGCTGCAGCAGGGGTCTGGGGGCACAGTTGGCAATGGGGGTAAGGGGGCGAAGCCCCCAGAAAATTTTGAGATTTTTGGTCAAAATCCTTATTTAGTTCAAAATCCTTGTTTTTAGTCTTACTTAGTTCAAAATCTTTATTTCAATCACACTACTGTCATTTATCCCAATGAGCATTTAAATTTTTTTGGGGGGGTGCAAATTTCTCTAGGGGGGGTGGAGAACTTTTTGGGGGGGTGCAAAATATTTTTGGGGGGGTGCGCACCCCCCCAGAAAATCCGCCTATGATTCTACAATAAGCTGCCGTGATTTGTGTCTGAACTACCTGAAAAATATATCTCAAACGTGGTGGTCCAGTGTAGGTAGTATTCTACAATAATCCACTGTGGTTTGTGTCTAAACTACCTGGAAAAGATATCTCAAACGTGAGGGTCCAGTGTAGTAGTCTAGGACCTGTAAAGGAGTTTGTATGCATTTCATTTAGGACAGATTATCTCAACTGTTTTAGGGTAAAATGACCATGGCGGTCAACATGGCATATGTGCCAAAACCCGAATCCGGGGCGAAAGTCCTGAAAATGACCACGCCCAGAAACGGCACTGTCGGCATAGCTCTAAATCCTGAACTGCCAAAGCTACAGCCTTTTTGAATTGCTTATAGTGTTTAGAATGGTTGCTTTTATGGGTGGTCACTGGAGGGTGAAATTTGTCTAGGTATCATATTTTACAAGAAAATGACTATGCACCATCCCAGGTCAACTGCTAATTATGTATCAAATCACTCATTCACCTGGCAAAGTCTATGTTTTCTTATTTCCTAAAAATTTTTGTCATAGGATGAAAAAATATGCTTATTTTAATATAATTATTATAAATTTCATAAGGAATGATATTGTTTTGTTGAGATATAACACATTTCATTTCACTTACCCCCCGCCAGAACACGATCTCATGTACTGAACTTGTACAGAACTTGGAAATGGCCGCCGGACGATATACAATACTATTTCAGTGAGTGTGCCCCAAAACCCCTAAGACCTTATGCTATATAGAATAATGTTTCAGTGTTTTAAGATTTCTTAATTAACTGGAGTTTTTTAATTTTCTTAGATTAATCCCTGACAAATCTTTTGAAATTTTGCTTATTAATATTTCAACAGTACGGTTGAGTGATTCGGCGAGGCGATGTTATTGGATGGTTGCTTCATTATGGCAAAAATCATTGTCTCTTCACCGTGCATATAAAACATGAAAAAAAGAGTAGGACAAAGGCTTGGCCTAGTTTCCAAACCATATCTTCATTGATTAAAGTTATAATGTAACTCTGGTTAAAACTAACACAGTTTTCTTGGAGGGCATGTAAAGTGAAAAATGCCAAAAATTTACCTTACTAAAATCTCTAATTTCTTCTTCACGAGAACTACTATTCAGAAGATCGTGTTTATGTTGCGGTTGCCATCGTTCCCAGGTTCTTGGCCGTGTTCCGATGACACGACTCGGGTCGTGATCGTAATAAGTCGGAAAGGGTATCTGGGCGTCTCCTCCCCTGCCATTCACGCCCAATGTGCTGTCTTGTAGTTTGGTTGAGCGATATTCGGATAGTAATCTGGCTGAGGTGTTACCGTACGTTTCACCATATTGGAAGTTCTCCTGATGTACGTGGCCAGTGTAACTGAAAATGAGATGTGCATCGGTAAAGTGAGCCTCATGTGCATCAGGGCCGGATTAACCACGTGGCAGATGCGGCATATGCCGCGGGCCTCGCGCTTATGGGGGCCTCGCGCTTTACTGTGCCACGCCCATTTTTACGAGAACACGCCCATTTTCTATTGGGACACGCCCATTTTAGGTGCCTCGCGAATTTAGATGCCTCGCGAATTTAGGGGCCTCTCGAATTTAGGGACCTCGCGCATTTAGGGCCCCTAGGGTTGGTAGTTAGCCCCAGGAAAATATGCAATACCCGTATGCATGTAATCTCCAGTTGCGCTGAGCTGTTATATGATCGTATATCTGTTTATACTTGTTGACCCAACGACTGGGCTAGGCAGGCCATTGTCACGTAACGGAAAATTATTCAGAAATCCTGGTGGAGATAGCTTGGCTGCGAAATTGCGGATAAAATTGCAAACAATTATTTAACAATTTTGTGTGTCTTTGAATTCAAAGGTTTTCATTCGGGGGGGGGTCGTGGGCCTCGCGCTGAAAATCTGCCACGGGCCTCGCGCGACGTTAATCCGGCCCTGATGTGCATATAATGATTCTCATACAGTATTTTTGTGATATTGCAGTATACAGACGATCCGGAGCGTACCATTACATCCACATAAGCTCGACGTCATGTTTTTAAAATGGACACAAACGTTAAAATGGTTGAACATTGCGTAAGACTGGATATAATCCAAAATAAATTAAAGACTAATATGGTAGATGTTATGCATGTATATAGACCACTTTCATAATTCAGATGAGTTTAAATATTCTTTTATGTGCAACTTAATAAGCCTCATTGACCTCATTCAGGTTAATAAATTATATTCAATTTCAGTCACAGAAACGAGGCTGATAAGGCTTATTAAGATGCACATAAAAGAATATTTAAACTCATCTGAATTATGTAAGTGGTCTATGATCGATCCAACGGATCTATTAATTCTGCTAATGGTCTATACAACACTAATATTTCAGCCTCGGTGACAAGTAACTTTACGAACAAACTTGAGCTTAGCTCTTCTTAATAGTAGAGCACCTTAAGGGCCTGTTAAATAAACCATCCTAAAATCGTCTTACATTGTTGGTCCATTGAACAATGCTGGACGAAATTTTTTTTATCAAACTTGATCCAAAATCTTTCAACATTACCAAACATAGTGACTTAGACTTAGTGTTCAAACAAACTCAACATTGGTCAATGTTGAATGATGCATATTGGACCAACAAAGCCAAAGGTTTGAACGGACCTTAAAACCTAAACTTCAGAAAGCAGAAACTGTGCTAAATTTGTGGGCCGCAGAAATGACTCACTGTGCTCAGAAATGAATGAACATCACGTAGTAATATGTCTGGATAAGATGAAAAATGATCCATCTAAACATGAAATTATTAACTTTTGAAACATACTATACGACCTTGCTTGACCTCAGTCGACTGGCCAACAGTATCAATTAAATTAAAACTAAACTTAAGACAATGCTTAGTGGCGTGTGAAAAGGCCTTAAAACTCATGTAGCTACCTCGCTTTGTTAACTTACCCAGGCAGATGTCTTGGATGTTTATAAATCTCTGGATTCGTCGTTACAATCGGGAGTTTATTCTGCATTCTTGAAGCGATGTATTTTGATGAAATTCAAGACAGTTTTGTTTATGTTTGCCGACCCACATCAAGCCATCACCAAGGATACATGAATATCATTAATATACTGTATGCAACCTGCAGAGGATCTGAGTCCCCTTGTTAAATTGTTTCTATTTAGAAAGTTCTTTGTATTTTTTGAATCAAATTTTACATTTTAGAAAGATTTTGATGTTGGGTAAGGAATGGTCCATAATTTTGTCATTTTATAATAAGATAATAAACCATGTCAATGATGTCATGTATTTAAAAAACCCTTCCATATTAAATTCATTAATAGAGCATGGTTCCGTGTACTCTACCGAATATAAAGAGCCGAGAATTAGTCAATTATTCAATCTTTCATACACCCTTCACGGCCACGGGATAATGTCCAGGAATCATACTTAATCTAACATGAAAAATGTGAGTTATAATTAAAAGACTGAGGACTCCATGTTCAGCATGTCACAAAAATTTGCAGCGAAGTTGGTAATAAAATAATTTCATGTTTTTGCCGCACGTTTCATGATATAAAATTTTGCAGCTTTCGCCGAACAAAAGCTACAATCATGGCCAAATGTCAATGTGGAACGCGCGCGAATATTGCGAGCACGTGCGCGAATTATTCCTTTGTCATAGAAATATTAACAATAAAACTGATCTCCCTCTTCCCCCTTTTCAATGTTGCTGTTCTGGTTAATATGTTTCATTGTGCTATCACTAGACTAGACAAATAACCACAAACACAACATTGAAAGGGGGAGGGGGTGGGGGGTTGTGTTTAATGTGAAAGATAATAGGTATAAAAATAGATTATTCGTTCCAACAACATTTGGCCACGATTGTAGAAATCGTTTCACGTGATCATATCTGTGACTTCTGTGTACAATATCATGCAAATCATGGCGTGCAGGGAAGTACCCGAGGGAAATACCCGACAAGTAATGTTAAGGGAAATCCCTTGACATACCGCCCTGCAGAAACAGAAAGTAGCAGCTGATATAATCTTAGTAGGGACAAGCAATTATTTGGGCAAATAAGAAGATACTAGATTAAAATTGAATGTAAGGTTTGAGCATGGTTGAGTAATATGTATATGGAAAAAGCAAACAAAATATCAAATATATTTTATATCACATGTCAGGAATTCCCCGTTTTAAATATAAATTACCATATAGGGATTTCCCCCCAGCTTTCCCATACTATATATAATCAGTTGCAACGAATACGTAAGGTATTCGAGACTCGCGCTGATATCAAGAAGTGGTCAAGAAGCAGTCAATGTTAATCCGAGTTTGGAATTAAACGATACACTTTGGGTAAGTCTGTTTATGTTTTTTTTACTGCACAAGCATTAGGACTATTAAGGCAACATTCTCAGGAGACGAGATGAATTAGAAACCGTACTTAAATTTGTTAAGTTCGCATAGGACGCATAAAATCGAACAAATTCGAGCACAGATAACCGTACGAATTGCGGCGTGTGAACAAATCGAACTGAGCGAGTTTGGATACGGTTTCAAATTCGAAAGTGAACCTAATCTTAAATTCATGTATACGATTGCTTTCAGAACCTCTGGTAAAGCGTCCCCGGCTCTGCACTGACCGCATTTCATGCAAAACTATCGGCGAAATATCAAAGATAATTTATTCAATAAGACTACTTTTCACAATTGAGGCCGGACGAATTTGGAACAGTATACGCAACTCAGGGGTCAGCCTAAGAAACATTTAGAAATGTCCATTTTGGCGGCGGAACAGGCAATGGGCCGCCAATTCCCTTGCGTGGGAGGGGGAAGTTGGCTAGCCTGGCTTCAAGCACAGTGTCACAGGGTTATCCCAAAGATAGACATTTTTAGGAATTTGTTAAGATATATTATTATTATTTATAGTTCTTTAACAACGGTAGCCTTTCAGCATAAAAACTGATTTTCAAAGGGCCGTTCAATTAGATAATTACATGGATAAAAATAACATAAACAAGTAAATGTACTCATTGTGCATACTAACTCTTATGTGTTATACAAGTGGACAAAGGCCCGTTTAACTAAATATTTTAAGTTTAAAAAGTATTCAAGCGTACAAACTCTATATTACACAAATAATCAGAATTATATATTTATAAAATAATTGCAAGACCTCCCACAGATCCACAAAACGTCACCTCAAATTGGGTTTGGTAAATTCCTGGACAGTTGTGGCTGCCTGCCAGTAATATCATTTGGCAAGTTGTTCCATGCGGAGGCTCCTCGATATGAAAAGCTCTTTTTCATGAATTCAGTATTTGGCTTATCCAAGTGAAGTTTACAGTCGTTACTCCTAAGATGGTATGCATTGTTGTGGTTAATGATAAACATTTTTGATATATGTTCCGGTAGTTCCCCTCGCAGTGCTCTAAACGTCATATTGATGTCACGTTTTTTGTACATGTTTTCAATAGCTTCCCATCCTAGCTTTTCAAAAATTTCTCTTGATCTTATTTCGTAATTCGAACCAGTTATTACCCTAGCTGCTCGTTTTTGCATTTTATAGAGTTTATCAATGTGAGCACGACTACCGTCATTCCACACAAAATGTGGTAAAACCAGTCCATTAAACATATTAATGAGAGTGTTTTGAGAGACATATGGTCTTGCTCTTTTTAACAGTGCTATAGATTTGGAAATTGTTTTACATTGAGCGTCATTATGTTCTTTCCATTTTAGTTATTCGTTAAGAGTGATTCCTAAGACTTTTTTGTTTGTCACCTGTCTTATAGTGTGATTGCTAATTAGAATGTGTGGATCTTCGGAGTATTGTTTTAATTTCCTTTTTGAGGCTATTAGCATAAATTCAGTTTTATCAGTATTTAGTGTCAGTCTATTAGTCTCAAGTCATTTGTTTACGTTATGTAAGTCTTCGTTAATCCTATTTTCTATTTCCTTGGGGCTTGGGTGAAGTTCCAGTGCATGAAATGCCGCTGGTATCGTCCGCGAACATTGAGGCTTGTGTTTGCTTGAGACAGTTAGGAAGGTCATTGATGTATATCAAGAAAAGCAAGGGACCAAGATTAGACCCTTGGGGAACGCCGCACACTATGCCTTTTTGTTCAGACCTAGTAGTTTGAATTGTACATATTTGTTGTCTATTGCTAAGATATGAGTTAAAAAGGTCCAAGGACTTCCCTCTAATTCCATACTGCTCAAGCTTTAATAAAATAATTTTATGGTCTACAGTGTCAAAAGCCTTCTTAAGATCTAAAAATAATACACCATTTATTATACCCTTATCGATATTTAGTAGCCATTGATTCACTGATTGTAAAAGTGCAGTTTCAGTGGAATGCCCCGGACGAAAACCTGATTGTTGGTTTGAGATAATTTTGTTATCATCTAAGAAAGTAAACAGTTGGTCATATATTAATTTCTCTAAAACTTTTGCTATAGCTGAAATTACCGAAATTGGTCTATAGTTTCCACAATTAGTTTTATCGCCATTCTTGTAAATTGGAGTAACTTTAGCTAACTTCATGTCTTCGGGAAATACACCTGTACTCAAAACTAAGTTGAAAACATGACCAAGAGATTGAATTATGGTATTTCCTGCAGCTTTTAATAGCTTATTACTTATTCTGTCAAGGCCTGGTGTTTTACTTGATTTCATTTTATTAAGTATGTTGATCAGTTCCGCCTCTGCAGCAGTATATGAAGGTGTGCACGAACACCTACAATGTTGGAATCTGAATGATGATTAAAATTTCTAAATACCTGGTTTAGGTAATTTTGGAAGTCTGCAGTTTTGAAATTTTTAAACTGCCTTGTATGAATTATTTTTGGTTTTTCTCTAGGGATTCCAATCTTCCTACATATATAAACCAAGCTATGGTCGCTTATACCTATTTCTATGACCCCTGAATCTATGGTTTTTAAATCGTCAATTCTAGTGATTATGACATCTATCAATGTTGCTGTTGAGTCAGTTGTTCTTGTGGGTTTGTCGATATGTTGTTGGAGTTGGTAAATATCTAACAAGTCTTTAAAGTATTTAGTGTTACTGTTGTTGGTGTTTTCCTTCAACAAGTCACAGTTGAAGTCCCCTGTAATAATGATTTCTTTGCTTTCGTTTTCAATCCTTTGAAGAAAGTTCTCAAAAAGATTAAGTAATTCTATATTTGCACTTGGTGGGCGATACCAGGTGGAAATTAGCAACGGTTTGGTTCGAGGTTTTCTAATTTCAAGGCAAATTGCTTCCACATTTTCTGGTATTAAGTCAGATCGGTTTGTGTAAAATAACGTTTCGTAAGTAAAGTGCGACTCCCCCACCGTACCGGTTTCGATCAAGTCTTATCAGTTCGTACCCTAATATTTCGACTTCAGAATTGTGTATAGAGCTGTCCAGTCTAGTTTCATTGATACACAATATGTCAAAAGGTTGATTGTGCACGATAAATCTATGCACGAAAAGGCTGGAAAACTTGGAAAAACAGGTAGGTTGATCATTTATCGCGCATATCTCGATTTTTAAATTCAGGACACCTTACGTCGTATAGACAAGGATAGTCCGGCCAAATATCTGCTATCTTGTCTTCCAACATTGCCTCAGCCACCAAATCACTACTCGCCGCCATTTTATTTGTCGCGCTTAGCACTTCTACGCATGCGTATTCGTATGACATTGTAAGGCGGTAGCTTTGCACGCGCGCACACTTGGAGGAAATGTTCACTCGTGCACAAAATTGTTCAACATGTTGAATATCAGGTGCCGATGGCACGCGTGAACAATAGCGCTCAAAACGCCACCGCACACTGGGGGAACTTGCTTACCGGCCAACAGTCACGAGTGAAACTTTGCTAAGCTGATAGCTCTAGTGTGCGGCGGGCTTAAGATAGTCAATGACTTAAGTGTAGTTTAATGTTTCTGGCTAATGATCCACAGCCTTTCTTATTTAAATGTAACCCATAATTGTTTAGCTGGGATTTATCAATATTACCATTATCGATAAATCCCCAGTTTTGTTCAAAGCATGTTTTAGATAGTAGATCATTATATGTCATTACCTTGTCATCCATTCTTGCTTCGTCACTTCTTGTAATGACCGATGAGAAGGTTAGTGAAACTTCATTGCATTCTTGTTCAATGCTTTTCCCAAGTTTGAGGACGGATTCGATTAAGGTCTGAGGTTGCTTGTTTTTTAGGTCATTAGTTCCTACATGCATAATGATACAACTGGGATTTGTTAATAGTGTTGGCTTAACGTAGTGAGCCATGTCATCGGCCTTAGCTCCGGGGAATGTTTTGATGCTAATTTTCTTGTTCAGCCCGTTTTGTAATCGCCTTGGATTTAAATGCTTGGTCATCGAGTCGCCCATAATAACAACTGATTGACTAGAGTCTGATTGTCTATGTATCTTGCTGAATCTTGGATTTCGGGTATCTTTTAGGCCTCCGCTCCTTCGTCTGTCATTGCTAATTCTCCGAGTACCCGAGTCGTTCAAAGGTGGTACTTTGTTCACTAACTTCGTTGCCGCCTCTATGCATATCATTCAAAGTTGCATATCGGTTTGTTGTAGGTATGCCGCATTCTTGAATGTCAATTGCTTGTCCGTCTCATAGGTATCTCTAGTCTGTGTCTTTCTTCGATGTTGCCAGTCATGCTGAGATATGTCAGATCTTGAATCAGTTTGCAATAATCTTATTGCTGTTATCAAACTTAATCGTTCATTGTCATTCTCCTTAATTTTAGTATTTAGGTCAGAAGCTATGAGGGATAAGCTAGTAACTTTATCTCTAAGCGCCTTGTTCTCTGCCTTTAATTCCTGCTTTTCCTGTCGAAGGGAGGATTTGAAAGTATATATGATCATAATGACCAATTCAAACAATATATTAAAAATTGAATGTTTAGATACTTTTCGAGTTTGTGAATTCAACATGTTTTCTCCAAAACTCAATTTTTAGAACTGCCCATTTTAGGTTTTAGAACTACCCATTTTACAATTAGAACTGCCATTTTGGAAAATGGGAGGCCTTAGGATGACCCCTGCGCAACTGCTTTGTCCAGGTCCATTTGTTCACACAGGAACAGTTTGGTGTGCTCCAAATTAAATCGTCCGGTCTTATTCCTCCGATGTAAACGCAAGAAAAAATTGTACAAATTTTAAGGCCATGTTACACGCAGCCATTTTTGCTGCAACTTGCAACGCAATTTCTGCACAGAGGCATGCATTTCACTCCGCCGATATTATCATTCTCATTCAATTCTTTGTTGCCTTCTGGGCAATGTTTAGCATAAAAGATATCGGCAAAGTAAAACGAGATCGATGCTCACAATTTCTTTGCGAACATACGTTTTTCCTAACATCGCTCTGTGTCCGAAATGGCTTTGCAAGTGGCAGCAAAATTGCCTCGTGTAACATGGCACGAAGTATGATCTCGAACTCATCCGCTCTCGTGTAAACGAAACCTGAAGAACTAAATTTAAGTATGGAAAGTTTTCGCACTAATTATCAAACTCCTCAGGTCTTACAGTTTAGATGGAAAAACCTAATTTATCAACGTTGATATGAATCTTTTCTGTTGGTTGTCAGATTCAAGAAGTAAGTGGATTCTATTCCGTTTTGGCTAATCTTTGAAGTATGTTCTTTAATACAGCCACAGGTAACGCAAATAATCAATGGACCATTCCCCTATTAGACTAACTTTTGAACTACGAAAACTTTTAAAAAAGTGGTAACGGTTTTGCGTGCGTAATACAAAAATATACAAAATGTACCAACTTCACAGCGCTATATTTTTCACATTTTACAACATTTCGCAACCAAACTTTGCAATTTTACTAAACTTAGGATGCTCTTTCCAGCTGTACTGATACAATTTCCTAGATCAAAAGTTAGTTTAATAGGGGAATGGTCCATTATTTATAAATAATTTCACTCGTTTGTAAATTTATCGCAAATAGAAGCGGGTTGATTATCATTAAGGTATCTATTTTTAAACTAGGGCGGACTCGGAAATCAGTGACAATGCTGCAAAGGAAAGTGATCTAAAAAGTAGACTGAATAGCGCAACCTATTGTCTACTGGTGCAGAAAATGAAGCCAGTTAAACTTTGCTAAACAATAGAAATCCGCCATTACAAGTGGACCAAATATACTGGAGAAAACGTCTTCAAACTTTAAAAATACCAGACTACAACATTATTTCAACATATGAAGCATCAAATATACTTCAAGCAATAAATTTATCTCATTAAACGCTAAAAATGTTGTCAGTTAAACCCTTAGTAAAGCTGAATTCCAGCTCCGGCCATATACCTAATCCAGTATTATCTCAGTAATCCAACCCCTTACACTACTTATCATTTTCCGGAAAGTTATATAAAAATTAGCCAAATTTCCCTAATCCTGCAAACATGCTCAAATTGTTCAAATAAATATATGTTATTTACCGGGTGGGAGGGCCGTACTGGAAAAATATTTTCCCGAGGCCTCAGAAGCGGCCCGAGACCGAAGGTCGAGGGCCGCTTCTGAGGCCGAGGGAAAATATTTTTCCAGTACGGCCCGACCTAAACGGTAAATAACGTATTTATTTTTTTCGACGTTTTCGTAACTGGTTGAAGCTGAAATTGGCTCGTTTTCCACAGAGTTTAAATCGTCTGGGTAGTAAAATTCGCTCTCACTATGATAGGTATCATCGGAGAACATTTTTTTGACTAGTTTGACCAATTTACATTCTCATTAAATCAATTTTCAAAATTTAAAGACCACTTTGTAAAATTTTGTAAACAAAAAAATAACTCTCCTGCCCGCGGCCTAAATATCGTAAAAAGCCGCCCGCTCGTGTAGCCAATCAAATTGCAGGAAATTACAAAATAACACTTCCGGACCGAAAGTAAAAAAATAAACCATGTTATAACCTTGCATACCCAAAATATGTTGGTCAAAATATTTTTAGGACTTGATTTTAACAGTCCAACGACTTCTTCCAAACTCAACAAGTTTATCGATGATCACCTGCAGCCAACTACAGAATTCAACACTGAAATGAATGAAACAGTGGATAATATATGCAGTTTCCTACAACGTCACTTTAACCCAAAGGAAATAGTAAAGGTAGGCATCCGTTAAGGAGCATCTTGGTATATATAACAGTTATTACTGTACCTTTTTACCTCTGTTTGTTTGTTTGTTTGTTTGTTTGTGTTTGTGTCTTTGACAGCAGGATGGTTAAGTAAATAAGTGGGAGCCGGGGGGGTGCTAATAATCCTTACACTGAAAATCTGGCAGTGTTGTGACAACACCAAAAAAGTGTACACGTACACTGATTAGGTGTAAATTGAAATTCTACACCGTTTAAGTGTAACATTGCATTTTCGCAATGTAGTTAGACACCACCGCAGTGTACAATAACACTGCTTTGGTGTAAAGTAGGAAAATATCTTGCTGACACTTATTTTGGTGTAAACTTACATTAAAGGGTGTATGCGAGTTAACACATGTACACTGTGAGAGTGTATATACACACCTGTTTAGTGTAAAATATGGCAACACTCTTTAAGTGTAAAGTTACACTTCGCCTAGTGTATCATTACACCAACGATAAGTTAAAATACACCACTGTGGTGTAAAGTCCAAACTGCCATGAAAACACTAGTTATGGTGTACATTTACCTTGGAACAGTGTAATTTTACCTAGTCTTTTAATTTTTACTAATTTACGCCTTAATATACTTGTTTGATGTAAAATATGTTACCACTCATTCAGTGCAAAGTTACACATAACCTAGTGTATCCTTACACCTATATGGTGTTATCGTTTATCTTGTTGTAGTGTAATTTTACCCAGTTATATGGCGTATTAGTTTAAACTTTGAATGTAAAAATTAAACCCTTCATTGTAAAACCATCTACCAAGAATGTTGGTTTGGCTGAAATTGTACCAATCTGATAATAGAATAATATACGTTTATTCCCTTTTTCGAAAAGATAAAACTATTTTAAAATTGCCAACTCAGCAATGTCAGTAAGAGATCGTGCATGCACTGGGCACTGCGTCGCTTTGAGAAATTGAAATTGTTCTCTTTCATCTGAAATATTTTATGGTTAGCATTTTCCCGATTTATTATTGTAAGAAGAAGAAATCTTTCCCCTCAAAGTGCAGAATGATATTCAAGAACTCACAGGTAAGATTTATTTTATGTTTAATTTGTTATTTACGTTTTTTAATTGCAAAATATCGGCAGTGATGTTTTGTGTATATTGTCACTGTGAATTCTGTGTGAAATTCCGTTAAAGGACATTGGCAACGAAAATTTTTATTGCCTATTTTAAAAGTGTTGCACCACCTAACAATGGATATGGTACTAATTCCTTACCAAAGTCTTTTGTTCATGAGTTATGTGCATCTGAATTCACCGAAAATCTATATATCGTCCGCCATATTGGACAAAATTTAAAAAAAATTATCTCCGAGTCAAATTGCCGGATGTGACGTCATTAGATGGGTTCAACCAAAACAGCAATATATTTTGTAGTGTGTTTATCTAGATTTGTTGCATTTTTATAAGGAAATTGTAGGTTTTTATTAATGTGATGGAAAATATTCACGAGAACCAAGTAGGAGAAGTGTTGCCTTACCAATATGAACCAGAACCGGGGTCAAAAACAAGCAATTTAAGCGATGAAAGCGATTCCGAACAAGGCAGTGATTTGTCTTCGTCTGACGAGGAAGTCGATCACGAATTTGAAAGAGTAAATGCTTGGCGCCTTGAAAGTCTTAGTTGGTGTAAATGTGGACATTGCGCTTTATCAACAAAGGCTATTGAATGTTTTTGTTGCCATGAGAAAGCGTTAGAATACGACGAATATGAAGTACTTCTTGACCAAACAGAGGCACAAGGCGAAACATGTTTGACAACACATCCGGACTTTAAAGACAACATGCTATCAGAAGGTGTACTGAAGATAGATGTTTGTCGTTATCTTGAGGAAAACTGGCCTCTTGACGATGGGGATCTTGAAAAAATACATAAACTGTATCGACTGGTGGCATATCAGCGATGTTCCCGCTGGGTTTTCCAGATTTTGGGGAAAAAGAAAAGAAGACCTTTTCCTGCTTGTGTTTACTCGAGAATACGAGAACGCTTCGCGTCGCCTAATGGCCTTTATACGCATTTTAAATATGCCAAAACATCAAAACGGTAATCTTTTATGTTACATTTAATAAATGGCACTTTGTGCAGTTGCTACTAAATTAATATTTTAATATTACTGGTAAATATATTTACCCTTTATAAAATCTGGACAAAAGTGAGGTGTTTTCCTAATTAGGGTAAGGTTATAAATCTATTCTCTCCGACCATATAGACAAACCCAAATTTTCAATTTTTACTAAATTATAGACTTTTCTCCACTTTAACCTTACCCTAAATGGGAAAACACTTCACGCTTACATAAAACCTTCACTGCCATGAACCCTAAAGTGCTAAACCTTGTATCCACAACCCCCACCTCCCCTCAATATATACAATAACCCTAAACCTAATTTACATATTTACAATGAAGTAGGAAGTGCCTGAATTTGCCTCATTCACGATTTTTACACTTTGCTTCACTGCACTTGCATTTGCTGTCACACAGCACTTCTATCGCCCTACAATTGCACTTTATTGTGGCACATTTTCCTTTGCAAGCACACGGCTTAGTCTCTGATCTTTTATCTTTACTTGTAGGTAGGGCTGGCGTACTAAACCGTGACTTTCTGCTGGCAACCACCTGTTCCTTTGAGGGTCGCTCCTTTCCTTCCAAGTACTGCTCAACAAGAGATTGTGGTTCAGCAGGTAGCATGTCATTTGCATTAACTTTGGCCTTCTTCAGTGTTGGGTACTGACTTCTCAATTGAATAACTTGATTCAATATCAACTGTACATATCCTATAGAATTAGATTTTTGAACTTTTTTAACTTATAGTAGATTGGGTAATAATATATTAGGGGGACTTGTTTAATACATATTTTAACAAATATTCAGATATGAAATTCTCTTGATTGAGGCAAGGAAATTGATAAACTTGTTGCTTTGATATACATGTTTATGTCCAATTCACTTTTTCAAGACTGTGTGTTGGAAGAGTGAATTGGACATAAACATGTATTTCAAAGAGCATTCGTCACACAATTTGTCATTGAAGGGGAAATTAAATTCTTACCATAGGTGGGCTTTTCCTTCAACGGTTTTGCGACAGCCTTTTCCCCTTTAAATGCTTTTGGATAAGCAATTGCCCATCTCAGCGTTCCATCAGCAGTTGTTGCTTGCTTCCTGTTGCTATTTTCATTGAAGTGCAAGTTTGAACAGTACAATCTGTTACAGGAATACAAAAAAATAATAAGCACTAGTATACAACGTTTGTAGTTTGTGCAACACACTCAATTCTCATGTGAGTTCAGTTAGATCTAACAGGGGCTACAACCATAACACATTCTTAAAATGAGACATTAAAAGCTATTATTATACACTATCAGGCAATGAAAAACTCACCTTGCACTTAATGAATGATAGGAATGGTAGGTGTTCTTTGAAGCAAGTGTGTTGTCCAAAGCGTGTTTGGCCTCCAAACCAGATGTCTGGTGGTATTGTGATAATTTGCGAATTGCTGCAATGAGTCGAGGTCTTGTTAGCATTTCCTCTAACATTTTGTAAGCAGCTGATCCTGTAATATACATGTACATAAAGAACGATCAATGTATGATACTAGACAACAATGCACATCAATGCTGGATGTTTTACTAGTTGAGTGGGTGGGGGGTTCTTGGGATGAGTTAGTTAGTCAGCCTTGACTACCTAAACCCATAGTTAATTAAATTTTGCTTGACCTTGTTTAAGCCATTCTCTTTCAAGTGTGCCATGAAGACATTCAATGAAGATCTTATGACCAGCATGTTCGTGAATGTTCACAATATGGTTTAGAATGCTGCGCCATTTTTCTTCTCTTTCATCTTCTGCTTCACTTGAGGCACCAACCCAATAGATATGATTAATGATTGACTGTCAAGTAAATGAAAAAAAAATATGAATGAGATTGGCCGTAATGCACAATCTGCAACACTGTACAATTATCCAACTAATTTGCTGTGTATGCTAGTTTTTAATGCTTATAAGGAATATAATTATGTATTACTTACCCCAATCCATGGCTTAATTGACTTAAATTTCTTTTTCTTTGTAACCTTTGTCAATTTCTTTTTCTCACCTTCAAAATGGCAAAAAGAATTAATTGTAAAGAAAATTATTTAATATACAAGATATATGGAAAGGAAGCATACCAACCAAATATGTTGGTAATTATCATATGGACATAGGATTTTGAGCTCTAGCTAGGGTGACCTATCACAGTGTCTGTGTAAAATATGATGCCCGTGTCAGATTTTACCGAGAGATGTCCTTTTGGAACCATTACACCCAACCACCCTTGGTTACCTGCAAAAATCAATAATATACAGACATACCATAATTATAATGTTATACCTTTTGCTACATGCCAGACATCATAAGCATGCTCGATATCTGGCTTCTCCTTTGCCATAAATGCTGAGACTTGGATGTGACGATCTGTCACCAACTTGGTAACATCAACCTTGTTGTCCTCCAAGCATTTCATTTGCCTCTTCAGAGATTCAAGCTCCATGGCATTTGAATTTTTTACCTCAGTAGACTGTTAAAATATTTTTTTTAAAACACAATTATTATGTTTAGGCAATTAGAATCTAAACTTTACTAAGCCAGTTTCAGATGTCCAGCTTTTCATGTACAGACAGTGTTAATCTGAATCAGGAGGAAACGAGCTTAATAGTTTAGGTTATAGATAGCGGGTACATTAAACGGTTGGACATCTAAAACAAGATATAATTATTTCTCTTATTGAAATAATCAATAGACCTTACTGTTTATTCGCTTTTGACCCAATGGCCTCGTTTCCATGTTTACCTGTTTTGGCAATTGGCATGGCAGACGCATATGAATGTTATACCCATGTTTCCTGCACGAATTTGTTTCTCCTTGATCTTTTAATAAGCCCAAACACAAACTTATTCTTAACTCTATTGTGCACGAAACATTAGTAAATACCACACGAAAACGAGGCCATTGGGCCAAGGCAAAGTGAATAAACTGTAAGGTCTATTATAATTCTATATTTAAAAATGCTTCATTCAACGCAATTACGTTTACCTTGATTATTTGGGTATCCAGTATAAGATTTCTTTTCATGTCCAGCGTGCTTCCCGATCCAAATAGACCAGTGTGACCAGGACTGTCAACACGCATATCAGATGCAATCACAATGGGTATTCCCTCTAATTCTCTCAGTCTCGCAGATTGCTCCCCTTGCCAAACTTTGTAAACTGCGGAATTACATAATTCTTCAAAATATTTGACAGCTCCCGTTGCTTCAGATTAGGAATGTTCAACGCGTTGAAGAGTCGAAGAACTTTCGCTGATTCCATTCCTGTTGCGAGAATACCAGATGCTAACAGCAGATGAAATGCTGGCATTTTGGACACAGACGGACCAGTTGTCCACTCAAAGTAATGTTCGTTTTGAGTCGTACACGAGCTGCAAATTTTGCACGATGAGCCAATTTGGTTTTGCATCGTCACAATACATTTCGAGCCACACTGGCCGCATTTACCAAACACATCCAGTATTGCTTCTTCGAATACAATGAACTTGATCTGGTCTTGTGGGAGTTTCCCCTCCACTAGAATGGTACGCCTGTCCGAGTCCGAGTCCTCGCTGCCTTCGTCGCTTTCAGTCGATGACGCCTCGACTGGAACAAACTCACTGTGCAGTGTCACTGATTCCTCGCTTGTGCTGCTTTCCACGTCAACTTCTGGTGTTGTTTGTGTGGGATCTGTTTCGACATTACGGGGTTTTTCCTGAGTGTTGTCTTCCGAAATGGACGGATATTCTACAGCCACAGGTACCGCGGATTTCGTTTGAAAGAACGTGGAAGTTGTTGTCATAATTGTCTGCGTTTTAACTGATCTTCTTGCTTGTTTTTTGTATGTTTGTGTCGATCTTTCTCGAGTATTGGGGAGAAACAATTCGGTCTCGAATGTCGCTGACGTACTCGGCTCTTCGGTTGGTTCGGTTGGCTGATCTGGCATTTCGTCTGACTGAGTTTCGGCTTCTGTTGAACATTCTTCTTCCGTTGAACATTCTTCTTCCTTTAGTAGTTCTCCGGGATTTAGAAGTTCAGATAGACCCTATAATTGTAGGTAAATATTTATAATAAATTTTTGGGGGGCAATGGCAATCTGGCAATTTGTTGATCGAGAATTCGAATTACCTTTCTTCGCTGTCTTTTTTCCGTAAAAGTCCTTGCTTTACTTGCGCTTGCATCAAGTAACGGTTTGTTCAAGGTTGGCAAGGCATCACTTTTCAATCGTACTCGAAACGTTTCGTCGCACTCTATACGTTCCAGGAACTGTGGCGAATGTCCAGGTTCGTACGCGTCTTCAGAAAAATGAAGCGAGCAAATTCTACTGTTAGACAATGGCTTAAATGCTTTGCGTTTGCAGAATTCAACCCATGCCTTTCTTCTAATTTGTTGGGTTACCGATTTTCCGTTTGGAAACGCAAAGAAATGTATCCCACTAGGATTTTTTTTTGCGTCACTATTACAACCGTATACCGGGCAGTACGACATGTTTTCACCTTTGCTTCGGCTTGCAATAATGAAGCAGCAAAATTTGTTTATGGGCCTTATAGCTATCCCGCAACAATGCTGTATTAGAATCTGTCAGCACTGACGCGGCAACAGTTGTAATTTTGATTTCTTGGTCAGGCCTCGCCGAAAAAAAAACAACATTAAAAATTTTATACAAAGGTGTATCCGTGCCGCCATAAATAATATACTTCTAATGCGCTAATGTTCTATTGTTGTTGCCCTAGCCGACATCATTTATGGCTAAAGACTTTTCAAACTGGGTGGCCATCTTCAAGACAGGTGGTTCGCTTTTCCGTAATACAATTTCAGTACAAAGTCGGATAAATTGCATATTGTCGCTAGTTGTGTTCGATGTTTTTTTATAGAAATATTTCCAATTATATAATCTTATATAATGTTTTGACTGATGTGTACCAAGTATTTCTGCAATACAACGTGAACATGTAATTTGGAACATATGAAATGTGTGTATTAAATAAAATTATTTGGCAGATGTCCAGTACGGGGTGAAAATCTAAGCGCATCAAGGCAAATATACGCGTTTATTGCAAATATTGTCAAAAACATATCCGCAGAACAGTGATACTTAGCTAGTGCACAATTATTTAATTGCATTTGCTCTGTATCTATCATTTTTTTAACAAAATGTTCTTACAATGCGTAAATACAATATAATTTGTATTGTCAGATTTGGTCTAACCCATCTAATGACGTCAGCAAATGTATTCATGCATAAATTAGCATAAGCGTTTTTTTTCAAAATGGCGGACGACTGTTGAACTTTGTCACAAATTTTCTCAACAACTAAATGCGATGGACAAGGGAAACTATGAAATTACTGCAGATGAAATTAAGTATTCCGTAGGCATGCTCTATCAATATAAGGAATAAAAATTTTCGTTGCCAATGTCCTTTAAATATTTGAATTAGCCGCGTTATATTTGCATATAAAACCAACGATCTATCGCCCCTTAACACCAAAAGAAAGATTAAAACATCAATTTGAATTGATCTCTAGGAATTCCATACCAAATTGCGTAGTAAAGTAATGTATTTTGGCAATTGTTTATAAACCTTATAAATAAATTGCACTGACATCAAGTAAAGTCTTGGTCATGCTATATAGTGACTCAGAGTAAGCAAGTAACATTACTTTAAATACAACCTTTAACATCAAAATCAGTTTTAAAGATAAGTTAAAACAGTAATAAAAATTGGAATAACAGAGTGCAGATAGTGTTTACTGTTTAGTGTAATTTATGCTTAATAGAAGAATTTTACCTCATGAAACTGTTCAGATCGGGTGGCTAGTCAACTAACCCTAATCTTAACCCCAAACCTAACCCTAATAATCCCTAATGCCTATTTCAGTTGCTCATATATCGAGAAATAGCCAAAAACACCTCAACTGACTTATGTAATATAAAAATTTTCCAATGAACCTGAAATCATAATTTTGTGAACAAGTTTCACCATTGTAACCCACAGAAATTATTATACAGAGATCTTTCAAGTTTGAAACAAAACATAAATTACTCAGTCCAGGTAGGCGATGAAATATATGCCTTATACAACCAAAAAAGTCTGAAACAAATAATCCCGAAATGTTGTTGCCATATTTACAAATTAGTAATTCATTATATTGTATATCCCAACAGGGAATTTTCTACCAAATCACTATGCCACAACAAAAGACAAATTGTCCCAAGGCAGGGGGTTTGAAAAAAAAAAAACAACATGTAAACTGCAAACAGTATAAGAAAATTCTGTGCTCTTGCAGGAAATTGTTACTTCAAAACATTTTATATTGCAATATTATTTGGGTTGACCATTATAATGCAATGTGCCCCAATGCACCTTACTAATTTACTCTGTCTAACACCAGGCAATTATACTTGTCAAATGGAAAGTATTTCATGTCAATGGTTGACCAGATTATGTGCTCTTGTTTCTGGTTAACCCATTAAGTTGCAATGGAGCCTTGTGCCTTACTAATTCACACAATCTAGTGCCAGACAATTTATCCCATCAAATGGAAAGTGTTGTATATTATGCTTAATACAATGTAAATGTTAACCAGACACTATTATACCATTAACCGGCAAGTTTGGTCTAAATATTTAGTAAAAAATTGTGTATATATACAGAGGCAGTTGTAAAAATGAAAATATATGCCCTGCAATTCCGGTGCAATGCTGTCTATTCCAGTTGCCAACCTTGGACTAACCACGAATTCATGTGTATTTACCAGGATAATGCTATATATAGTGTGTGTCATTGTTGCCAATTTGTGTTATTGGTCCCAATGTGTACTTGTGGTTATCTTTTGGCAACTGTACTGTGTAGCTTAGATACCCAAATTTGCAAAGTTTAGAATATTTACCATCTTTCGGTTAACCCGTTAAGGTGCAATGCACATCTTTGCATTATTAGTACTACACTATTTCAGTCATTCTAATGCTAGTTGCTAGAGAGTTTAATTTACTTGTCAAGTGGAGATTGTTGCATGCATGTGAACCTTTGACCAGGCAACCTTCCAATGTCCTGCTAATCCATTTTAAGTCAACTGCTGTCCTGTTTTTGACTGATTACTTGTTGAAATATTTAATATTATATATTATACTGTACATACTTATTCTTCTACAGATTCCATTAGATCATTCATTGAGTACATTGATTTCTTGCAGCATTTGTTGTGTTGGGGATGGAAGTTAAAAGTAAACTGAGAAGCAAATTGACTCAGGACTGAGGTGAACAGAAGGTATGTTGTGTTTTCTTTTGGTTGAATGTATTTGAAACTTTTCTCATTAAACCATTATGCTACAATGTGCCTTTGGTCAACAATTTCCCTGTCTAATGCCAGACTATTGTCTTCTCAAGGGTAGTGCTGGCCGTTAATGTTTTAATAAAAGACAGTTCCAGGAGAACATTAGTGCTACAACACATCAGACTTCAACCTGTGGTATTGTAATGTTTACAAGTTAATGTAAAATAGTTGTGACTTGTGACAAAGACAAAAACTAGAATTTACATATTAATATTGGTCCCTTCACATGTAACTGATAATATATTATGGTAAGAACAAACCACAGTATATACAACAAAGGAGATATTTCAATCTGCTTGGTTTCAATTTGAGCTATTTCAATATATGTGTTCAATGTCGCAAGCTGTCTACAAGATTTTTAGACATAAAAAATATCAGTTATGTCGTGCTGATTGTTCAACATTTGGTGAATTGAATAGTTAATATTATGAACACAATTTCAAGTGATTTGGGAGAACAAACATGGAGATTTAACTTAAATTCTGATCTAAAAAATGCTGTACATACCCAGCTTGTGATGTCATAATTTGTATATTGAACACATTGAAATATCTCCAAAATCAAAAAAGCTATTAAAATTGTAAAATATGTTCCTCTACCGATTTTTATCGTGTAAAAATCCCAACTAAAGTACTATTGTTTTTGAATGAACTGTACAAGTGAATAATGATGTTTGTAATAAATAATGATGAATGAATTTTTCAGTTATTTGTTAGTTATTGTAATACATTGTTTTAAATTTCAATTAGATACATGCAGTATGTTTCTGATTTGGTGCGCATAGCACAACTTAACTAAGGCGGTTAACTTGCACTTTTTATGGTCCTTTTATTCTCTTTGTGAATCTGCATTGTAAAAGGATCTTCAGAAGTGTAAGTTTGTTCCTTTGGTTCACGTTAACATTGATTTGGTGTCCATTCATCAGAATCTGATTTACACCACAGCAGTGTACACATACCTTGGATAGTGTAGTTTAACACCCAATTGGTGTCCACAGCGTTGCATGCCTATTTACACTAAACCAGTGTAAAATAACCTTCAAAGCGTAAGTTTACACCCGTAGCGTAATCTAACACCCAACTGGTGTCCACAGCGTTGCAAGCCTATTTACACTGAACCAGTGTAAAATTACCTTCAAAACTGTATGTTTACGCCCGCAGTGTAAATGGACACCAAATACGTTGCACATATTTAACACTGCGAAGGTATGAATTAACACCAAAATCAGTGTTAGATAACGCCTAATCGGTGTCCGTAGCGTTGCAAGAATTTACACCGATTTTGGTGTTGGGGTAACACTTCCAGATTTACAATTATACTTGCAGCTGAGAGCTGAATTGAATTACGAAGGACGCAGCTCGACTTGATCGAGTCGAAGGCTGCCAAAGTGTCTAATCAAGCAACACAGCAATACGATGATAATTTATGCATGAATATTTGGTTTTTGCTGATGTTAGTGTGCAGTTTCTGAGTGTCTTCAGTTTTATAGTATTTCAATAACATAAAAGTTGTTTTAAGATGTAATAATAACTCCGTACAATATAAATGCAAGTTCAAATCCAAACGAAGGGCCTGTGATAATTTGTGTTTCTTCTAACTTTCTAACTTAAGGCCGGAATTACCCCAAAAAATGCTTAACTATATAATACCCACATACAACTTTGTACATTGAATTAATTTTAGGGAGGTTCACTGGGCAAAGGAACAGCAATTAGAGGAATGTCTGATATTGATCTTGTACTTATTTTGAACGAAGTAGAAGACGCCGAAGATCTCGAAAGAGAATTACCTGAAATTCAAAAAAAAATTATCCAAAAGTTGGAAAGAGAATCGAAAAATTTTGTCATTGCAGGTTCTATATCGAAAACACAGTTCTTTTTGAAATTTACAGTAAAAGGGATACATGGAAACATCGATGTTGACCTTTTGCCAACATTTCATTTTACAGGTAATCGAGATAAAAAGGATAAACAAAATTGATTTTCGTGTTTTGTATCCGATTGTATATTATATTTAAACGTACCGATCGCAAATATTTAGTTGATTAAATCATCCGCTTTTTTCTTGGCTTACTGTTTACAGATCTCAAACGTCTCTACAGGAAAATGAAAAGTGACGAAGATCACAAACAATATTATAGTGCATCATTAGTGAAACAGCAAGTATAAACTATAATATGATTTAAATAATTATCTGTGTTTATTCTGCCCTTTCATTGGTCGAGATCTGTGATCCATTAGAGGACAGACGCATGGATTACGCCATTTCAATGCCGTAAAATATGTAAGGCAATCACAGCTTATTCAGAAGCATCGATCGCGAACGAATGTGGCGTGCGTTGTTTTGTATAGATCATGCATCACGTCAGATATAGCGTGTAAATCCCTTTCCGTTCGCTTAATAGTCCCAAAACTTTTTGATACTAGTTTATTGTTAAGCATTTTTGACTTTTAGATACACAGTGACTCACCCTGGCGGCTCGTGGGCCACTTTTTTGTTCTCTCTACGTTATGACGTCATATTATGCATCTATAACTCAACAGGCAACGGCAAAATGTTATCTATTTGTTAATTACTTTATCATTAATTACTTTATGACTAATTTTAATATCTCCAACTACACCGTGACGCAATATAAAAAAGGCAATTCTTTTTTGAAACCTCCGGAAAACAGCGTTTTTGTGGCGTCTAAACCACTTGTTGTTCAACGGCGTCCTCGATCGACAGGAAACAAAACACGCTTTTCCCTTGGCCTTGATAATTTTTCGCTGTTGTATAGGTTGAGTTCGTGAAGAAATACCCAGCCAATGTGAAAAATTTAATTCGTTTGGTAAAGTACTGGAAGAAACAAGAGGTTACAGCAGTGGGGAGTCGACTAATCCCAACTTCTTATGTCATGGAGTTGATTACAATCGATCTTTGGGAAAAAAACGCAGATGGCAATGGTAGATTTGACGCGTTGAAGGCGTTCCACGGTGTCATGAAAGCTTTGAAAAACTACGAATCGCTGCATGTTATTTGGCACAAAAATTATGTTACGAATGAAGTACCAGAAATAATTCGAAGACAAAGGTAAAAATGTGTAGATTAGTATTTTTTAAAATGTAACAAGTAGGCAAAAATGCATGTTACGATATGGATTGTATTATCTCGTATGTTTAGGCCGCAGATTATTCTCGACCGTCCACACAAATTTAAAAGGCAAAAAAATAAGGAAGCGTAATCAAAATTAACGGCCATAATTATTTCCACTTAATTTTAAAGTCATCGTGAATTTTGTGTTTTCCCTTTCACGGAGTGTGTTTGCCTTGAAAAGATGCTCTATGTATGTATAATATCGTGTATAGATACCAGTATTTTTATAGATTTATTGAATAAAGTAAAAAAAATTTCTTCCATAGGCCATTGGTAATGGACCCTGCAAATCCAATGAACAACGTATGCAGCAGATTTAAATGGGAAGATGTTGGAAGAGCAGCAAAAAAAGTGCTGGATAGTCCCATGACGCGTGGCGTTTCCTCAACTAGTTGGAAATAAGAAACTAAGATTCACCATTTGATTATTTTTCACGCACAAACTTTATCGTTACATTAATAAGATAATGCATGTATCGTACCGAGGTTACAATTTTTTATTGTGCTTGTTGTATGCGCGAGTGATTACGAGCGACTGTTATGATTCAAATTACAGTGCTTCTTTATATAACTGACATTATATTATATAGTGAATTAATCTAAATCTATAACTTAGAGGACTTAAGTATGGTTTCTAGTAGGTTCCAATAGCAGTGCTGTGAGTACTCGTTACAATTGTAACGCGTTACCAGCTACTCGTTACATTTGTAGTAATTTTGACTTGTAATAAATTACTTTTTTGAAAAGGAGCGAAAGAGGTAATTAATTACTAAACGAAGGAACGCATTCCTTTCAGCTGAGGAAAATTACAAATTCCTTTTTATAAATCTTTTGTAAAGGGAATAAAACGCTCTTTATTATCGAGAAAAAATACAAATATACCATAAAAATGCAAAAACAAGAATCTCCGTGACTGTCGGTTATGACCACGGTTGTATCAGTGCCAGTGGTTCCCCTCTTCGGAATTACAGCGGTAGTTTTCTCTGTGGAAGTAGCTATTTTGTTTAGAGATTATTGAAATAAAACTTAATTTACTTCATTAAACCTGGCTTATTTTCATTTCTGGAGGGTTAAATTTATTTGGCACAAGCTCAACATTACAAAATGCAATCTGTAATTTATTACTTTTTTGAGGGGGTGATTTTGTAATTGTAATTAATTACTTTTGAAATGAGGTAATTGCAATTAGGAAAAAATTACCTTTTCAAGCAAGTAATTGTCATTGTAATGAATTCCTTTTTGAGCAGTAATTTTGCAGCTCTGTAGCTTCTGTAGTATGTGAATTATTTGCACTGCATGACGAGGATCCGGGCATATGGGGCAAAAGCTTTGACAAATAAATAATGGTAGTGCTATTGTTGTAGATTCTAATATATGTAGGCCTAATAGGCAAATCACATCTTTGCTGATCTTAAGGCGTTGTTATACCATATGCAGGGCGTATAAAAAAAGATAATCTATCTTTGGCATGCTATCGCGCGCATAATATTTAGTTGATATATTTACCTTTTTCACACAACTTGTATCTTATGGCCCAATACGATCCGATGAAAAAATAATGGTCGAAATCCCATTTTTTCACCTTTGGGAATTAAACGTTCTTTTAATTTTCGATCATTTGCCCAAATGATGGTTGCCTATTTGTGAAACGTTTCAGCATTGCCAGCTGTGTGCAAACATCCTGTCTCGTTTCATGGGTCTAAGCATTAGGGGTGTTAGTTCGTTTTTCCAGACGAAAGGGCGTGGCAAAGAGACTGGCCAAAACCATAATTGTCTATTGGGGCCCCATGCCGCTAGCACGAGGGCACTAGGGGGTATGCGGGAATGCTCGCCCAAAAAATTTTGAGTCTCTGAAATGCCATTCTATGCACTTTGGGGGAAGATTTTACATAATTCTGATAATCAGAACATGTCGTATAAACAAAAGTGGGGAATAATTACATATTAATCCCTCTCTGCCCAAAAAGTGGGGGGGATTCATCCCCCCCAGGATTGACGCCCTTGTGTACTTTGTTGATTGTCTAAATTCTACTTTGTATATAATATAACCCTTAATTTGCTTGTTTGTTAAGTTTGTAAACCTTCTATGGTAAGACGACGACAATAAAGAGATAGATAATAGAGGGATCTGCCAAATTAAAAACTCTAATGCACTAGTCAATTGAAACCCCGGGGTTTCAATTGACTAATGCACAAACAAGTATATAATATTTATCTTGACGAAGAATGCTAAGCTAAAAACTAAATAGCCAAATACCGTCAAACAACAGCTAAATACGACGAATTTATTATACTCACAGGCCAATCAAAACTTTAAAATCTTTTATCTAACCTTTGGTTATATAAACACTTTACTTTGCTTTGTTGGACTTTAAATCTATAATTGTAACTCATTGTGGTTTTGAATTCGCCGCCATTGCTGAATTATTAAATGAGGTACGTCATACAACCACTAACAAAGTGTCTCGCATGAAAAACGATTGATACTTTATTGTTTTTGTTAACGCTTTTTGGCTTTTTGCCAGAAAAATGATGTCCTAGTGGAAATTTTATTAATATAATTTAATGACTTTCATGATTTCGTAGCTCCAATAAAACAGATTTGCACAACTCAGAACTCGTGTTAAGCAAAGTAAAAATGGCCTTCAGACTTCAGCCATATAAAGTTATTATCACAATTTACAACTGGCATAATTTCTAAAAGAACTATACAAGAATACTTTACAATAACAAGATAATAATAAACATAATATATCAGGAGTTATATCCAGGTTCAAAAGTGTATGTGCTGTTCTGTTTGCAAGAATGTCACCCTGAAAGCGCACGAAATGACCATTATTGTGGGCCACTAAAATTAAAAAATTTCCGGGGGACCATAGACACAATACAATAACTACGCAATTGGGCTAATCCTTACAACTGCTAGTTAAATAAATTCTGACACATCTTGAGCAAGATAGTTACAACAGAGCTACAACTTTTTCTATCTGTTTATAGGTATAACTTGAAAATATATTAACAGTATTAAAAGTCAGCAATGATCACTAAGCTTTTTGCTCACAAAAACGAGCTTTTTTAAGGTTACATTTTTAGGAGAAAAGGTGGGATCATATGAAAGAAATCATAATTATGGGTGGGTCACTGGAAAACAGTTGAGTTAATCTTCAATTAGTGCTCGATGCTTGATGGTTAAGATAACAACATTAGTTGCTGGATAATAACATGCAAATTATCTAAACTTTTGGGTTGTTGGAGAAGTGGTTCGATATGAAATATTGGGTTGAACAAAGATATCAACAGAAGGACGTGTTCCACTGTGGTCCTTGTATTGCCCACGATGTTGTTGAGCAGCCTGGAAATGATAAAATAATTTCATAAAAAAATCAAACATGGTGGTCCAGTGTAGGTAATATTCTACAATAAGCTGCCGCGGTTTGTTCTGGACTATGACCTGAAAAAGATATCTCAAACGTGGGGGTCCAGTGAAGGTAGTATTCTACAATAAGCTGCCGTGGTTTGTGTCTGGACGTCCAGTGAAGGTAGTATTCTACAATAAGCTGCCGTGGTTTGTGTCTGGACAACCTAGAAAGATATCTTAAACGTGGTAGTCCAGTGAAGGTATAGTATTTTATAGTAAACTGCTGTGGTTTGTGTCTGAACTACCTGCAAGAGATATCTCAAACGTGGTGGCCCAGCTGTAGGTAGTATTCTACAATTTAAAGCTGCCGTAGTTTGTGTCTGAACTACCTAAAAAAATATCCCAAAGGTGGTGGTCCAGTGTAGGTAATATTCTATAATAAGATGCAGTGATTTGTGTCTGTACTACCTGAAAAAGATATCTCAAATGTGGTGGTCCAGTGTAGGTCGTATTCTATACAACAAGCTGCAGTGGTTGGTGTCTGCATGGACTACCGTACCCGTCAAAAAGATTTCTAACACTTCACCGTTTCGAGCGTCCTTTTCATCTTTGCTGCACAAATTTTTGATCAAACATGTCAAGCAAATGATATAACAATGTTAAACTTTTGTTTAATTAACAACAAAACTTATTTTGTCAACAAATATCCGGCGTGTTTTGTGCTACGATTTTGGATTTTTATGAAATATGCCCATCTCAACTCCAAATCTAATCACAAATGTGTAAAAAATTATTTGAGGTTGTACGGGGATTTGAATACTCAACATCCGAATCAAAGGAAGTCGTAGGCGCACGCCCTAACCACTGAGCTACGAAGAAACACATAAGAAAATACCTGCAAAAACACTTCCCTACACTGGAGAATGATTATTTATTATTGTGCATGTCAGTGCTAGGCCTTCAGCACTTCAGCACTGTGTCTGGTTTGCTATCTTGTTCTATTAAGATTCTCGCGAAGCATACTGGTAGTGGTAGTCATGAATCGCAAGGAAACGTCATTATGCATAAAGTCTATTCAGGGACTGAATTGTCATTGTCATTGTCACGTTCATACATTGTCATTGCGCATTAAATTGTAGACTAATTTATAGATTGATAAAAATGCGACTGTTCCCAGTTCAGAGTAGCAGAAAATAGAGTTGGTCTATATGAGTGTATCTAGACGCCATGCGATATAAAGGTCGCAACCTGTGTCGAAACCTTTTGCCAATTCTATTCGGTAACATTGACAATATTGTCATGCGAATATTGAAAACCGAGGAATTCCCGACAGGTGGTGTATAAATATTAATAAGGGGAATACCATGGTATCGTAAATCGAAAGTATATTTTTATATACGAATTGCACTGTAACTGAATTCGGAAGGCTTGAAAATTTGTTGAAGCAAGAAAGATTGTCTACTTAATAGAAAGGTATATATTTATTTAGAAAGTCTGTATATATTTATAATGTTTTATTGTTACATGTAGGAATGTAGGTAGAATGGGTATTTAATATCAATGCGTGATTACTGTTTTAAACATACCTGTGTGTAGTCACTTTACTCACAGTAAAAACCTACACTGTATGTCAACACAAAGTTGCCTCATTCAAGCCACTGCAGGTTGACAATCTACTAATTGAGCGACCAGTCAACTGGGGAGAGCACAAATTCAAATCCATATATAAACTAGCAACTTCCTCTTTTAAACATGACTAGAATGAAGCAGACGTCACTAATTATTGTATGAACGCAACAAAATTGCTAAACTTCACTCAAAGTTCGATCGGTTGCCTCAATATCTCAGAGAGAGTGAGACTTTGAGCAAGTCTACTGAATTTATTTGAATGATATTCGGCTTCGCTTTAAATCTAAAGACATTTGAGGATGTATCGGTCAAATATACTACATGCATTGTTTATATCTTATCTTTGTTTTAAGCTGGGTGGTTTGTGCGTTGACTATAGTACTGATCTAGGCTATACATAATATAATGTGGAAGGGTTTTTGTAGATGGAAGTTTCGAGCGAAAATTATACAGCTCATTCAATTAAGATTGTAGCTAAAAACCACAGAATAATGAGCAAAACCGCGATCGGAAATGACGGCCTCAAATTGACACCTAAGGCTAAGATGAGCACTGATCTGAAAATATAGTACCTGGTTCGAGCTTCTACACCTATGAAAATTGAAGCCAGTTTTAGATTTGGCGGCCATATTGGAGGGACCACCGATAGGGTCGCCACTTGTTTCCATCTACCAAACTGACGTTACGTCATTTTTTCAACTTTGAAGTAAAGTTAAAAACTTTGTAACTGACCCTAACCCAAAAACCTACCCTAACCCCTAAGCCCTAACCCAAAACCTAACCCTAAACCTAACCCTAACGAAATTGATGAAGAAAAATCAAGAAAAATGAATATGAAAATCTTTGAAAATCAGGAAAATTGCGTAACGTCAGTTTGATAGATGGAAACAAGTGAAAACCCACCGATGGCCCTCGTACAAGGTGTGCAGTACGAGGAAATATTTTCAATTTGCGGTGTGTTGGGCGATGGAATTATTGAAGTTTAATTGGAAATATGTAAAGGAGTTGGTATATTGTCAAAAGTCACTGATTTGGTTTGATTTCGGGCGTTTCTCGGCAAAAAACTGTTCGCGTGTGTATGTTGTTGTCAGCCATGAGTGAGCATATTCACGTGACAATTTTGGAATAAATCGCCGTACTGTGCCTCTCCGCGTAGTAATCAAAGAAATTACAAGAAAGGATACAGTTCCGCATCTGAAAGTAATATTGGGCAAATAGTGATGGTGAAAGATCGGCCTTAAAACAGGTTTTTGTAACGATTAAAGTCGACGAACTTTGCATGTTGTAGCTACAACAATTAACAATAACGTTGTTCATACTTGTATAAAATACGACAGTATATTTAATAGGTCCAAGAAAATAGTTCATTGTTTGCTGAGGCCAGTGAACTCTGAGTAAACTGGAACGATAACTCCTATGATGAGTCCTATGATTGGTTATGATTGGTTGAAGCCGACGCGCGGGAAAATCAGCTTTCAAAAAGACTAAGGACAGTTTCGAGTGAGAAAAATTCAGTCGAAAGTTTGTTTTTGAGCAAAAATTTGCAAGAAAAACACTTTTTCCATGGAAAGACTGCAATGATTGGGATTCAAACCTGGTTTTCCAATTAGTTCTGACTGTTTTACATCTATCTGCAGCAAAAAGTGAGGAGTTTTACTTTTGTATTTTGAAAAAATGATGAAAGTTTGGACGTGCCGAAGGAAACTTCGCTCTTCAACTAAATAAAAATATACTATTAAACAGTTTGACAGTCCCAAAACTTATTTTGTACTAAACCCCAGGTATTGTTATTTATCCTCAGCTTTTAGTCCTTGTTTTATTCCTTCTAAAACGTGAGTAAACTGATTGACGTTTTTCAAGTGTTGTTATTGCATTTTTTCTTGTATTCACTAAGTTTAATACACTGGTCAGACTGCCAATAGTTGGATTGCAATAAATGCCACAACAGCATACATAGGGCAGCTTGGGCGACAAGTACAAAATATATTGTTCACTGTATGCACCAAGTTACCAACCCAAGAAAAGTGTGTCACAAATTTGTCTACTGTGTCTCAAGAGATTGATTACAGGTCATCTATATGTAATATATACAAACCGCACAAGAGGTCTTTATCTGATTTAAAACATCGAGGCGCAGCCGAGTGTTTTAGATCAGATAAAGGCCGAACTGTAAGGTTTGTATATGACTTCTAAAATGACTCGTCTTGTACGCTCACTGGCGTTGGAATTTTGAAGATTGATGTTATCTACGCTGTAAAAATTGAAGGAGAAAATTTGAGCAAGTCTATATCAAATATATAGATCCGCTACGGGTCATGAGTTTCCTTTGTATTTTGCCTATGAATAATTAATGAATTTTAGAAATAATTATATAAAACATCATGCTGTGGCATTTAGTTTCCTTATGAATTAAATGAACAATTTATATACAACACGTATTTTAAGCTTGAATCTGTATAGAGGAAGCAGGGGTGGTGCTAGTAGGAAAATACATGCTCTGTTGGCTCCATTGGGGAAATACACCAATATATCAGGGATTGTCATATTCAGTTACTGTGCATGTTTGAGCTACAAACCATATAATACGCATTAATTAAGTCTTGGTTCAAAAATTTATAGACTCCCTTTCCAGAATCTGAAATATAAATTATTTTTCAGTATCCATTCCAACTGAGTTACTCATTCCTGACCCATCTCACTGTTACAAGTAACAATAACAACATAAGACACAACAGTCAACAACTAGACACTAAATAAGTTGGTATCATGATACACTAAGATGCATATAAACCTTAAGCAAACTTCTATTCACTTGTCTTGAATGCTGATTAAAGACATTTAATGTTATACCAATGTTTGAAATTTTGTAGTTAGTATCCAAAACCAAATTTTAGTATCTTGTGGATATCAGGATACTGCAAATTTCAGACCTTGCTTTAAAAGAATGGCCTAATATATTTAGCCCCTATTAATTTTTCCTGTGCCAAGGAATTAATGACACCATAGCTGACAAGTAGATCAGGAACCTAATGGTATAAATCTAGTTTAGAGACATATTAAAAAGAAATTTGAATTAATAAAAACATTTGTCAATGAGAACTTTTACAATAGCATTGGCCAGTTATGGTATGCTGATTTATTGCATACAGCTTTTTGCAAAATTCTTTACCGAGGACATGCACAGACTGTTTCAGACAGGTAAAATCTTACACAGAAATTTAAAACATACTTTTACAAGAAATATACAGTATAAAAATTAAAATAGTTTACAAGCACTAATAAATTATATATGTCCTATATGGCGACAGTGCATCACGGTCACTTACGCGTAAAGTTTCTGTAATAACATTCGTTTTAGATAGATATATATTTATTGTGTACTCCCCTAAGGGCTTTTCAGCACTACATTACATCAATTGAAATTTCTAGTATAAATTATTTCTAGTATAAATTATTTCAAAAACTATTTATGTTACAATGAATATGAATGTAAATATATAAATATGTACATGTTCTTATTTAAAACAGTTAAAATATGTTCGAAGTGTTTTGAAATATTAAATGTATTTAATAAGATTCTTTTAGTAAAAAATCTCTAAGTTCTTTCTTAAAAGTTGTTATTAATGTAATATTTTTTAGTTTGTCATCTAAATTATTCCAAATTTTCACTCCTCGGTAGTTAAATGTTCTTTGTCCTGTAGCAGTTTTATACAGAGGGATGTCCAAGAGGTTATGGTTTCGTGTCGAGCGATCATGTATGTCGGAACGCTTTGCAAATTTATCTACTAGGTAGTCTGGTGCAAGTCTGTTAAAGCACTTGTAGGCCATTACCGTATCCCTGTACAATAATAACTTTTCCACTGGCAACCAATTTAGTTCACGTAACCCTGGGGTAACGTGATCAAACTTTCTTGTTTTTGTTATGATTCTGCACGCGAAGTTCTGTACTGATTGAAGTTTATTGATATTATTAGATGACGTGTTGGACCACACTGTGGAACAGTACAAGAGCTTGCTAATTACAAGTGTTTCAATTACTAATTTTAACGTTTCATTGTCAAAACTATCCTTCACGCGATTTATTTGACACAGTTTTCTCATACATGACGAAACGAGTTTAGATATGTGGTCGTCGTAGGATAGGTACGAATCCAAATTGATTCCCAAATCTTTAGCTAACAAAACAGGTCTTATTGTCTTTCCTAAAAATGTTAGCGACATTCCTGTAGGTACATTCTGTAACATGGGTCTGGAACCAACTACAAGGAATTTAGTTTTATCTGGATTTATCAGTAATTGGTGTTCCAAACACCACTTGGCTGCTCTTTGCAGGTCTGCCTCTAAATTGATAGTTGTCTGCTCCAAGTCGTGGATGAAGAACGATTTATAAAGCTTTGAGTCGTCCACGTATGAATCCAGATTACACGATTGGATGCTCCCAGGTAGATCGTTAATATAGATGCAAAACAGAAGTGGTGATAATATTGCGCCTTGTGGTACACCATGAGTAATCGGGCGAGTTGATGATTTGGTAGATCCAATGCGCACGTATTGGGATCTGCCTGATAAGTAGTTTTGGAACCATTTAACAGCTTCGGGTGATGCGCCAATACAACTCAATTTGTGTAATAAAATTGAATGACTGACACTATCGAACGCTTTGGATAAATCCAGTAAAATTAGTGCCGTTAGTTTTTTCTTGTCAATGGCGTCCAACATGGTGTCAGTAACAAATATGTTCAAAGTTTCTGTAGAGTGAAAACTCCTGTTCCCGCTTTGATGTGACGATATGCGATTGAATTCCTTGAGGTATGAACTAAATTGAATTAGGGCGACTTTTTCGCAAACCTTTGAAACTACCTCGAGTAGTGAGAGAGGCCGATTATTTGAGGCAATCTCATGGTTTCCTTCTTTTAATAGTGGTATAACTTCGGATATCTTCCATAGGTCAGGGAATGTGCTTGTCATTAAAGAGCAATTTATTATATGCGTAAGAGGACCCAGTATAATTGGAAGACAGTCTTTGATAACACGCATGCCTATTTGATCTGGTCCTGGTGACTTATTAGCCATAGCCATGATAATGCGTTGAACCTCTGTACAAGTGACGGATTTGAAATTGAACAGTTGATCAGATGGATAGGTAATTACATTTGAGAGAGGATTTGAAAGTGCGACATTGTTGTCTTTGGCTAAGCTTTCGGCTGTCGCAGCAGCATTTCGTCCCACAGAAGTAAAGAAAAGGTTGAAATCTTCTGCAACTGTTTTTGGATCTTTACTATAAATTTGCGTTTCCTTTTCCTTTGAAGGAATTATATTATTGATTACTTTCCATAGGGATCTCGAATTGTGTTTATGCTCTCTTACTTCGTTAAGGGTGTGGTCCTTCGCTGCGGCTTTAATTTTAGTTTTTACGTTATTGCGATATTCTTTGTAAACTACCCAATCACCTTCATCACGTGTCAGTTGGAACCGACGGAGGTGTAGATCCCGAGACTTCATGAGTTCTTTTATTTCGTTGGTGACATATGGACAGGATCGATTTCGAATTTTGAAGGTTTTTAACGGTGCATGCACGTCGAGGGTTGAGTGAAGAACATCTTTGAAGGTTTCGAGTTCCGTGTTAACATCGGTGTTGGATAATATGGATAACAGGCGATCCGATTTAGTGAGAAGTTCGGAGGAAAATAGTAAGGGATTATAATTTTTATAACTCCTGGTTGTAATATAACATTCTGGCATCTTTGGGGCCTTTAACTTTAGTAGGACGTACACAGGTAAGTGGTCGCTGATAGAAGTGTTAATAACACCACTTTCAATAACAAGTGCTGTGGATGAGACTAGAATAACATCGATCAGCGTTTGGGACGTAGCCGTGATTCTAGTTGGCATTTTAATAATCTGTGTGAGATTTAATTCTGTAGAGACATTTGTTAGTGCTCTCCATTTTTGACCGTTATCCAGCATGTTGCAGTTTAAGTCTCCGAGCACCAAAATCTGTTTATTCAAAGTTAGAGCCTGAACATAGTTTGGCTTAAGTAAATCTTCGAAACAATTTAGAGGAGTGTCAGGTGGTCGGTAGGTTACACAAATTATTATTGATTTGTTTTTTTGGCATTGAAGATTTATCCATAGTTGATGAAAGTTAGAGACTGACACTTCCGATAAATCTTTTAAGACAACTGCTTTAATGTTCTTCTTGATATACGCACAGACGCCCCCGCCTTTCTTGTGTAATCGGTCAAGTCTATGAAGCTTATAATCGTCAATTGCAATCTCACGGTTCGTTACTGAGGAATTTAACCACGTTTCGGAAATTGTGAGGACATCGATATTGTTTAACTTTACTAGTTCCTTGACCTCAGTAAGGTGAACGATATTTCTTAACGAGCGAACATTTAAATGGGCAATGTTGAGGCTGGAGGGAACTGATATCTCATCGCTTGGGTGATATCTCATCGCTTGGGTTTAATGGGGCACTACACCTATTACTGCTAGTGTGGTTCTTACTGGCATGTAATGGGATTGATATATTGTTATAGGCGTGGACTGTTTCACTGTTGCGGAGATTTTCGCGGTGAGTAATTCTAACGGGGATTTCCATACACAAACTAGGTGGTTCAACCAGTCCTATGCTTGGCCAACAGTCCACTAAGGATGAAGTCTCTTCTGTGGGCGTCTCCGAAAAGGGGTTCGGTGTGACCGACTTCGAGTTAAGTCGCTATCGGTATGATCAGGAATAAGAGATTCAGGTCCTTCGATTAAGGGCAGCCCGGATATCCAAACAGGTGGTTTAATTAGCGTGCTTGATTCGCGTGTCTGCTTCGATGGTTTAGGTAATTCAATACGTGTTAATTTGGAAACGGGTGCAGTCGCACTGACTGGTTCAAACGTTTGCCTTTGAAAATAGTTTGGCTTTGATTTCGAATTACCTTTGATTGTTTTTGGAAATGTTGACGCACTCGCGTACGTTTGCTTTCGAACGGTCTTTGCTTTCCGCGACACGGTATACTGACTTCGAGTTAAATTATTGTCGCTATCAGTATGATCAGGAATACGAGAATCAGGTTCTTCGATTAAGGGCAGTCCGGATATCCAAGCAGGCGGTTTAATTAGCGTGATTGACTCGCGTGTTTTCAGCCTGATTCAGTGATTCCTCATTATTTATACACGCAATATTACTCCCACAAGACGTCCTGTCTCGTTTCTTGATTTACTATTACTGCGCAAGGCAAAATATTGTAGCTACAACACGCAAAGTTCGCGGTCGACTTTAATCGTCACAAAAACCCGTTTTAAGGCCGATCTTTCACCATCACTATTTGCCCAGTATTACTTTCAGATGTGGAACTGTCTCCTTTCTTGTAATTTCTTTGATTACTACGCCGAGAGGCACATTACGGCGATTTATTCCAAAAATTTCACGTGAATATGCTCACTCATGTCTGACAACAACATACACACGCGAACAGTTTTTTTTGCCGAGAAACGCCAGAAATCAAACCAAATCGGTGACTTTTAACAATATACCAACTCCTTTACATATTTCCAATTAAACTTCAATAATTCCATCGCCCAACACACCGCAAATTGAAAATATCGCCTCGTAGTGCACTCTTTGTACGACGGCCATTTGTGGTCCCTCCAATATGGCCGCCAAATCTAAAACTGGCTTCAATTTTCATAGGTATAGAAGCTCGATCCAGGTACTATATTTTCAGATCAGTGAAAATCAGTCAACTCATCTTAACTGAACATCATTCTCGTACCCAGAGCCCGTCTTTCGCGCGGTCAACGGAGCGCGACGAGGGGCTCTGGTTAAATCCAAACTGGATACCACAAAAACATAGTATCCGGTTAAACACAGCGCATGCTCGAAGACATGGCACGAATATAATTATATTAAAACTTCATAAACAAAGTTTAGCTGAAAATAAATAAGCCTCGTGTATAATATAAATAATTATTCGCTTATATACTAAACAATACACCTAGGAATTGTAAAATTTCAAGTAAAATTGACTTCGCATTTGTAAAAATATAGTAGTTTGATTTCACAAACACTATAGCTATTAATAGTTGGCAATGTTTTTGTGTTGTTATTGCGCACGTGCGATACACGCGCTCCGCATGTATCTATAACACAATGCGATTTGTTCTCTAAATAGCACGCATTCTAAATATAAAGTAAATGCTATTTTGACATGTTTTGACAGAATATAATAACATTCGGCGTGGCCAATCGTATTCGTTTCTGACTTGCATTTAACCAGAGCCCCTCGTCGCGCTCCGTTGACCGCGCGAAAGACGGGCTCTGGCTACTAGAATGAACTGAACATGCGTAGATTGTACACGCTGACGTGCCTGAATATTAATGAGGCAAACTACTGAATATTTTCAAGATATAGTTGGCAAATATTTCTATTTATTGGTAAAAAAAATTAATGTAAAGAAAAAGCTAAAGGCCTAAAAACAACATTACGAAACTCAAGCATAATTAAAAACACTTTAAACCAAATATTATTCCTTAGAATTCCTTAAAATCCCGTCTTTTTCTCATGAATTGAAATCGATGAAACACCGAGTTTTTCGAACGCGTTCACTAAAATCTTTCAAGTAAGATTTAAATAGCTATTTTCTCACCAAAGTACAACGCTCTTGCTCGCAACCAAATTTTGCCCGCTCTGGTATTTCAGGTAGCGTCACCCTGGACAATCCCTATGTATAAATACTCGAACGCGTGGTGCCAGTGTAGGTAGAGTCTAACGAACGTCAACGAAGATTCGACGGTGGAGTAGGATAAAACTACCTGAAAAATACAATAAGAACTTCGACGTTTCGAGGGTAGGTCTTACTAACTTCCAGACGAAGGGTCTTCGCTCGAAACGTCGAAGTTCTTATTGTATTTTTCAGGTAGTTTTATCCTACTCCACCGCCGAATCCCTATGTATATATTACCAAACTTTACTTTAATTATTTTTTGTTTGCATACATTAATAGATATGGAAAACTTAACAAGACACGTCAAAAGTTCACATCCAAGCCAGTTCGCGTGTGATTTGTGCGGTAAATTATTCGTCCATGATCATTCTTTGCAGCAGCATAAAAGAGATGTACAAGACTGTACGATCAAGAAAACGAGGAAAAGGTGGCCAAGCAAAAAGGAACAACCCCCAGCCGTATATACACCCTCTACATGTGAGTAAGAAATAAGTATTTTTGCACTGCATTATATTTCACCAATTTCCTAATTTACTGAGAGAGCAAAAATTGAAATATAGCATTACAAAGCATGCGCAAGGCTTCGAAGCTACGTCTTTGACCATAACCATTTTCCCACACAATATGCTTTGTTTGACACACCCGTGCCCGTGGTCAGCCAAAGCTGAATTTTGAAATATTTTTTGAAATATAGTTTTCGGGTCAGCATATTACAACAATCCATTTACTACCACACACCTCAACTCATACCTCAAGGAAATGGAAATAGGTGGAAAAAGCCAACCCACGGCCACAGTTACACATACAGGTATATACAAATGCATATTTCCAATTTACTGACAGAGCAAAACGTAAACTAAACCGCTTAGAGATCGAGTACTTTCCGCGCTAAGAAATTGAGAGTTTATTTTTTACCTTTGAATTAGCTGTATTTATATGCACCCTACATGTTGTATATAACTGTAGCGAGATTCTAGGCTTGTTCGTCGACATCTTTATTACTTCTTGAAAATATTATTAGATCTAGAGAAGGAAACGGCGATGGATAGGTCATAAGATGCGCAAGAGGAAGAGTGACATCACGCGAAAAGCGTTGACCTGCAGAAATCCGCAACTGAGGAAAGAGAAACACAGGACGACTGCGAAATAGCTGGAGGAGAGGCGAGGAGGGCCCCGAATCGTGTACTCTATAGAGGAGAAGCGACGATGCGCAGGGGGAAGAGAGCCTAATAAATGAATGAATGATGAAAATATTATTTCTCTATTTATCGTCCATGCAAATTGTTCTAGTCCCTCCATGGATTCGTTCCGTAAATTTCGTTCAAAATTTACTTAAATATGCTGCGTGTCGTATGAATGCAGGACTCAACGAAATGTTTATTACTTCTTCAAAATGTATAGTCTCTTTTTAGGTCCAGTAGATTTTCGCAGCCCAGTAACAGCCACAAACCTCAACAGATTTATCAATGATAATCTGCAACCAACTGAAGAATTCAATCAAGAAATGAAACAAACCGTTAAGCAGATATGCGATGTCCTACAGGAACATATGAAGCCAAATCAAATTGTAAAGGTACTCTATTATTTTTAGATACTGACTTTTGCGAATTTTTCAATCAGGTTAAAACTGGTCTCAAAATACATATAAGCCAATCAGAAACGCGAAACATTTTGTCTAATCGCATGCAACATGTGATGGCGTATGAGTAAACTTAAGGAGCTTTCTCGTCTTTTCGATCGATTGCGGGGCATAATAATGTATTAATCATTGGACTGTATGATGTAAAGCAACATGCATGACCACGTGCATTTTTGGGATTATGATACTTCAACGTGGGTTTTAGATTTTAATTTGGCATGAAAGCTTTCCTCAACAATACATGTACAATATTTGCCAAAACATGTGGTTAGGATTAGGGTTAAGATCATTCCTCTAATGATGCTCAATTATACTTCTGCGACTCTACTGGTGATTTACCTGAATAAAAGGAACCTTATTTCAATATGTAGGGAGGATCACTAGGCAAAGGAACAGCCGTTAAAGGAAAGTCTGATATTGACCTTGTTCTGGTTTTAAATGATGTGAAAGATGGAGAAGATCTCAAAGAAAAACTACCTGGAATTAAAAAGCAAATTATCGACAAGTTGAGACGAAATGCACAAAGTTTCACCATTGTACCCAATTCTATATCGGAAACAAGATTCTCAGTTAAGTTTTCAGTACAAGGCACACATGAAAAAATAGATGTTGACCTCTTGCCAACGTTTCATTTTTCAGGTACAATATGAAATATTTAAAATATATATAGCTAATAGTTTTTGTGTTTTGTATTGTGTATTTTTCCTAAATATTTTGCCATGTTAATGTGAAAGATATTCTATTTATCGTGCATGGTATATTTGCTGGAGAATATTACATTTATATACCACTGATCTTAGAAGTTGACTGGACAGCATTCACTGGTGCAGAAAATGAAGACGCCATTTTGCATTTTACTAAGCAACCAAATGTACTCAATCCAGTTATATTTCCGTACATTGATATCTATTTTAGTCTGGCGAAGTTCGCAATATTCCAATATTGAGTAAATTTTAAAATGATGTATATTTGCGCATGATGGCCCATGATCAAGTTCATTGTAAATCTTATTAGGCTACTACATATATTATATAATTCGTTTGCTACATTGACGGGTATTCTAAACTCATCATATAAATATCATATGTATAGATATATATATATGCTGATGGCTACACGTTTTGCTTGATATGTCCTTTAGATCTCAAAAGTCTTTACAGAAAAATGAGAGATGATAAGAGACACGTTGAGTATTGTAGTGCATCGTTAGTTGAACAGCAGGTACAAAATTATAGGATTTACTTTACTATTTAATAAACTTTACTTGCATGCATGCTAATCTTTGTGTAATGAAATTTATACTCTTTTACACCGGCACAATCGGTCTTTTCGTGATGACTTCAAGTGATGATTTCGTTTCTGTTTTGCTCATGAATTATTCTATCTATAGAGAGCCAAAAGATATATAAAAGGTAACTTTTGCATTTATAGGTGGACTTTGTAGAGAAGTATCCAGCCAATGTGAAAAATTTAATTCGTTTGGTCAAATACTGGAAAAAAGAAATGGTCCCATCCGAGGGAAGTCGACGAATCCCAACTTCGTACGTCATGGAACTGATTACAATCCACCTTTGGGAAGAAAACACAAGATATAATGATGGCACATTTAATACATTGAAGGCGTTCCACGGCGTCATGGATGCATTGAAAAACTGCGAATCTCTGAATGTCATTTGGACAAAAAATTATATGAGATATGAAATACCAGACGAAATTCGAAGCCAAAGGTATATGAGTAGATTTTCTTCAAAAAATCAGTAATGCTATTATAATATCAAACATTGGTATATATTAAATAAATATTTGATAACCATTAGTATTTTACACTATAAGTATTCGTTGCAATGATGTAAAGTTGAAGTTAGAAGGCCAAATGTTGGAATAAAAGAGCATATCGATTCAAGAAACATTTCTAACTTCAACTGCAGTTCATTCAAATAATATTACGATAAAATGGTAACGGTTATCAAATTAGTTTCTGATAGGCCGTTTCTAGCTAATTCTCGACAGTTCCAAAAATGTTTACTCAAGTTTAAACGCAGCCAGCTTAGTTCATATTGCATGAAAATGCACATGGCATATATCAAAATTTAAGATAGACATCGCTAAATGCAAAGAAACTTGTTTAAGTGTAATAGCTTTTACGTTATACTAAATCAAACAGCATACTTTTTTCTGCGCCACCCGGTATATGTTTCAAAAAAACCTTTAACAATGTGAGATATGAAAAATATTTTCATAAAAATTCTACTGTTTGCTGCTAGTCCTGCTATGTGTCTACAAAATAGTGTTAATTATTTTCATTATAATTATGCAGTAGTCTTGTATCTAGTGGCAAATATATAGAATTGAGAGGTGTAGTTTAATTTGCTTGCATGCTCATATGTCAACAAGTGTCAACAGTTCTTCCCCGCGAAGTTTATTGAAACTTTCCAATACATGGTCATGTACATGAAACTACCGTAATATTTTCAATTTATAGACCATTGGTAATGGACCCAGCTAATCCAATGAACAATGTGTGCAGCAGATTTGAGTGGGAGCAAATAAGAAGAGAAGCAAAAGAAGTGCTGGATAGTCCCATGTTGCGTGAAGTTTCCTCAACTAGTTGGAAATAGAGAACTAAGATTCACCATTTGATTATTTTTCACGCACGAACTTTATTATAAAGTTACATTAATAATAAAATGCACGTATCATATCGAATCAGGGACAGGTCGGCCGGCATTATTCAACCTTCAAAGGATTGCATGAGTGACTGGTATGATTTAAATAATACCTTTTTATGTAACTGACATTATATGATATTACTAATTGGTCTAAATTTGTCGCCTTCCATGGGACTTCAGTAAAGTATGGTTTCTCGAGTGTAGGTTCTTATAGCGCACTTAATTATTGTAAAAGGTTTTCTGTTATAGATTCTATTATACTATTACACTATAGACTATAGTACTGTCAGTTGAACACAAATTAACAGCGCATGCAGTATGATAGACATATTTAGCTCGCATGGCAATTATATGTAAATCGACCATTTCAGATCACGTGTCATAAAAAAGATTTGTTGTTTAGCAACAGGCATTCAACAGGCATACAACAAGCGAACAAAGACATGTGACCTGAAATTATCAGTTTACATCTATATTTGTCATGCAAGCTAAATTTATCTGTTGTCCCTATTAATCACCTATTATATAGTGGATCATTCATTATTAAAATACACACCAAAAGTCAAATCTGGTTTTCTTGAACGTGCGGTGCAAGTGTACGTAGCGTCTATACAATAAGCTTCAGGTCTTTAGGATCAAATCACCTGAAAACTTGAACAAGAACTTCGACGTTTCGAGCGAAGGCTCTTCGTCTGGAATCCAGACAGAGAATCTGGAATCAAGAATTCAGCTTCCAAACGAAGGTCTTCGCTCGAAACGTCGAAGTTCTTATTGAATTTTTCAAGTAGTTTGATCCTAAAGACCCAAAGCTTAAATCTGGTTTTCATATTTTACATTGTCATTGGCTGTCATAAGAAGAGATTGTGTGAGTCTCGACAGTCTATGGTCCTATTCAGGAATACGCTTAAATCGTATGTTATATTTTAAATTTGAAACCAGATAGAGATTGACTAGATTATATTTCGCTATAAAGCGAAGCCGTTTTACTCCACTGACCTAATATGACTAATGTCCCAGACATCTGGCATCTGAGGCGGGCTCATGCACTCAAGCACTCAAAGAAGAGGGCGCAAACACTCAAAGCCAGCAAATTGAATTGTAACAACAACACAAAGTGCTAAAGAATCAAAAGACAATTAATCTCTCTAAATTACGATACGATATTGCTTGTCTACATACCTGTAGCATCGGTACATGTAGCACCTTTGTACTGAAGTATCCTAGCGTTAGGAATTGTCAGGTTTGCATCAATATTTTTAAGGTACTGTAGGGCACACTGCATCTAATTTAGTCTAACGTTTCTCTCAGACTCGTGGAGAAACGATGCTTAATATAAAGACAATGTATTTCATATTTACAGAACACTGCATGCGGCTACATCCCGAGCTGTGACTGGCTGTTCGAAAGCTGATTAATCACCTTTAGGTTATCAATTCAGTATTACACTGTGGTATTCTGAACACTTGTGAAGATATATAGCCATATATAGAAGTCATATAACATAGTAATACCCTTATGTTTAACATTCAAGCGTACTCTGCGGAATATAATTGACTCATTTTCTTAAAAGTTTTGAAATATACAGGTCTGCATGCAGCAAAAACATACAAAACGAAACATCTGATACTGATTCATTAAACACATGGAATGTTTAAACAATTCAAAAATGTAATTAAGCAATCTCCCTGGCGAATATATGCGGTGCCTGAGTGCCCTAGCTCTAGATGTTCTAGTGGTTTATCGCTTCATCGGTCTGTGAAATGGCAAACACATTGCACCTACACCGGAATTATTAAAGTCCCTGATAACTCCATGTCAATGCTTGAAGAGATCAGTCCAGCATTATACCTCTTCATTGATGTGTAGAGAATGGAGTGCCCTCCAGTTATGCTATAGTGGTCATCGCTTCACTGATCAGCGAAAGTACATTAGTACAGACAAATGGCACCAACATCGCATTGATCGAAGTACATTATTACTCCATGTGCATGAATACACCAACCCACCATTATACCTCTTCACTGATGTGTGGAGAATTGAATGCAGTCTAGTTGTTCTGTAGTGGTCATCGCTTCACTGATCTGTGAAAGTACAGACGAATGGCACCAACACAGGATTGATCCCAGTACTTGATCACTGCATGTGCCTGAAGAGACCAACCCACCATTTTATCTATTCACTGATGTGTAAATAATAGAATAGCAAATAAAATTAATGTGCTATTTGTATCGATGCACAGAACGACTCAAACCTTCGTTGGATGCAAGAGAAACTAAGGTAAGAGTACAATTTCTCAATTTCTTCGATTTCACTATCAGACTGCCTTGGGATACATGTTTCGGTGGCACAGTGGTTAGTGTATGTACTTTTCACCTCAAGGTTTGACTCCGACAATATAGGCAGTTGTTCATAATTTCTCCATGGTCGTATGTGAGAACGCTTCCAAATTCTGCAAATTAGACGTTTTCCTCAAAGGTAACACTGGATAAATAAGGTGTGGCCCTTGCTGGACCTATCAGAAGGACAGTTTAGAACAAATAGCGCTAGTCAGTACCAATAACGTTGGTTTAGTTTAGGTTTTCTCCTGTGGTATTAGTAACACTGGACTAAAAAGTTGTGGCCCTCACTGGCACACTAGGGAGAACAGTTTAGAACTAATAGAGCTATCCAGTATATAAACAAAGTTAGTTCAGTTTAGGTTTTACCTTGCAGTAACACTAAATCAATAAGACATGGCCCTTATTGCATGAACCTCTAGCGAGAACAGTTCGGAACTAATAGAGCTATCCAGTATATAAACAAAGTTAGTTCAGTTTAGGTTTTCCCTTGCAGTAACACTAAATCAATAAGACATGGCCCTTATTGCATGAACCTCTAGCGAGAACAGTTTAGAACTAATAGAGCTATCCAGTATATAAACAAAGTTAGTTCAGTTTAGATTTTCCCTTGCAGTAACACTAACTCAATAAGACATGGCCCGTATTGCATGCAGGACCTCTAGAGAGAACAGTTTAGAACTAATAGAGCTATCCAGTATATAAACAAAGTTAGTTCAGTTTAGGTTTTCCCTTGCAGTAACACAAGGGTCCACAGTAATTGGCTCAGCTGTAGTGGTTGCCCTGCCTATTTATTGTAATAATGTCTTGTAATTCATTGTGATATATTTATTTATTTTTAGTATTATTATTGTATGTTTAGGCAAAGTTTAATAAAATAAAAATAAAATAACTCAATAAGGCATGGCCCTTATTGCATGGAGGACCTCTAGCGAGAACAGTTTAGAACTAATAGAGCTATCCAGTATATAAATAAAGTTAGTTTAGATTTTCTTCTGTAGTAACACTAAATTGAAATGCGACACATGCAGGTTGCAATATTTATTACCTGTACATTAATCTATATTAATTTTCCCTTTAAGCAGCCAAAGTAGGAGGAATAGATCTGTCTATATGGTACAATATTATAAAGTACCAAAACAGATACATTTTCGTTTCAGAACAAGGCATAAATTCACTTCAAAACAACATGAATTCAGTTTTGGTGGGCTGTTTATCTGCTTCTCTGCTGGTTATACTTTTGTCAAACACAGCTCAGTAAGTATCGTGTTGATTTAATATCGCCAATACGTCCCCTATACTATAGACAGTATAACCAATATACGCCTAATGTAGCAAGGGCTCAAAGACAAGCGCAAACGCAAACGCTAAACGCAAACGCAAACGCAGGTGATCGAAATTCCATTTATGAAGTGGCATAAATAAATTTATTTGTGAGATTAGAATACGCAGTAATGTCAAACACGAGAAGTGTAAAACACGCTGTCATGTTACACACGCAGCCATTTAATATAGATTATAGAAAAATTATTAAATGCACAAAAAAGGTCGCAAAATATTTTGCATAGTAATAGAGATGCTAATGAATTGAAGTTAAATACTAAAACCTTAGTAAAACGAGGATGAGAGTTGATGAGAGTTGGCAAGCGAGAGTTTGCATGAAAGTTCATCAACTCTCATGCCTCAGTCAAACGAGAACAAGAGTCGCATGAGAGTTGACTGGTTATTATTGGTGAGGAAGAACAAGTATGGTCGAGATAAAAATTGGTTATCAGTAACCAATTAATGAGGTCACACCAATATGACCGCCTCAAGTCTCATTTTCTAGTAGTTAAATCAGTCCTTCTAAAACTCAATAGTCAGTCCTTCTAAAACTTCAAATTTGCCTCATTGAATTCACACGTACGCTCCATTAAGTTTAAACATTTTTCGTCAAAACAATTATATTAGTTATATTTTACAGGGGTTGTACTGCTGACTTTGAATCATGTGGTTATAACGAAATGTGTTGCAGTGGGACATGCTATAGAAGTGAATGCATGGTGCAACGGAAACGTTTTCTGGACCCAGAACTACTTGGAAACTTCAGGCACGTTTAAGGGGGGGGGGGACTAAACAAAGAGGGGAAGGGGTGGGATGAGGAGTTAAAAGCGAGAGAGGTTATTGATTTAACCGATACATCGCATAAGTAAGAAAAGCAATCAACTATATATTATCGATTGGCTTATTTCGATTGTACCCTGTAAGTCATTCTAACACATTGTATATTATGTTTATATATTTATATATTCAAATACAAGACTACCATATTTATAATGAAGAGAATTAATTATAACATTATTTCCTCACTCTGATAGCGGCAGGTCGACCGCTAACTGCTGCATGATAGCATGCATCGTTCCTTGTTTTCTGTCTTTCTTGCTTTGTTATCTTTAATATATTTTGTGATGTGATTTCCATATTTTGTTATAGTTTGTTTTGATTAAATCCATCTGATTGGTTTATTTTTTATCACGTGATCGCTCTTGTTTTCACTATAAAAGCACATGTTTTTCCCCCGACCCATTCTACTAACTTCCAGACGAAGGGCCTTCGCTCGAAACGTCGAGGTTCTCATTGCATTTTTCAGGTAGTTTTACACAACAGTCAACCGCCGTATATACATTTGGGAATGTTGCTCGAGTTAAGAAAAGCTCGCAAAATCACTCGCCTTCGGCTCGAGATTTCGCGCGCTTTTCTTAACTCTCGCAACATTCCCGCGCGTTTGGATCAGGCCATCCAAACACGGAAACCATAAAGTAATTGTATAATCCAAACTCTGATCTTAGCCCTTATCGAAGGGGACAGGGATTATCCTAACACAAATACTAAAACTAATTCTAACTCTAATCCTAGCCTTAATCTTGAGACTATTATAACTACTAACCTTGTCCTAACACTAATCCATAACTGTTGGTGTGATCTTGTAATTGAGATTGAACACGAATACTAACTCTCATCCTAACCTAATCCTAACCCTCATTCTAACCCTGATCCTAATCCTAACACTAGTCCCCACACCTAATCCTTGCTACGTCATTATGGCATTATATTAGTATGTTGAACGTTTCCCCAAAATTTCAATAATACGGTAAATATATATTTTAGAAGATCCATGCTCAGAGAATCCGAGAGTAACGAAAACGAAAGAAAACGGACCGTCTACGAAAAACTATTTAGACGGTAAAGTGGAATATTATTATTCTAAATCAAGAATTGCGGAATTGCGAAGGACGCAACTCAAACGTGACCGTGTCGAATGATAACTAGGGCGTCTCTGGCGGACACCATACGACCCATAAATGATCACGGACTGCAGCAAAGGTGGAAGGGTTAAGCCCTAAGAGTTAAAAGAGGATGAGAGTTGCGTTGATGAGAGTTAGCAAACGAGAGTTTGCACGAGAGTTCCTCAACTCTCATGCTCCGGTCAAACGAGAAAAGGAATTGCATGAGAGTTGACTTCATATTGCCGCGCGCACGGGTCAAATATTATGCAAAAACTCCCATCAATTCTCCTCATCCAAATTTGAACCGGATTAAAGTTGGCGAGAGTTGATGAAAGTAGATAAGACGTGGTCGCCAAACACGAGCGAGAGTTTCAACTCTCAACACGAGGCAATTTTTGCTGCATCTTGCAACGCAATTTCGGACACAGAGCGATGTTAGGTAAAAAGTATATTCGCAAAAAAATTGTGAGCATGAATCTCGTTTTACTTTGCCGATATTTTTCTTGCTAAACATGCCCAGAAGGCAACAACGAAATAAATGAGAATGATAATATCGGTGGAGTGAAACGCGGGCCATGTTCACTGTTTTTCTGTGCGTACATTTCTACATAACATGGCTCTGTGCAGAAATTGCGTTGCAAGTTGCAGCAAAAATTGCTCCGTGTAACATGGCCTTAAGTCTCGTCAATTCTCATTCTCGTTTGAGCGGGGCTTTAGTTTTTGGCAAGAGAGTAAGACCGGACGACCCAGAGAAAAACCCTCTGAGAACAGGAGAGCCAACTGCAACTCTACTTACATACGTTTTCAAGTACATCAAGTGAGAGAAGGGTAGTCATCCATCACGTAATATGGAGCTTTAGCATGACTACGACTACGAGTACGAGATTCGTCATTTTCGCGTGTTGTTTGCATACGCCATCTCGCAAAAGTCGTAGTCGTCGGGCTTTTGAGTAAGAGATTTATCAAAAATCTCGCAGTTGGCGTATGCATACAACACGGCGGTTGGCGCGAAAATGACGAATCTCGTACTCGTAGTCATTGCTAAAGCTCCCTAGTAATCTCCTACCTCCCGACCTACAGTAGCAAGCTGAACTCAGATGTAAAGAGCAGCGCACTAACGGTGTCTGCCACCTGTGCTTCCCCAAAAATTTTATATTCTTATAAAGGGTGTAATTGATTATATTTCTTATTATATTTTATCGTAGAGCATGTGCAAGAACCTGTCTTAGTGATTGGAACTGTTGCAGCGGCGAGAAATGTGCTAGCGGATTTTGCAGTTGGTACAAGTAACATGGGGATCCAGTGATCACGTTACGTATGTGGTATTCTTTTCTTAATGTTAATGATACCTCGGGTGGTTGCAAAACTGGTAACTCCCCATACTTGCCGTCTAATTAAAGAAATGTCGTCCGATTAAAACCATCGAATTAAGAACTTTAATTTAAATATGCGCTTTGTAACATGTTTAGTATTTAAATACGAAACTTTTATGATTTAATCTTACTGCTATCCCAATTAAAGATAATGCTGCAAGAGAATATTTTGGCGACTTTCCGTATTATATTATCCTGAAATTACGTCACAAGATTAAGGGTCAGGATTAGAGTTAGGATAAGAGTTAGGATTAAGATTAAGTATGTATGTATTATGAATTAAATTCAGGTTGTTAGGGCCTGTTTATATGATCCCGCTTACCGAGACGTCCCGCCTACCAGGGTTCGTGCACGTTCCCAATAAGAAGATTTAAGGACTTTTCAAGGCACTAAAATGAACATTTTCAAGGAATTGTCTTGCAAACAAAACACAATCCAAATATAAGAAAATCTGAACGATAACCACAGTAAAAGAATGGAAGACAAGCAACTTTCTTACAGTATTTGGCTATTTGCTAGATAAAATTATGAAAATATGTCCTCATTAGATAATTATGTTCTATTTTGAATTAACATTATGTGTGATTTTCAAGCACTTTTCAAGCACTTTTAACAAATTTTGTATTTTCAAGCACTTTTCAAGTGCCCTTGAAATTGATTTTTTCAATTTAAGCACTTTTCAAGGAGTTTAAGGACCTGCACGAACCCTGGCGTACCTATGATCTCGCCTCCTAGTACTTTTACTATAAAAATTTACATCGCGTTCATATGAGAAAGCGGGCTGGCCCCCCTTGCGAGATCCCGCCTCTGTGAGCCGAGATCATAGGCAGGTGGGATGAAAAAATTTCCATATGAACACAGCCCGCTTACCGGAAGAAGTCAAGAAACCAAATTTCCGATTTTGACGCTTAATTTGCCAATTTTTAAGTAGTTCTATGTTTGTTTTACAAACAAGCATCAAATATGTTGCTAAACCAGTTAACCAGTGCTTTTTATTGCAAAAGCCCAAGAAATGTAAAAAGATCGTTAAAATAGTTGTGTTGCGTGAATGAAATGTACAAGTTTTGCAAGTACTATGAAAGCAGGATGAAAAATTCCATATGAACACAGGGAAATATACGTCCCACTACTCGCTAGGCGAATCGTCTCGGTAAGCCGGATCATAAGAACAGGCCTTTAGCCCCTGTTTACACGAGGCCTACATGAGGGGCTAGCCCTACCAGTAGAGCTGGTTTTCAGCCCTTGTCTACAGGAGCCCTTCATGAGGGGCTAGCCCTACCAGTAGGGCTGGTTTTCAGCCCTTGTTTACATGAGCCCTTCATGAGGGGCTAGCCCTACCAGTAGGGCTGGTTTTCAGCCCTTGTTTACATGAGCCCTTCATGAGGGGCTAGCCCTACCAGTAGGGCTGGTTTTCAGCCCTTGTTTACATGAGCCCTTCATGAAGGACTAGCCCTACCAGTTGGGCTGGTTTTCAGCCCCTGTTTACATGAGCCCTTCATGAAGGACTAGCCCTACCAGTGGGGCTGGTTTTCAGCCCTTGTTTACATGAGCCCTTCATGAAGGACTAGCCCTACCAGTTGGGCTGGTTTTCAGCCCCTGTTTACATGAGCCCTTCATGAGGGGCTAGCCCTACCAGTTGGGCTGGTTTTCAGCCCCTGTTTACATGAGCCCTTCATGAGGGGCTAGCCCTACCAGTAGGGCTGGTTTTCAGCCCTTGTTTACATGAGCCCTTCATGAGGGGCTAGCCCTACCAGTAGGGCTGGTTTTCAGCCCTTGTTTACATGAGCCCTTCATGAGGGGCTAGCACTACCAGTAGGGCTGGTTTTCAGCCCTTGTTTACACGAGCCCTTCTTGAGGGGCTAGCCCGAGCAAATTTTCGAATAAATTTGAATATTCTTCTAAAGCTAAATAGCCCTACTAGGAGGGTTAGCCCTCCCTGTTGCGTTTATATGGGAAATTTCAAGCCCCACTAGGCGAGATCTTGGGTAAACAATAGCGAGATCTCGCCCATAGGAGGGCTGGCCCTCCTCTCATATAAACGAAAACAATTTTTAACAGGGATTTCTGTTAGCACGCGGGATCTCGCCTAGGTCGAGCTGATATAATACTTAAAGTCAGCTGATATACTTAGGTCAGCTGATATACTTAAAGAATTAGATTTACCTAATCTAAGTCTCAGAAGAAATAGTCAATTATGTACTACTATGTATCAGGTAAATAATAATATGGTGCCTGATTACCTAATTGATTTATTCACGAAAACCAGTACACTTCATAATCATGAAACTAGGCAGGCTGAATTTAACTTGGCAGTCCCAAGGCCAAATACAAACTTTTGTAAGAAATCATTCTCGTACAGAGGAGCTGTAGCTTGGAATGATTTATTACCTAACATAAAAAATTTGGGTTCATTACCAACTTTCAAAAGGGCTCTAGTGACAAATAGTGGTAATAATTCTTGATAATAATCTTCTTTTTTTTTCTCTTGATCTTATTGTATTAACTTAATAAATTATTTTTATATTTGCATGTAATTAATCATACATAGCACGGCCTATTGGAGATCACATCTTATTTTAGTGTAAATATTTTAGTTTTTGTCTTAGTTTGTGAAATAGTACCGTGGATAAATAAAGTTTGATTGATTGATTGATTGATAGGAGGGCCAGCCCTTCATGTAGGCCTCATATAAACAGGGGCTTAGTGTGGAAATTGATCCAAATTTTCTACATAATTGCGTGCTGTGGAGAAACGAATATTTTTCTCTTTTTCAGGTGTTTGATTACTTACCCAAGAACTGATTATTGTACACGGGGTTAGTTAGTTTTTCAATATACTAATTATTTAGACGTTTGCTTCCTAATTAGATTAGTTAGCCTTCGAAACTGTAATGATCTATTGTATGGTTAATACAATACAATATTTTTCATGCAACGTATATCGATCCGTGTCAGTTTGTGTTACTGTTGTACTATAAACTACGCTGGCTATACCCTTCTGGGATTTACCTCTTTTACAGGCGCTAGTTACATGGTCTCGGGTACCACGAACACCCAAACCCCCCTCCCCGCCCCCCTTCCCGAAACAACATTACCACGCGTTTATATAAAAAATTGTCAAGACGTAACTCCGGGGAAACAGTCCCGTTTTTGTTCGAAAAGCATCTGTCCTTAGTCACCTTATTGTTTTAAGGACATTTCATTTAGTTATTTTGCTGGTGTTGAGGCCATAACTGATCTAAAGTCGGCAAAGATCTCCGCACGCGAAACAGCCATGGTTTTCTAACTTCATCCTATCAGACTGAGCGAATTGAACTCGTATAGCATTTTGTATAGTCTTTCAAAGCGTCTATCAAAGTCTGAATCATCTTTGGACCATACCACTTCTTGTTTCTAGTTTCGGGCAGGTAATTGTTAACGAGCTAACAGTTTTTACTTGTATATTCCAACATAATGCTCATGCTTAGGTCTGCAAAGTTATCCCTGGAGGCCAAGACAATCCGTTTACATGGACAAAATTTGTCCCTCCTACTACGGTCACTCTCTTTCGTAAACGGAGTGTCCCTACCCCCAGGGTAACCCTACCTTCAGAAGGTTACATGGACAAAATTTGTCCCTCCTACTACGGTCTCTCTTTCGTAAACAGAGTGTCCCTACCCCCAGGGTAACCCTACCTTCAGAAGCGAGTTTAATTCTTTCCATGCAAACACTTGCGTTTCAGCTACTATAATACAAAATCAATTTTGCCTCTCCCAGAGTAGCTCGGGGGGGAGGGAGAGGGTGTCCCGAGATCATATTCGGCTCGTGCAGTCACGCGAGAATATTACGTCATCCTAAATATTCCCATTTTGGATGGCATTATCGTGGGTAACATCGAAGTGCCGTTTTCGCTTATATCTTGCGAAAAACTGAGAGTTAAAAAACAAGGTATATCTCACTAGAATCCTTGAACGACAAAGAGTGTTTTGGTGTATGGTTTGTTGTTTTAACATGTCTGGAACTCGAGTTATTCAGGAAATTTGGCGTACGATTAATGTCAGCCATGTTGGATTTCATCTTAGTTAGTAATGGAAAAGGTGGATCCTATCTCTAACCCCCAACCCTAATAATCCCTAACGCCTACTGCAGTTGCTCATATATCGAGAAAGAGCCAAAAGGTGGAAGTTGTCACCCAAAGTGGTGGAAGCGAAAGTGCGAAACGTATAATGATTTGTGACGTCACTTGTACGAGCAGACAACATTCAGTTGAATGACGATGACAAATTTAAAGTTGAAGAGATATTGCTCCTTCAATTTATCACAGGTTAATCACACTTAATACATCTATTTCACGGAACATGAGAATCATACAAATAACAATATACTCTACTATATTAGTTGTTTCTACTATTTTACGCCTTGAATAATTGTTAAATGTACCAAAGTTTATCAGTGGTAAACATTAGCGTAACCATACTGGACGAGAAGATCATTAAAAGACTTTCCTTGAGACATTCTTAAAACAACCAAAGGTCTTCCATACCCACCAGTTCCTTGAAATTCCGCATTAACCAACTCCTTGTTCGCGTCCAAGCTACTCTGAATTTGTTGCTCTGAGAATGGCTGGCTACCGCCTGGGAAGCTTGCTGGACTTTTACCAAGGCTTAACCAAACCAGAAAATCACGTGCCTTCTTTGCTTTTAAACCTGTGCTTAATTCTGGAGTGTTTATGGCAGCCAAGCGACATTTGAACCGTTCAAAACGCCCGTTTCTGATGAACACCAAATCACAAGTATCGCCATCATGGACACTCACAACTTTGGCGGTTAAAGTCGTATATGTTGGAGGAGAACTCGACGAACGTGAGACATGTTTGTCGGTAATGTTCTTCAATTGTTGACTCATGACTGCAGTAAATCAGGCGTATTGTAGGTACTAGGTATTAAGTTTGACCACTTCGATAATTAAGGACGTTTAATTCTAGTTTGGTTATAACGTTTTTGTGTTCATTCAGCAACTTTCGTTTTCTATGTTTTCCTAGAATAGGGGAAGTTACCAGGAAAACGGCGCCCTTGTTTGTTTATTAAATGAATGGAAATTCTACTTATAATTAAACTTATAAACACACAATACTAAAATATTGCAGAATTTCAAAGTAAATATATGCAATTCGTTTAGAGTGATAGTTTTTAGCGACATTTTGAGGATCGGCGCAAGCAGGACGGTAATTTTGAGAAATCAAACAGTTAAGTGGCCTTTAAAGTCATGGCAATAAATACTATAAATAGGAGCGTTTCGAAAATGTTGACAATTCATTTCGTCACTCACTGTGTCCTTAGAATTGACCAATTAGAATTGCTCACTAAAGTATGTCATTCTAATTGGTCAATTCAAACAGGAAGTTAAGAACTTTTGAAGGAATTAGTCGAAGTGCGGAAGTGAGGAAAGGAATTGCTTTCAAATTGATCCACTTGAATGAATGATATTTATTCAGGAAAACCAACATCACAAATAGTGTTTTTCAAAAGGTCCTGTGAAACATTAGAATACAAAGTATATAAAACTATAGTGTACATGCAGGATTTACACACTAGCAAATTAGGAAATTAAGATAATGATATTTACAAAGAATATGTGAATTAGATATTACTTTATTAGTAAGATAAAGACAATTCTGCTGATGGTACGGTTTCTAAGCTGACTCGTCGCTATAAACGACGGTTTGGTCCATATACTGTAGGACGTCGCGGCTACAACTATAGGGCATGTGTTTTGGACTTATGATGAACATATTATAATAGACTTATTATATCTTGTAATGCTTGTTGAAATTATGGTAATTTTATTGTTATTGGCCACGCGAGACGTCAGGCATGACGAACACGTGGCAAACGCTTTTTGGCGGGAATATTATTGACAGAACATGGCCTGCAGTTTGAAGTCTTTTTAGAACGTTTGTATTATAAATAAAGCATATTTTTTCAAGTCGTGAGTCATATTTAATAACCTAGATAGTCAAGACTCCGACTGTAACAACATGAAAATATTCAGCTGGTATAGAGTGGTCGCTGACGTTTCGCTTTGCGGACATTGTCACTGATCAGGTTTCAGTAAATGAATGTAACATATTAAGAAATGTATTGTAATCCGTATTGTATATGTCAAAATTGGTAGTACCTTAACTAAATTCCCTATCTCCCAGCACCACCAAGACATGGGGGTGACTTAGATACTTTGCCTTCAGATGCTTCCCATTGTTCTGGTGTTTTAGCCTGCAATAGAAATATACAAATCTGTCCCAATCTTTTTTCCTACCTCAGGCCTAACCCTAACCCAACCCTAACCTAACCTATAGGCTTATAACCCTAACCCCTAAAGTTAAACCTAATCCTAATCCCTAAACTTACACCTACTTGTAACCCAAATGATTAAGCTTAAACCTAGCCCTAATTCCTAAACTTAAACCTTACCTTAATCTCTAAACCTGACCTTGATCTATAAACTTACACTCATCCCTAATTCCTAAACTCTGTGTAACTGACATTATATGATATTATTTAGTCCAACTTTGGCATGCTATTGCGCGCATAATATTTAGTTGATAGATTTACCTTTTTCACACAAATATAGTTCAGGCTTTTGGCTGTTCACTGCGTTCAGCACTGGCGTTCAGCAACGGCCCAGTACGATCCGATAAAAAAGTATTGTTGAAATAACATTTTTCCACCTTTGGGAATTTAACGTCCTTCAAATGTTCGACCATTTTCCCAAATGATGGTTGCCTATTTGTGAAACGTTCAGCATTGTCAGTTCAGTCTACAAACTTCCTGTTTCGTAAAGTGTTTCAACCACCAAATTTCGTTGCTAAATCGCGATTTGAACCGTTTTTAAATTTCCCAAGACTTGTAAATAGGCCATGGGTTACGTCATCTTATCAAAATTCTTAAATTTAAATCCGAAATATGAATAATTTCAATATTGCACTCAACTCGATCGCAAATATACAAAAAAGGTACCATTTCACAGCTAAAAGATTGATCTTTATTGGTGTGAAAAAAGGTAAATATATAAACTATTAAAATAACAAACGCACGATAACATGCTAAAGTTGGACATCCTGCTTACATCAACGTTAACATCAACATTACAGTCGATTTCACGTAACTTTTCAAAACGTGTTCCCAAGTTCGTTGTGAATACTCCCAATTACGTTTCTAAATTTGGAATGTTGGGCGTGGGACTTGCAAAGCTAATTTCGCAAGTTGTTTACTTAAGTATGGGCGCCAAAGCGGACAAAATTTGCTAAACATAAAAAATTCGTTCGGAAGTTGAAAATTGTATTCCAAACTCAAAATATTTATTGCAAACTTAACATTTTAATGGCTATGACTCATAAAAAGCTTTCTAAACTTTAAAAAAGCTTCCTAAACTTAAAATATGTGTTCGATGTAGCGAATTTGCATTCTACACTTCAATTTCATTCTAAACTTCAATTTCATTCAAAACTCAAAATTCATTCTAATTATGATCCTTTGCGAGCTTGCATCAGAGATTAAGGCAATACTTCATGTAACCCTTTCAGACGTGACTTCCCAATAATGCCATTTTATCGTAGGCAAAATGGTTTCGTTATTGAAACACAATTTCGCGATTTTCTAAATGTTCTTCAAGAAGTAAGTAATTTATTTCCATTAAATAATGTCATAGTTGACCAGCTTGAAATATTAGTATCCAGACTCGATGATATCTGCTGTACATGATCGCTTTAATATAGTTGGCTCAACAAACGAACCTAACCAAGAGTTACATTTACTCGCTGAATTTTTGCATTATGCTTGGCAGATTAAGTGTCCTCTGGACCGTAAATGCGATGCTCTTAAAGCCCTGAATAATGATAATCCAGAATACAGTGGATATGATTGTCCCAGGATTCAGGGCACGAGGTGGAGTAAAACCTCAATACGCCATTCAAAAATCCCAGCTAGAATTTTGAAGAGGTAAAAATTTTACATGAGCTCAAATTGCAAGATTATTGAATGTATCTACACGAACACTTAGACGGAGAAGGGATGAACTTGGCATTATTGACGAGCCATTTGATGATATAACTGCATGAACAGTTGAGGCGTGAGATGGAAATGGTTAGAAACGTCACTCAAAATATTGGGCAAATCAGAATGATGGATGCACTCAGAAGCCGTGGAATTCGGGTGCAGAGATGCAGAGTTTGTCAAATGTTGCGTGATATTGACCCTATTGGTACAATACTATGGTGGAATCAAGCTATATATAGAAGATATAATGTTCCACGCCCAAATTCTCGGTGTAATCTCTCTACACGAACGTTGTGAACAGACTTTCCAGTCAGGATACTTCCTCTATTTGGCCCTCTGTGATGCAACATATAGCGTGCGACCTCAACATTTTCAAGCCCATCATGCACGAGATGGTAGCCAATGTCTTTGCGCTCCTTGCAGAAACTGTGCTTTCACTGTTTCTGTCAAGTTATTGTTAGCACAATGGAGGTAGATCACAAGTCTGCTGCAACCATCAATACAACTAGGCATGTATTACCATTATCCAGGTGATCATCGTATGGTTACCGTCTATATGCCATAGTGAATTTGGGTGTGGAACACTATATCTTCTTCTATATATAGCTTGATTCCACCATAGTATTGTACCAATAGGGTCAATATCACGCAACATTTGACGAACTCTGCATCTTTGCACCCGAATTCCACGGCTTCTGAGTGCCCCCATCATTCTGATTTGCCCAATATTTGGAGTGACGATTTGGCTAGAGCTTCCTATTTAATGCAAAAATTCAGCGAGTAAATGTAACTCTTGGTTAGGTTCGTTTGTTGAGCCAACTATATTAAATTTAAAGCGATGATCTACAGCAGATATCATCGAGTCTGGATACTAATATTTCAAGCTGGTCAACTGTGACATTATTTAATGAAACAGTAAATTACTTATTTACTTACTTCTTGAAGAACTGACTTGGTAGCATTTAGAATATCGCGAAATTGTGTTTCAATAACGAAACCATTTTGCCTACGATAAATTGGCATTCTTGGGAAGTCACGTCTGAAAGGTTTACATGAAGTATTGCCTTAATCTCTGATGCAAGCTCGCAAAGGATCATAATTAGAATGAATTTTGAGTTTAGAATGAAATTGAAGTTTAGAATGCAAATTCGCTACATTGAACACATATTTTAAGTTTAGAAAGCTTTTTTAAAGTTTAGAAAGCTTTTTATGAGTCATAGCCATTAAAATTTTAAGTTTGCAATAAATATTTTGAGTTTGGAATACAATTTTCAACTTCCGAACGAATTTTTTATGTTTAGCAAATTTTGTCCGCTTTGGCGCCCCATAATTAAGTACCGAAGTACTGAATTAAAGTACTGAAGTACTAAACGAACTCGGAAGTTGTGAGTTTAAAAGTACAACTTTAAAATATGAATTTGTTTACGAGTGGCAAAAGACGAGGCAAAAGACGTCTTCTATAATACACTGATATAGTAAAACACACAAAAAAACTCGCCAATACGTCTATTTTTAATTAGTACTTCAGTACTTTAGTTCAGTGCTTCGCAACTTAAGTATAAGCAACTTGCGAAATTGGCTTTGCAAGTTCCACGTCCAACATTCCAAATTTGGAAACGTAATTGGGAATATTCACAACAAACTGTGCGGAAATGAGGAAATGAATTGATCAACAATTTTTTCGGAACACTTCTGTTGCCACGACTGCAAGCAAGCGCATTATGTTCAAATATATTGCAGTTGCGGCTAAAAAATAAGACATGAAAATATTCAGCTTCTATTGTCGCGGACGTTTTGCTTTGCTTTGCAGGACGTTTTGCTATTGTAGCTGAACACATTCATTTGACACTTCAATAAAGCTAGTTTTCATTTTCTTCCATTTGTGGATATTTATCACTGATCTGGTTTAAGTAAATGAATGTAATCCCCAAACATATTAATAAATGTATTGTAATCCGTATTGTATATGTCAAAATTGGTAGTAACTTAACTAGTTCTGTATCTCCCAGCACCACCAAGGCATGGGGGTGACTTACAGTATATAGATACTTGACCCTGTCATTTACAGACATTTTCGTGAAGACATATTCTAAAACTTATTTTCGAAAAAGTAAAATTTCACAAGTTACCACTTAATAAACAACCACTACGACTGCATATAGTTGATTTGCTAGCTTCTAACACAATTTCTAAAGTCTCGGTAACCTACCTGAATTGATAAGGCATGAATAGACTTTGCTATTTCATTCTCTAATATTTGATTGACCAGTCTGTGTCTCTACAAAGCAGATCGATCGAAGCATGTAACGCTTTAGGTTTGGTCATTGTCGTTGAGACTTTAGTATTTTACTCTGTCAATTGACAGACGATTTTACATACTAGTGGGTAAGAATTATCCAATGCATTCAAAAGTATTACCTGAATCAAAGGTAATTTTTCGAACTTCTTCGAAACAACCACAACTTTAAAATGGCTTTCCGAGTCTATAAGAAACAAATTTAAGAATGAGTATTTTACAGAATAGCAAGAAAATTCTATTTGAGGATTTGGATGTATATACATGTAAGCGGACAGAAATCAAGCCAATCTATTTTCTATCCATTCATGCAGTCACAATCCAGTGATTGGTATGTTTCATGATGTCTTTTCATTGTTTTGGAAATCCCACTGCATGCCCAGTGGCGGACACTTTGTGAAATATTGGGGGGTGCGAACTTAAGTTGCCAACATATAACCACCCTTTTGTTGCTGCAAATCTCAGGTCTCAAAACCTTTTTGGCTTAAATTTTATGCAAATTTACTTAAATTATAGCTTATCAAGGCTTTCGTGGTTCTCAAATCATAGATACAGTTTTGTTACACAGTTAATAATAGCCATCGTTCAAAGGATTTGAGAAATAATTGGGGGGGGGGCAGGGCCACCCTTCAGTCTCTCCCCCCGTCTCCCTTTGCCTTCCCTGGTGTCCGCCACTGTCCATGCCATCCAGTCACTTGTGGTTTTGACTTAGGCCCCGTTTACATGAGACCGGGACGAAGTCAGAGCGGAATGAAAACTGAAATTGTCAGTAGGTTTACATGAAACCCGTACGAAAAGCATTACACACTCTATTGCGTATATCAAATGTACAGTCCACAACTGATGCTGTTAATATTGTCTACCGTTGTTTATTATCAGCGTTTTACCAAATTTCAGAGCGGTCTGAAAATAATTTGTGTTTACATTTATCCCGCTCTGAATTCGTCCCGGTCTGGAGATAGTCGGTTCGGTCAACAGAGCAGGATGAATTCAGACCGCTCTGAGCAATTTTTCGTCCAGGTCTCATACAAAAATCTATCATAAATAATACTATCACCAAAATGAAATCATCCCGGGTTGACTTCGTCCCGGGCTCATGTAAACGGGGCATTATATTTAGCATAGATGCCCACATCAAGTGTTTTAGATCAATTACCTGAAATAGTTACATAATATAAAGGGCCATTTATACGGGAGAAAATAAGTCGCAACTTACACAAGACGCGTCTTGTATAAATGGTCAAATTCTAATAAGTCGCGACTTATTGTGGAACAGTCTGAACCCCTGTTCTTATTTAAGTCGCGACTTACTAGAATATGACCATTTATACGTCAATGTGTTCGCGTCTTATATAAGACATAAGGGAGTTTACGATCTACGACGCGACTAGCTCGACGACGCGCCTGCAAAACAAAGATATACGTCATGCAAGACAAAAAGGATGAATAATTTGTGATCCCAGGGGTTTCCTCAGCAGCGTTGCCATTCTTATGACATCATCAAATGAGGAATTTTCACGTCTTCTGAGTAATGTGAAAGCTGGTTGCGTCGTGAGAGCTGTTTTATAACGTTGACCGAACGATAAATATCAACTAAACATATCGGAGTTTTTTAGCCTAATTTAAACGTTTGTAAGGTTGTTAAAACATGCTTTAGACAATTAAAGCAGTATAGTTAATTCCTGTGGCTTATGTCAAGCATAAATTGACATGGCGTCGTCGAGGTGACCGCGTCGTAGATCGTAAACTCCCTATTTAAGACATAAATGGCCCTAATAATGGCCAATTCGTATTCACGTTGACTGCGCATTCCAAATTACGCATTCTGCGCATCAGATAAAATTGCAATCAAACCATAACATGTAGCTGAGTCTGAAAGAATTAAAATATGCATATCAAAGTACTGAACTGTTAAATATTCCATTTGTGACTCACATATAGCCACAATAGAACAGTCATTAAATAATTTTTGTACTAGCATACTGTATATAAGGGCCATTTATACGGGAGAAAATAAGTCGTGACTAATACATAAGACGCGACCACACTCGTATAAATGGTCAAATTCTAGTAAATCGCGACTTAAATAACAACAGGGGTTCAGACTGTTCCACAATAAGTCGCGACTTATTAGAATTTGACCATTTATACGAGTGTGTTCGCGTCTTATATAAGACGCGTCTTATGTAAGTCGCGACTTATTTTCTCCCGTATAAATGGCCCTAATGTCTTCTATGTAAAGCAAAATAAAGAAAGGTACACTTAAGGAATATTTTCTGATTTAAAGCAGTCAACCGTGCCAATTAAATCTACAGCAATAGTTCAAGCAACATATTCAAATAATTGAACAGTTGAATACTTTGATGTACATATTTTAAATCTTACAGTTATGAATCAACTGCAATTCTATCCTGACGCAGAATGCATCATTTGGATCGGATGCCCGGTCGACACTATGACGTTAATGGCTTATTATATACAAAAATTGCCTCAAAACTTACCTTTAGGCACATTATGCATGTAACTCTCATTAATCACATCCAAGTATGAAGGCTGAAAAACGAAGTTTGAACCTCAAATTATTTAACAAAACAGCGTGAATTAATTAAATACTATTTTTTTACTAGGTTGCACTGGATTTTGAAATAGAACACGAGTGGTAATACGTAGCCGACTGCTCCACCTACTGGTGCCCAGAGAATTGCAATGGAAAAAATATACTCGATTTGTTTTATGGAAACACCATGTTTGCATATTTCTTGGCAAAGCTTTCAGTCTGTAAACTCGGATCTTCATCAGTACAGTACATGTTATTAGATATTTGACAACTTACATTTAATTGACTTGTTAATTTGTTTGTGATTGCCTCTTCAACTGGCCTACTCATCTGCAAAAAGGGTTTCGGGTTGAAAAATGCTTTGGTATACTGTACATAGGTGCAAGGTTTCACCAAGCACAATTGTGCAGCAGATGGTGGACAACCGGCAGTTATCAAACTGACAAAATAATGTTCATTCTTTTCATTAGACATAGTAGTCTAGTCGTCAGAGCAAGCGCCTTTCACCTCTGAGTCTTGAGGTCGATTCTCGCTGAGGACTTTACTCATCACACTCATGTGAAAAGAGTAAGTCAACGCTCTGCCAAAAGTCGTGGGTTTTCTCCGGGCACTCCGGTTTCCTCCCACAGGGAAAGTTGACTGGGTGGGTTAGAATATACAGATTAGGAAAGTAATATCACAATTGCTGTAAAAATAAATAATGTAGGCTAAGTATGTAATGGTAGGCAAGATACTTGATGTAATTGGTCACTGAAAAGCCACAACGAGGAGTGAGCTGAATAATGTATGACTGTATGAATGTATTTGGAGGCAAATAAGTATAATTGAGAGATTAGTTTTCCTGTTCCTATCAGTCTCGGCAGTTCTAAAGTTGATCACCATCTGCTGCCCTGCAATGCTTTACTTTAATCCCTGCCATTATGATGCAAATTTCAAGAACTTCTCTATTAGGGAAGGGTCAAATATATGTTTCTGCCAAAAGATGTCATCTTATACAAAACCCCCTCCCACTCTACCAAAACTCAAAATTCTGTTTTGATTACATATATACACTGTTTATGGCACACAGGCATAAACATTTCTCATAAAAACTGGGAAAGGACTGTAGGACAGTTTTGCTTTATATATTTGCACATTTTCCAAAAGCCCTTAATTATTACAGTAATAATTGTGAACCATTGCCAAAGAATTTTGTGGTTAAATTTCTCAAGGTGCCTTCGTGCACGATAGTCAATTTATAAGTAACGGGAAGCTGTTGTTTTTTTAATACAGGTACATTACTCTTACGCTAGCTCTCACAGAAACATATATTTGACCCTTTTCTTACATGTACAGAGGTCAAACACACCTCAGTTTTAGAAGTGCAATAAAACAGATTTGGAGCTTTGTAAAAATTCACCAATTGTTTCAGTGTTCTTGTTAATGCCGCTGCAAAATAGAAACAATAAAAACTAAATTTGTTATTTAAGAAATTTAATGCAGGAATAGATTTACAGTACTGGGGGTGCAAAGGGGTGCACACCTATCCAATTGGCCAAGGCGAATGCACGCAGCAGGGCTGCCAATTTCCAAATCAAACCATGGATTTTCCAGGCATTTACCAAACAAGAATATAATATTTAGCCATTGGGGGCCTCTTTGACTATCAACTGGTATTATCTTATTTCTCACAAATTTTCTGACAAGCTTAACCCCTTGATCTTGTCAGGATCCTCAGTGCATGATGATGCACCCTGCTTTGGTCGATGGTCATGCCTGGCTTCATGACCAGTGCGCGCTAGGCACCACCCCCCCCCCCCCCCCCCCCATTTGGCCCCAATACCAGATCAAACTGGATAGCCTGTGTATGAACAAGCTATTAGTAGTAGCAAGTCAACCGAATACATCTTTTCGGGGTTTGCAACACCATCTTGCCAAGTGGGGAAAATACAATGGTTAAAACATTACCACGTCCCAGTGGGAATACTTGTCCCTAGGATCATGCTATATTGTTGCTCGATTGTGTTTGCCCCACTGGCCCACTTCGTAGGACGACGTTTTTTTTACTTTTGGAGCTCATTTCGAGTGACTCCATGATAAAAACAGTATAAAATAACAAAATAACCAAACATTACTTACGCGATGTCATAAGTTTGCCAAGGAAAGATATAAACTTCAAATTTTGATTAATTTTCCTTCATTATTTTGGTGGATTTCAGGACGCCATCTTTGTTTTGGCAGTTCGATATTTTTTTCGAAATTTCAGTTCGAAGAAAAAAGCGGCATGTATATACTGCCTGCGCTCAGAGCCATCAGGGTCTGCTAAGCTGCGCGCATTATTGTGTTCCATTACATTGCATTTATACGAAATTAGGCCATTGGTGTTGATTGGTTAAAAATTTCGGTAGATATAGTCTTGGATATGCATATCCATCTTCGGTATGCGTGACCTCACAACAGGGTAAACTATTTTGCATGCATATTGAGCAATTCTCTTGTCATTATAATGCTAAATTCTATTATTTTACTACTCGTCTATTTTTAATTGAAACACCAGCTATGTAGAAGCTTTCCACTGGTATTTAGGTTATTTTTACCAGTTTTATAACGTCTACCGCTGTTGTGACGTCATTTAATTAGATCGAATTATAAAACAAGATGGCGGATGACAGGATGTCTTTGGTCACAAATATCTCAAAAATTACGAAAGTTCCGTAGAATATGTACAAGGTCTTAGTAATTATACTCAACGTTCTTTTAAATTGGACAAACAACACTTTTGTTGCCATTTCCCTTTAACTGCAATAAACAACGAACAGTAAGGGCCTTTAAACATATTTTCACCAAGAAGATTAATACGTATCATTATAATTATTAAAATGAGTATTAAATAACGCCTTAAATTATCGTTATTTAATTGGCTGATTATGATCACGTGTTTGCCATTCCTGAGACCCTAAAGTATTTTAGTATTGAATGCAGATTGAGAATGTTATGTAAACATTCAAGATTGTTTGATTATTGATGTCAGGGGCGTGTGTGTGTGTAGGGGGGGGAGGGGGGTGGTACACCCCCCAGAGATCATGATCCAGTCGGTCTCAAAAGGTGCAGTCGGTCTCAAGATATTCATTGTTAAATTGGACGCATTATGCCACGTAATGCTAAGCGAGACTGGCTAAATAAAGTTTGCCGAATATCCTGTTTCAATCTTTGTTGTAAAGCGTTCTTCTAGAATGTCATATCACTCATACTGTATGTGGCGTGCAACAAACTACTTTGAAATAGAACCATAATATTGCCAGTTTCCTGTTGCCACAACTGCTATAATCTACATATTAAATACTTTATGCCAAACTTATTGTACAGGGGCCGGTTGTATAAATGTCTTAACTACATTTTAACTACCCGTTTTGTAGTTAAATAGTAGTTAATTAACTGTAAAATTCGCGATTCTGATTGGTTAACTTTCGCACGAACTATAGTTAACTTTAACTACTTTTTTATACAACCGGCCCCAGGAAGCTAAACTTATTCTTATCCGGAAAAACTACATTGTTTTTGCGATGGATTCGAAATCTTTTACTGATTCCACCTTCAAATTGGAATAAAATATTTGTTCAGAACGCAGGAAATCGTGTCTACGACGTCCTAGATTTCAAAATTTCCCAGAGGAGGATTCCCCCGGACCCCCTGCAAATGGGTGCTACTGCATCAGTCGTCCTATTCTGCTGGATCTGCCCCAACTTACGCAAGTTGAATTGTGCGGCTACTCATGCGCAAGTTATTGCATTCTATTGTATTATAAGAATAGGTAATAGATAATTAATCAAAACTAACAAAGCGCGGACGCTTGATAAATATATGACTATATTGATTAAATTTAATACTGCTATTTGCAATCAAACGCGCGCACCGAATTTTCGACGTTGTTTACAATTGTCAACGCTACGTTGATCTGCCCCCAACGTTACGTTGACTCGCTATGCCGAACGTTACGTTGACTTGCTATGAACGTTACGTTGTCGGATGACTTGGTATGAACATCAATGTTAGGTTTTCTAAAAGCGTAAGTAGGTTACCCCCCCCCCCCATCCAGCGAGGGAAGTAATTAGTATTCAAGCGAATGTATGTATGACGTCACATTTATTTCCCGCCATATGGCATCAATAGGGGTTTGCGTGCAAAAGTTCGTACTTAGCGTGCGCTTTATTAATTGTGTTAATCCATGTGTTAATTTATGCATGCATCCAAGCAAAGCGTTGTCCATAACACCAATATTTCGCTCTAAAAATGTATACATTTTCGCATTCGCCATACCCCCTTTTTCCTCCCTTTGACTACTTCGTTGTCGTTTGTTTATCTACAGTTTTTAATTCAAGTTTACATAGAAACACGGTTCTATATATATATATATCATTGCTTTGAGGAAGGGTTTGGTGGGATTTTGTAGCAGTTGTCTGGAAATTCTCTAAAGCTTCTGTGGAGCTTCTGTAAAGCTTCTGTGAAGCTTCTGTAAAGCTTCTGTAAAGCTTCTGTGGAGCTTCTGTAAAGCTTCTGTGAAGCTTCTGTAAAACTTCTGTGGAGCTCTCCAAAATATGAGTAATTGGTGACGCTTGGATGCATGCATAAATTAACACAGACAAAGATTAACGTTTTAAACAATTTATTCCTTTAGGTATAACAATTATTTACACAAATATAGTAATATACAGTTATTAAACATATTGTCCAGCTTTTACACTGTTTTCTATGCGAGGGTCGATGTGAGGTCGATGTGAGGTCGATGTGAGGTCGATGTAAGGTCGATGTGAGGTCGATGTAAGGTCGATGTGAGGTCGATGGCCAAACAAGCCAAACAAGCCAAACAGGCCAAACAGGCCAAACAGGCCAATCAAGCCAAACAGGCCAAAAAGGCCAAACAGGCAGGAAAGGAAGTAAAATAAGAATCAAACGGGACCCCGGGACGTCGCTACGGGACGCATTTTAACGCGTCCCGACGTCCCGCAAGACTGCTCCATGGCAAGACCTACACATTTTGTCAAACGGGACTCCGGGACGCCCCAAGACGATATGTCCCGCAAGACGTCCCCAACGCGTCCCTTCGAGCGGGACTTGTTAAATATGTCCCGCAACAAGGTCCCGTAAATGAGTACTTCTACGGGACTTGCTAAATATGTCCCGCAACAAGGTCCCGTAAATGAGTACTTCTACGGGACTTGCTAAATATGTCCCGCAACAAGGTCCCGTAAATGAGTACTTCTACGGGACTTGCTAAATATGTCCCGCAAAAGCCCGCATATCGAAATAAATATTGTCCGAGTGGCCCGATTGGCCTGTTTGGCTTGTTTGGCCATCGACCTCACATCGACCTCACATCGATCTCCCATCGACCCTCGCATAGAAAACAGTGTAAAAGCTGGACAATATGTTTAATAACTGTATATTTGTGTAAATAATTGTTATACCTAAAGGAATAAATTGTTTAAAACGTTAATCTTTGTCTGTGTTAATTTATGCATGCATCCAAGCGTCACTAATTACTCATATTTTGGAGAGCTCCACAGAAGTTTTACAGAAGCTTTACAGAAGCTCCACAGAAGCTTCACAGAAGCTTCACAGAAGCTTTACAGAAGCTTTACAGAAGCTTTACAGAAGCTCCACAGAAGCTCCACAGAAGCTTTAGAGAATTTCCAGACAACTGCTACAAAATCCCACCAAACCCTTCCTCAAAGCAATGATATATATATATAGAACCGTGTTTCTATGTAAACTTGAATTAAAAACTGTAGATAAACAAACGACAACGAAGTAGTCAAAGGGAGGAAAAAGGGGGTATGGTGAATGCGAAAATGTATACATTTTTAGAGCGAAATATTGGTGTTATGGACAACGCTTTGCTTGGATGCATGCATAAATTAACACATGGGTTAACACAATTAATAAAGCGCACGCAATACTACGAACTCTTGCACGCACGCTAAGTACGAACTCTTGCACGCAAACCCCTATTGATGCCATATGGCGGGAAATAAATGTGACGTCATACATACATTCGCTTGAATACTAATTACTTCCCTCGCTGGATGGGGGTAGGGTAACCTACTAGCGTATTTACTGCTCTTTGTATTATCAAACGTGCCGTGTACAATTGTTACGTTGTTACTTGTCTATAACTGTCTTAGATTGCTAGTAAATGTTACCTAGCAAAAACCTCTGGTAAGCACATATTATTTTTTTAACAATACCTACAAAATCTAACGCTATTTTTAACAAAGCTGCATTGCACTCCAGGATCCTTGTCAATATATAATACTGCAAGCTCATGAGCAATTTCCTGCAGATAAATTTGAATTATGTTGTAAAAAGTTGCGTTGATATGCATTTTAATTTTTGAATGATAAGCTTGCTCGATTTTCTACAAGCGACAAATTATAAATACTGTAAACAATTTGTTAAAGTGACTTAAACCCGCATTAGAAACATTATTTACAAAACGAATACGTAACATTGATATTAGGTCAACGTTACGTTGACTGCTATGAACGTTACGTTGGGGGCATATCAACGTAGCGTTGACAATTGTAAACGTCGAAAATTCGGCGCGCGGTGCGTTTGATTGCAAATAGCAGTAATTCATTAATTCACACCAACGAACATATGAAAGATAAACTGTCTTGATCAGCTTCCACTCAAAATTTTCATTATGATACTAGCGACACCACTCAAGTCTGTAAATCCTGTCCCTAATCATTTTCGCACCTAAAGGCCGGCCTCCACTTGCACGTACGGCCAGCGCGGCCGATTTTGCGCACGCTCTGTGACTCGAAAATGATCGCTAATCTTGACCGTCGCGGCTAACTTTTTGTACGTATGACAGTAGAACTGTATTCTACTTTCTGTGCGGCCGTCAAGTTTTTAACCAATCACATTTCACGAAAGTATAAACACGTACGTGCGTGCAATTGTGCGTACGTACGTGCAAGTGGAGGCCGGCCTTAAGAGTTTTAGCACTGACAGAACTGTGTACATAATTTCTAAAAAGGAATTTTTTGGAATAATTAGTTGTCAAATTGGAATAATTTTGGAATAAAATACTTATTTATTAGATTATTCCAATCTAATAATCCCAGCTAATATATTCTCCCTTTGCATAACACTTAGCATAAGAATAGTGTTAAACCATCCAGTCACTCATTGTTTTGACATCCAAAGGTCTTTTGAAATCATGATATTTATAGCACGTAGTCATAGTGAAGATTCATTTTTCCAGGAATTTGCTGTGATTCGAGGAAAATGAAGAAAACGAAAGTAATGAATATGTATTAATACTGCCAATCCGTGACCTGTCACATTCTGTTTGTATAGTAGAGGCAGAAAGCTAACGCGTTGTTCAGGGTACCAAGAGGTTTACCATGAGTCTTCAACAGTTACAGAACGCTAACGACAAAACTATTCATGCGCGCTCCTCGAGTTCTCCTCCTACAAATATCAACGCAGATGCGAAGGTACCGTTCTGTTTTGTTATATGCCTGTCAGGTCTTATATTTTAGACTACTTGAATTTGTAAATAATATTGCACTGGAACGAATCCAGAAACGAGCAATGTCAATGAGGATAAACTATGACACACCATACAACAATGCTCTGAAATAATCAGGCCAGGTTAGACTCACCGAACATTGCCGTCATTGATCTAAAAGCTCTGTGACGAATTGTTTGATCCTCATTGCGGAAAATAAGACAATTTTCCTGACCGATATGTAATCCCGATCGCTTCAAGTACTCATTTACAAACTCCGCCATACTAAGCGATATAATAACTAGTTGTGTAGTGATTAAGATTTTTAACTTATATGTATACTCTTATTAATATTCGTTCTCGATGTAAATAGGCGAAAACTTTATAACTGTTTAAAAACTTTTTATGTCAACCTTACTAATTCAGCTTGTGCTGTAAAATTAAGGTGATTTTACCTATCTATTTATCTATCAAGGTTGTCAGCGTTCACGACGGTGATACATGTGATTTGGTGTTTATCAGAAACGGACATTTGGAACGCTTCAAATGTCGCTTGGTTGGAATAGACGCCCCTGAATTGAAGGATGATCCCACCAAAGCAGCGAAAGCACGTGATTTTCTAGCCTGGTTAAGCCTTGGTAATGCTCCAACTAGTTTTCCACGCACCAGCGGGCCATGGTCCGAAGCTCAACTTCAGTCTAAGTTGGACGCAAACAACAAAGAGTTGGTTTATGCAGAATTTCAAGGAATTGGTTACTACCAAAGACCGCTAGTTACTCTGAGAGAGACTAGCGGTGATAAATCGTCTTTTAATGATCTCCTCATGCAGTATGGTTACGCTAAAGTTTACAGTTCATAAACATTCATTTTTTAAACAATGATTCAAGTCGTAACTTAAAGATAGAAACAGTAATGGCGTATTTAAATATATTATTACAGACTTTGTGATAATTTAGAGCACGATTTAATGCACGAACATTTTAGTTTAATTTGTAAGTTTTTCATTCTCATCAAAATCTTATAATTATTTGATATATACATAATTTCAAATAATTTAGTTTAATTTGTAAGTTTTTCATTGTCATTAAAATTTCATAGTTGATATATACATAATTTCAAATCACTAAGTTACATATTCCCTTTTATTAATTTCCAAAGCCAAACGATACGAAGTTAAAAAAGTTTATATATTATTTTTCTAGTCTCTGAATAATCTCTGAAGGTTTATTTTTATTGATATAATGTTCAACATAGGAACATGTTGGACGAACTTTCAGATTCTTTGCTACCACGAATAAAAATGCAGCCTGAAAATGAAGAAAAAGAGTAATGAATAAAACTATAGAGAAGCCTTCTACAGTTGTAGACTCGAGTCGTGCGACTTAGATTCGAGTCGCAATTTCGGTGATTTGACTTGTTACGGAGACTGATGACTTGACTTGGACAAAATGACTTGTGACTTGACTTGGACTTGCAAGAAATGACTTGTTACCAACGCAAGTCAAACGTAAACTCGAAAATATCTAGTGAAAATGAAGTTTTCCACCACTGGCACTGTAAATTCGTCGTCTTGATCGATCGATCGGCGTGTTGTAGAATTAGCCAATTTGGCGCATCGATCGAATTTGCGCCGGGGTATTTTCCTACCAAGCGGGGGTTTTTTTCGCGACTTCGTGATAACATTTCTGACATAAAATAGCGACGCACAGACAAAATGACTTATGACTTGACTTTCTACTCGAGTGGATGACTTGTGACTTGACTTGGACTTGCAGGAAATGACTTGTGACTTGACTTGACTTGACTTGCAACATAGGACTCGTCAATAACTCTGCTTCTACCCTATAGCCCAAACCCTATGCCTATGCCTAATCCCAACCCGAACCCTACTCCAAATCTCAGTTAAACTTTAATCCTAGCCTAATCCTTATCTCAACCTTAACCTAATTCTTATTCCAATCCTAGTCTTTGTGGTGTCATTTAGATATAGTAAGTATTATATTGCGGATAATACTTGCGACTTGCCGGAATATTGCAGTGGAAACAGCACAACGGTAAGTCGGTAAGTATAGTTTGAAAACGAATAGTATACTTAAAAAATTCATAATTCTGATTGGCGGCTAAGGGCGGTGCAATTTAATTGTAAAAATGTACAACGTAGCACCTTATATGCTCGAGTGATGACATGGCAACCTCGCTGCGATTTTACAGTACCTCCAACGGAAATAATACATTTTTATTGATCGAGTTTCGAGAATGTTCGAGCGAGGAACGCGATTATTTGAATGTAAATGGATAATTATTTAGATCGCCCATGTCCACGATAAAAACACTGGCCTGGCGTGCGGAGACGATAAGTCGTGAACGCAATTCTTTCTGGGATTGTATTCATTTACCTAAACCAGAGTAACGAGCGAAAATATTTTTGATTATACCAAAGTGTTTATCGAAATTGGGCAATGGCCTTATTTTACTTAATGTCCCAACGGTAACGATAGAGCACCTCGTGTGGGGAAGGAAATATGAGCTATAAAAGAAGTTTGCAAAAAAACCGGTGATGATAGAAGATGATCCCGTCTTGTTTGTAAAAGTAGTTTCCATTGTTACAAATTTCATAACATCGGTGTAAGACTGGTTAAAGGGCTAGAGTTACGGGTGGACTAGAAATGACTGGAATCAAAATTGCATAAAAACAGCAATTAAGCTGCGATGTGTCTTATCTCTGCTATTTTCCTCTGTCTAATGCCAAAACATTCCACTGGGCAAGCAAATAGAGTTGGGTGTAATACCTTAACCAATTGGCCTGCGACTCCTTTTCCTCTTTGACTTTCGGGAACTCCAGTATGATACAAATCCATGATTTTTGGTTCTTCATCAAGAAACTGATACTGAAGTACTGCTTTTTCTATAAATACCACATAAGGCTCATATACACGACGGCAGCATGTCAGCAGCTGTACTCTCGCATAACACACATGCCTAGTGAGTAGTGACAAGTGTTATCATGGTAAATAAATGGAACTAAATATAGCCAATGCAATCAGTCTATGTCACCCAATGCACATTTTCTGATAACCCATAATGAGATCTCATCATCTCAGAGGACCAATTTGTTAAAATGGGCAGGCGAGCAAAACAGTTCACAGGAGCAGCCAAACAAGGGCAGATCCATGCTCATCTGACAGAGGGGGTGGAGATTTGTCTGGGGGTGCACCCTTCCACCACCAGTGCAAATTATGTCAAAGATGCCATAGATCGTGAAAATTTCAATACAAACTCGTTGATGCTGAGATTTTGTAGGCGGTGCTGATGTTTTCTAGGGAGGTGTGCACCCCCCTACACCCCCCAGTAGATCCGCGTATTCAGCCAAGAAGTAGTCAAAGTGATGTAATGCTGTAGATACTAAAATCAATCAAAGTTAGGGACGGAATTGAGTAAAAATGAAATAGTTTAAATGAATCACTTGCCAGGGGCACAAAAAAGTGGGGAGCAGGCTCTGACCAACTCTGCAGTCTGAGCTACCACTGTCCTGATAAAGTAAGCATGGAATGGAACAAACACACAAGCATTTACAAATTATATATGTGACACAGTAGTCAATAATATTAGGTCTATCAGTACAGTATCTAGGCAAAGGGTATATAAGATGACAGATGTATATAGTACAGAATATGTACAGAAATATTAAATGTTGCTAACAGTTGTTCGATCAATTAATTACTTGTTTTGGATATTATAAATAAAAAATCAAGGTTTTGAGGTTCATGTCTTATACAGTATGAGGTAGCTGGTAGCATACGATGGCAATTCAAACTTCTAGAAATCTTCAAAGATAAAATTGATACAGTAGTCACTTTCTCAAGTCAGGCAAGTGTTAAAATCCCAGCCTAAAAATGTTGTCCATTTTTTAATTTACCCGACTAGCCAGGCCAAACATCTAGCTTTCCAAAGTCTAGCGTGTGAAGTTCCCAGGCTCTATGAGAGTTAAATCCCCGGTATTTTACCCCGGCCTTAAATGTGTCAGTGTTAAAACCCTGGATAGCAGAATGGCAACGTTTGTTAAAACTCTGTACATTTCCTCCGCAAAGTCCAGCTAAACCCCACATATGGCCAGGGGTAGAGGGGCAGGGGTTTCCATTGACTATAGTGCATTAAGCACAATATATAGACATATCATCAGGGCTTTCAAAATAAGCCGGCGACCGCCGGAGCTCCGGCGGGTGTTACCAGGTTTACCCCGGACACTTTCTATAAAGAATTGTTTCTCTTCATGTACTTTTCAATCTGTATTTGTCATTGCACTTATAAAAAACAGATGTAAGGTTAACTATTATCTAAAAACCAAATTGAATTACAATTACAACTACAGTGTTTGGTAAACGAGTCATTTTTGTCAGAAATTTCCTTGGTGTTTCCTAACACTTATTGTCATTTTAGCATCTTTTAATGACACATTCCTTTTCAACAAGAACATTTGCCTTTAGCCAATGCTTAGCTGATTACATGAAGCAAAAAGCTGGAGTGACCACACTTGTAATGTTATCAAAACTTATCCAATGGTTTAGTCAAATGATTCCTTCATCCGTCTACTTTCTCAACACAGCCGCTTACTTAAATTGATTCTGAAAGCCCTGATCATGCAGGCCTGACTGCATTACAAAGATTGTTGGTGGGAAGAAATTATCTACTGACTTTTGGTGGAGCAATTTGGGTGTAAATTTTAGCTCATCAACTAACTTTTGGCTGCACAGCGGCATGGTGCTGGCCTTTTTGCTGATGGAAAATGGTGGATGAGGCAGTCATTATACAGTGTATCAATATATACAGGACTTTATGGGCAAAATATGGCACTCAACCAAAATATTTGTGAAATTTCACCACCAAAATGCAGGGATTTCACAATTTTCTACGGAAAAGCATGCCTCTACTTTCACAATTTTCTATGGAAAGAACACCCACAAGATGAGCGAAGGGAAGAAAAAGACCGTCTGCCGGGTTTTGCAGTGCATTTTAGTAACTGCCCCCTATCATGCATTAACTGTTAGAGCAAAATGTTGGGTTGTTTATGTAAACACATATAACAATGAATGCAATTAATGTGAAAATATAATGATAGCAATAGAGCACTTGGATGCTTTTCAAGATAAATTCTAAGCATTTACTATAATTATAGAAACATGTGCACTTTGTCTGAGTGTCTGACAGTGTCAGCGTGAGACAATACGGACAATACTCGCAATCAAGGCATATTTTAACATATATACTGGGGGGCCACTTGGCCCCCCAGGCCCTCTTGATGGCCGCCCACTCACACAAAATTGGCCCCCCACTCCCTGGGCCCTTTATACATTGGATCATTTACAGAGTAAATGATTTGTCTGTGTTTAACGAAATATTGTTTTTATGGCTTATATAGTTAGACATTTTTAAAGTTTTAGTTAAAACATGGAAATACTATTGGATTACAAGTAAAATATTCAATCTTATAGTATTCAGAATTGGCAATTTCAGAGCTCCAGATTTCAAAATTTCCTGGGGAAGAACTCCTACAGAGCTCACGCCTTCAGCACTCAGATTAAGGGCCTTAAATTTTCACAAATGGCCCCCCACTTAGAAATCCTTAAAATATGCCCTGCAGTCGCAACATGATAAACAAATGAATATTCTGGACATTTCATCTAGCCAGACAAGTTATTCTTTAACCATGATCTCCTATTAACGATTCAGAGTTAGTTCGCGTCTTGATAACTGAGAAATATATAATTTGCAAACAGGCGGTCACACAGCATCTACTTCATGGCAGAATTTGATACTGTAGGTGTTACATATTAATGCATATTTTGTCTTGATTGACAGTGGCAAAGACCCATACAGCCAATCATCAATTCCTATCCACTGGTGGATGGGTATTTAAAATACACTGCCAAACCAGGCAAACATTCTTTCACCTTCTTCGCCTTGCCCACCTTTTGGGTATTCCACCACTGGTAGACCATCTGCCACACAGGCTTAGGGGCTAGCATGCCTTCGCCTCCACTAGATCCCCTTATAAATGAGTCTCACATCTTTGGCATATCCGTGCATGCGCTCGAGTGCAGTCACTGGCATGTCTATTTTTACAGCAGAATTCCTTGCGTAATCTTTGGTGGAAAGAAAAGGTGGGATGCAGTCAGGTGTACGTGCAGGGGATGGTGTTCATTACTGGCAGTTATTTAGAGTGAGAAAATGTTAATTTTTCTCACTATATGTACAGTAGCAGTCTTGTATTTGGGGGCAAATAGACACAAGAATTGAGAGATGTAATTTGATTTAGACATTTGGTAGCCCCTGTAAGCTCATGATCACCATCTGGTGATCTGCTCATTGTCCGGAAACTGGGCAACATAACACTATGCAAATCCAGAGTGCATTCGGTGTAGTCTAATCGGAAGATCTTCGGCGTAGAGTTACAGTAAACCTTGGCGTACTGGCGCACAATCATCTTTCCTGGCGTAGTGGCGTACGCTGTTTTTAACTTGGCGGCGCATAAATGCCAATAAAATAATAAATACGTCAAACGATTCAAACGGCGTAACACGGTAACAGGTTTACGGCCCAAAATAATGTCACCTAAAACGTGTGGAATTTTTGCAGAACTGACTCATACAGTCATACGCCCTGGCGTGGGTGAGAGTCGGAAGAATGGGCCAGGGTGGGATGTTGGCGTAGCGTTGCGACTGCTTTGGCGTATCTTCGGCGTAGCATTTTAATACACCGAATGCACCCTGGATGCAAATGCATTTATATATAATATTATGAATAACTACCTTGCCCCAAGTTGATATAAAACTCGTTATTTATTTCGTCGTGAATTATATCATAATCCATCCTCGTATGACGGGCTGAAATTCCCAGCGAACGAATAAATAATTGATTTTAAACACTTATTGAATGTTGTAAAAAGTTCTGGTTAAACCGCCATATTGGAAAACGCATCGTGTTTAAAGTTCACTCGTGCGTGCTTTGATTGAATACTTCCGTTTCGCGCTCCTTATGAAATAAAACCCGAACCCGAACTATACTTTAAGGCAATTTTCCATTACAGCCGCTTTGCCCGCGCGGGCGGAGCGACCATGTTTCAACTTTCGCTGTAGGTGTCTAGCATGAGATTTTTTTGTCCGCTTTACACCTCGCGGACACGCCTGAAAGTTGAACTACATTCAACTTTGGCGTGCCCGCGCGACTAATTATTCACGTGATTCGAATCGGTCGCTTCGCCCGCGCGGGCGAAACGACCGTAATGGAAAATGGCCTTTAGTACTGGTCAGTGGTACGTGCTCATATACGGAACTGCGACACAGATGACTGCGATCCTCTCGTAGTCGTGCAAACAGAACAAGATTGTACAAGATTGGCATATCGCACAAAGTTGTAACTACCCTATTTGCATTAACATTGCATATGAGATGATAAATATATGTTGTAAAAGACAAGTGATAGCCTTCTCGTCAAGTTCCAGGGTTTGAAAGGAAACTGCTTATGTACGGATGCTTTTTACGTGCGCCATTGTGATGTACATGCTACGACAAAACTGGAATTATGATTAATATTTATAGTCAAAATGGAAAAATAAAAACGCACTTACCTTGGCAATAACTCTGTGCTTAAGGGCACATAAAAAAATCAATATTAATGAGATGTACTTGGATTTAAATAAGCCAAATTACCAAAGGATTCACATTTTTTTGTTCTGATTAAGGCTGGTTGCCGTGGCAACTGATGACTGCCGGTGATAAAAGCGCATCACGGATGTCGCGTCGGCAACATTAGCGCTTTGCCCAGCGTTTCCAGTAGTATAGGTCAGTGGTACGTGCTCATATACGGAACTGCGTTAAACCATAGTCCCTATAATACAGACATACAGTGCAGTGGCGAAGCCAGCCTGACAATTTGGTCATGCTATGAAAACAATCAATTTCTAAAGAAATGAATAATGATAATGATTTACAATTTGCATTGCATGACCAAATTGTCAGGCTGGCTTCGCTACTGATACAGTGTCTGGAAACGCGGCAAACTTGAAAGTTTATAGCCATGCCCGTAGGTTAATGCTAAGGATGTACTGAGAGTGCACGTTTTCTTTGTTTTACAAATTTAATATTCAGCTGCAGGGATTTTATTGTCTGCTTTCTTCATTATGCTGAGAACAATGTGTTTACTGAGCGTGAAGGTGCACAAACATGAACAAAAACATAGAACAAAAGCTTTAGATGCGTTTCCAGACACTGTGTTATAGGGACTATGGTTAAACCAGTCCGTTAATTAAATGGCCTTATATGAGTATCAATATTTTAATTTAAGATATATATACAACGCGCCAAAAATGTATGAATGTAGAAAAAAAACCTAGATTTGTTTTTTCTTCTCTTTTATCGTATTTTATAAAATGGAACATTCCGTTCATTCATTTATGCAATGTTAAAATTTCTTCTATTCATGCATGGCCACAATCACGGACATAGTCGTAGGTCTTATAGACAGGGCCGTGCCGACCGATATTTCATTGGGGGGTGTTAACAAAATTTTGGGCCCCTCAACAATTTATTAACTTTTGGGCCCCCTCATCCTTTTACAATTACAAATAATTAAAATCAAAGAGAAAGAGTTTCGACAGTTCACAGTTGCGCCCGCAATTTATGTGATCAAAACAGGCGCGAATAACTTCATGTAAGTCGTGTCGTGCTAGGGCTCCCAGGACTGTAGCCATGAGTGAGCCCTGCGATAAGTGAAAACGGGAGTTCGAGAAGACAACAGAGAGAAAACGGCTGCAAACCATTTTTTGTTTTGTTATTTTCTTGATAAAAAATAGTTATTTAGCTTCGTCACTCAAATAAGGTCAGTTGCCCCAAAAATCCGGGGCCCCTCTGGCATTTTGGGGGTGATACACCCCCACACTCCCCCCCCCTTCCAAAATTTGTCTTGCTTTTCAACGCTGAATAGAACTGAAAGCACAATTAGGGTTACAATTCCATGACACGCACGAAATAGGGTTAGGGTTAGGGATTGGGTCGGGATTGGGGTCAAGATCAAAGAGAAATAATTCGTGATTGCGTGTCATGGAATTATAACCACAATTAGTGCATGTACAGGGTGTATCAAAAAAAACGCAACCTCGGAATTTCCCAAGAAATCCACTTTGTTCTTAAGAACAAAAGATTTTAGGCCCCTGGGAAGTTAAAATAGCTTCTAATCGTATTCCAGGAGCATAACTGTCGAATTACTAATAGGTCGTATTACTATTTTAAATTCCCCAGGGGCCTAAAATCTTTTGTGCTTAAGAACAAAGTGGATTTCTTGGGAAATTCCGAGGTTGCGTTTTTTTTTATACACCCTGTACAGTATAATTTTATGAATAGGCACCTTAATTCTTAAAATTGCCTTAAATGTTTACATTTTGCTGGCAGGCAAATTCGACTTTACAAAAGATTATGTTCTCTATTGTGGTTCAACAATGCATATCACTGCAATAATGAAGCTCGCTGGGGCGATTCCGCTGTCTTCTGATGTCGTGAGCATTCATGCAGAAACATGACAATCAAAAACTTCCTGTGAACCCCAATCTGCTAACCCTCTTAATTAACAGTTAATGCATGCAAATCTCTTAAACTGATCTTGGCTGTAGGCGGCCATCTTAATTGTCATACAAATTGTGATTTCTAGTAGAATACACATAAGTTAAACATACTGTAATTTTCACAACCATAAAGAAGTTAACCTAAAGAAAACATTATTATATACGCGCCAGCTTAGCTAACTATAAGTATAAAGGGCTTTTGTAATTTGTTAACGATCAGATGTTACTTAATTAACCGTCTTAGTTTTTCTTATGGCAGAGTTATCGACTTAAACTTGCGTGCCATTTCAAATTGTCATCCGCAAATGAAATGCATTTACAACCGAAAACCGCGTATAAAATGCAACGATTTCCCGTCAGAATAACTTCTTCACTGTAAACCGCCACAAAAATGGAAATATATCCAAAAACCGACCTGTCAAATGGGCTTTTTAACCGCCTTACCGCCAGACGAATGCCTATGGTCAAGTTGCTAAAGAAATTCCGCACAATATACGCTCTTTGCGTAACGTCACAAATATTTCACTACTCACTAGTGTTATTCTCAGGTCTAAAGAGGCAATCTTATCTATGTTGCCCTCTGATCCGTGTTTATATGTTTTTGTAATGTTGTCATGCATAAGCTTGTTGTATGTGTCGAGCGGTGTTTTGTAAATATTTCTAATTTTATCTGCGAAAACGAAAACATTGGGAGATTCTTTAAATCATTTGCCAAAGATTTCTGAAACTGGTTTTTCTTGCTTCGAAATTGGATATTGTCAATAAGGTTTAACAGGTCGTCTTCGAACGGTTTAATCTCTGAAATCAGTGTTGGAGGAGTTTTGTTGGAAGATAGTCCGAAAGGGTTATTTTTGGTTGGAGTTTTGTCGTCTTTTAGGAAAAAAGAAGCCTTCCATCTCACGCGCTTTAATTAATCAAAAATTCATTGTCATGTCAAAATTCACACGAGTATGAATATGGTGTTTTATCGGCACAAAATGCACAATTTTTACACCTAACCACTATAGCTAATCGCCTAACTATTGAGACGTACGATTAACTATACACAAAGTATCCTATTCGAGTAACCACTGACCAGCCAGTTACGTTAATTACCTTATCTATGAGCCCGCGGTGACGAAAGGAATCGAACAGACAAACCTAACACAGTCATGCTAAACAAGAATCGAATGATATTTTTCGGGATTTAAAATGTTTGGATCATCGTCTGGTAGTACCATCAGCAGCATTGGTAGTAAAAAGCCGTTAAACCTTGGTTTGGGCAAACTACAAAACCCGATGAAAGATGTCGAAGTTGCGTTCCCTCCAGATGACAGTGTCAGCGCTATAAAGTTCAGTCCTAAAGCTAGCTTCTTTGTCGCATCTTCATGGTCAAATGATGTACGTAGTTTGTGTTGTTGTGTTTATGGGTTTCTTTAAAATGTTGGATATTTATGTATTTGTCATTTTGTTGGAGGTATTAGGCCCTTTCCCAGGGGAGGAGAAGTGGAAAGTTCCCTACGGAAGCCCAGGAAGCTCACGTGAACTTGTGTTTGAACATTTTATTTTTGTGTTTGAATTTTTTATTTTTGTGTTTGAATTTTCTATTTTCGTGTTTGATCTTTTATTTTTGTGTTTGAATTTTTTATTTTTGTATTTGAACTTTTTATTTTTGTTTTTTAACTTTTTATTTTTGTGTTTGAACAAAAGTTAAAGTTTTTTTTGCAAAGTTGAAATCAGCTTTGTCGGCTCGGCAGGATAGCGGCCGGACAACATGGATTTTATGCGAGGATATTAGGGACCTTGAACTTTAAATTTTTTTCTTCAAACCTCAAACTGCAGTTTGAGTTTATTTTGAGGAGATTAAGATTGTACACACTCTGAAATGTTTTTGAGTTTCGCTGCCATCTTGTTTGATAGTTTTTTCCAAGCTTAGTTTTTCGTTTTTTTGTTTCAAAATAAGTACAATATGAAGCCAAGATGATGTTTTAAACATTTTATTCTAGTAATACCAAAATATAATTCGATATTTTTGAAAACGATCCTGAGGGTTGAAAACCTAAACATTTGCAAATTCGACCACAGCCTGCCCAAGCGTTGCGACTATTAAATCTATATTGTAAACAGTATGGATATGGTACTTTATATAAGCTGTATATAGAAGACTTAGTAGAAAATTGTATAAATTGAGAAATATAATTCATTTTCCTTTAATACTTCAAAAGTGTATTTAACTTTTATGCGTTGGGTTGGATGTGATTTGAGCTTGTTTCGGTTTGAACATATGACACAGAGTGTCGCGTTCCCAGGAAGGGAAGGAAGTGTCAACCAAGTATAAGCTTTTATTATTCTTTCGGGAGCTTTTTCATCGATATCGTTGCCAGGCCATTCTTTTGGAAAGCATCATTGGGCTATTCCAATTTTAATCCGTACCACCTGTTGAGGAACCTTGGAATTCCAAGGGGGAGGGGGTATAAGGTTCTTTTGGAATTTCCATGGAGAGTGTCATAGAAAAATTTAGCGTTTTGTGTAATTTCCATGGGGGGTAGCATATTTCCGTATTTCCAGAGGGGATAACATATATGCAATTCCAGGGGGTCTGACATTAATTTTATCTGAATTTCCATTGCATGGGTGTGGGTTAACCACGCATAAGAATTTCCATGGAAAGAGGGTTTAAGTTATTTGGAAATTCCAGGGGGAGGGTTGCGAAATAAAGGAGTTCCTCAATAGAGGAGGGGTGCGGATTAAAATTGGAATAGCCCATTTACCATTCTTGTAAAATCGTGATTCCTGTTGAGCACATGGAACAAAACATGCGAACTCCCCGCTCATTTCACATATGTACTTGAACCTTATTTATTCCCCCGGAAATACGACATCTTGAAATCTCGACAGTCTCGCTGAGTTTCTCGACAATACATAGATCGCACAAAAGACTGGGCCGAGTAAACTCTGGAGAAACCTTACACATTAAGAATAGTGTGCTGCCTCTATCATTTTATTGTCTGAAACTCGGCTTTTCTTCGCAGAGGCAATAAAAATGCCCGTGGGCAAGCGCTTGCCATATAATTAAAATAACTACAGCCAAGTGCAGCGAGACAGCACACTATTCTTTCCACTGCTCGAGCTTGCTTGTGCCCAGTATTTTGCACTGCCACAATCTATAATTTATACAGTATGCCTACAAATCTCAGGATGTCGTTTTGGGCTATACATGTAGCACTCTTCTACTAACTTCTAGAAGTTACCATCTTACCGTGATGGTAACTTCTAGTTACAAAACCTATATATTGTGCATATGTAAAGAAGTGTATTATATTCTCTACTCTCCATTAAATTTTAGAACTTATGTTATACATTCAAATAGGTTCGGTGTTGGGAGATCACAAGTAATGTTGCAGTACCCAAGGCGCAACTGGCACATGAAGGACCAGTTTTAGATTGCTGTTGGCATGATGTAAGTCAGCCTGGGTGGATCCAGGTTCATCTTATAAAGGAAGGACTGCAGATTTTTTAGAACCTGGATGCATGTACCATTCTATCACCACGCGGCAAATTATACTGTTAGAACAGAAGTTGGAACTATCACAAACAATAGAAATTCCAGTATGCATTGGTTGATGTTGAGTGTGCACCGTACTGTACAGCCTGAAAATCTACCTAGGAGTTAAGTTTTATGACACAAGTCATATAGTATACTCTAGTTTGTATACAAGCCAGTTAACCCATAGACTTGGTTCAAGCCTGTCTCTCAAAGGGTTTAAAGTAGCGCCCTCGCCCCATAGTTTTCCGCTTGCATACACTGCTACTTTAACCCATGTCTAGTTAAGCCCAGTGATCCCCTTTGACAAATTAGGGGCGCAATGTTTTGCCCTTTATATAATGGGCTAACAAGAGATGTTAAATTAAAGTCCAGTGGTTCCTCTAATGCGCAAAATCGTCAGGGGTTATAAACGGAGTAAAATGATATTAGAAAGGTTAATAGTCAATATTTCTTTATATAAATATTTTAACTTCTGAAAGGATGGCACCAAAGTGTTCACAGCAAGTGTGGACAGAACATGTAAAATGTGGGATTTGAATAGTGACCAATGTGCTGTTGTCGCTCAGGTAATGTTTACATGCAGTCAAGTAAATTGTCTTGGAAATTGATAGTCGTTTGTAGATCTAGAAATATCTCACAGATTATACTGGTCAATTTGACATGTAAAGGAAATTTTCACTACGGCAGTTTTTCCCCCATGGGCACAGAATAGAGACGTACAGAAGTCCGACTTCTCATTAAAAATGCGTAAGCTGTTTTTGCGAAAAAGCCGCCATGTTCTTAGCAAGTGCCGTCCAGAGAGGTAGTCACCCCCCTGAAAACATTCAAAATGGCGGCATGTGAAGGCGTGAAAAGTACGCAAATATGCGTTTAAAACATGGGCTAAAATATTGTAAATTGTCTTAAAATTTACCGACAGTAATCTTTTTTGTTACTATCAAGTCTATGTGTGGAATGGGTTAATCGGAAAGAGATTTCACACCGAATTTTGACAATTTCACCTCGTGATTTTGGTATTTGGCTATTTGGTGTATTCATTGGACCCGTATTGACGGTATTGTCTTGGATCATCCATGCAAGAGATAAAGAAAATATGCCCCAAAATGGATGGATTGGTTATCTAAAAGGATCAAACTATTTCTGTATTTCAAAGGAAGGATTTCAGTCATTTCACATTTCACTGATTTCAGGGCTTGCCTTTGTTGGTTTTGTCTTCGCAAAGAATGAAAGAATTCTTCAAGGGATCATAGGGATGTGTGTATAGAAAATTCATGATTAGCCTGGTTGGTTGGTTTCTTCAGGGATCCTTGCATTTGTTAAATTGCCCGACTTGCACATCTAGCTTTCTGCAGTCTAGCTTAAAAACGTGCTGTTACAGGGAACTGTCAAAGTGTCAGTATGATTAAACAAAGGCTCTTGAGAGTTAAATCCTTGGCATTTTATCCCGGGATTTGTGTCTCTGTTAAAACCCCTGGATAGCATGATGGCAAGTGTGTTAAAATCTATATTTCCCCCGCACCAGGCTGCAGAGTATGGCAGCGGCACACCCAAGATAAATTAATGCAATAACAATGGCGCACTTAGGGGCAAACATTAGAAAAGTGATGAGGGGGAGGACTTTTTTCCCATGCATGATATTTTTTTCGGCCGCTTTGGCTTTGCAGAAATATTTTCGCATTAAAATTTTGAGCATAAATTTTCCATTATGAAAGCTCTGATTGCAATTTGGAACATGAACAAATAAAGCAGGCATGCATGGAATAACAGGACCTTAAGAATTATTCAGTGGGGGGACCATTAATGTAAAGGGACCTAGGGTGTCTGGGTCCTCGGACCCCCAAAAATGTTTGAATTGTCTGTGGCTTGATTTCCTGCATTTTAGTGAGAGCTTTTTAGTCTATTCCCATAGGCGGATTTTCAGATTTTGCTCTGGGGGGGTGCCGAAAATTTAGGGGGGGTGGTGAGCGACAGGGTGCGTAGTGCCGTCGAGCAAGCTGCAGCAGGGGTCTGGAGGGGTGCGCACACCCCCCAGAGAATCCGTCTATCTCTATTCCCTGTAGACAGAATGATTTACTTTGCACTGCATGAATTTCTTTTTTTGCAAATTTGATCTTGCATGAATTTTTTTCCTTTCATTTTCCTTTGTGCACAGGCACCCGGCATATGCATTTCAAGGCGCACTTGAGAAGGTGTACCTGAGAAATTTTAGGTAGTTTGGCGCACCCGCACTTCAGGTGCGGCCTGATTGTGCACCCAAGATCTTGTATTCTTGTTGAAAAGTGCCATACTCTGCAGTCTGGGCCCGCAAAATCCTGTTAAAACCCTGCATATGCCCAGGGGGTGGGGTTTCAATAGCGTTGTCTCACGTAGCTAAAAATAGATTCCCTCAGCGAAGACCCCCCACGAGACTCAGACAAACAAACTACTATTTAATATAGAATTATACTAGCAGCGAACTATCATTGGCATATTTTTTTATTTTATCTGCACTAAAACTCATTCAAATTTACACCATAGTTAGAACATGGTTAGTACTAAGCACTGTTGCTGGGGAACGTGTGCAAGTGATTCGAGATATCCAGAAAAATTGCCGAAATCGCTTCAGGAAATGAGAGCTTCTGGGCAAAAGGTATTTATACCTTTTCCAAAACTCTTGCAAGGAATTGAAAAGTCTCGTCACTGGGTTTCAGCATGTTCGCGGAAAAACTTTGATGTATCAATGATAAATAGGAACACATATATTTGTGCAGTTCATTGGCCAGGCGAGAAAGGGCCCACGGATAAAGGGCCAAAGTGGTAAAGGGCCTTCGGCGGTATAAACTGATAGTGGATCATGCTCAAAATATGAGCCGGGAACGCCGTCGTTTTCAGTGAGAGTTGTTAAATTTATCGGAGAAGCACTAGTTGTAGAATTCATTTTTAAAGCAGACACAGTGCCAAAGGGCGGTTCTCTCTTTTACAGAACTGATATTTAAAAATAGACTATTAAATCAATAAGTTAACCGGCTTGTGAAATATTTTTTCAACAATATTTTTTTATTGTCAAAGCAAAATAGTTTTACTTATGAACGGAAGATTCCTCAGTGAAAAGAGTTTATATTTGAAATTATTTTACGTATAAGTGACAATTAATCTTTCATTTGAAATAAATCCGTATTTTAAATATAGAATATAGTCGATAGAATAGTAGACAATCCTAGACCTAGCTTCTTTTATAGTATTAAACAAAATAGACTATAAATAGTGGATACTAATACAGCGACAAAATAGTACATTTTTAAAATAATGGGCACTATAAAAGCGAATATAAAACAACAAAAGCGCAAAATAATGGGCACTAAATCGACAAAAAATGTTTTTTAAACACGAAAGCAACAATATATTAACATAGACTATATAGGGTAGTAGACCTATTTATAGCAGCGACAGAATAATCTATACTAAAGCGATGAAATAGCCTATATTACAACTACCAAAGCAAAAATATCGACACTGGCACTTCGACTAAAGCAAAAAGTACAACGTGTGTATGATTCCGCACAAATAAACTTTAAACAAACTATCAAATTATCAAAATAACTCACAGCAAGCTCTCAATCATAATACAATTTATATTAAGAGTTGCCAATGTTTGTCTGAGTCTTGGCGGGGGGTCGGAATTCGTGACGTCACGTCGAGACAACGCTATTGACTACTACATTATAACCACATAGTGGCATTACCCTACTATAATGCACCTATCAAGGATATCAATGTAAATTTTTGTTAAATGTGGGATACAGAATATTGCAGTTTTGGTTTAAAATTTCCACCTACAAAATCCCTATGTACAATATAACATTTAACTGGCAGTACTCTGCCACTGACAAGTAAAATCGTCTGGCATTAGACAGAGTAAAATACTAAAGTAGGGCTCATTGCCAGCAAATTAATGGGTTAACATTTACGGCCATGTTACACAAGGCAATGCCTAGTTACTGCAACTTAGTATATAGTTGATAATATCTATATAGTGTTATATCTAAAGAATAATTTTATTCTTAACTTGAACTTTATTCTTTTAACTTGTTTATACAGTTTATAATTAAAATTATATATTAACTAGGGGTCTTAAGTAAAAAGCCTATCAAGATTCTAGTAGGCCCCTAGCCCAAATGTAAAATATTTAATAGATTACTACAAATGTAAAATGTTTTTCTATATATGGGTGAAATTATTAAAATAAATAAAAAGCTTTGGGAAAGTTAGATTGGAAATTCGTCTCAGACGAGAAACTTGTCTTAAATTCATATTTATATTCAGACAGGTTTCTAGAGAAAACTTTTCTGTCTGACACAAATTTCTCATCTCTAATTTGACTTCAGCTATTATGTGGGTAATAAATTGTCTGTGTTCTTTATCTACTGTTTTCCATATCTATATACTTCTCTCAGACAGTGTTACCTGCTACACAACAAATCTTTATGAAACTTCCCACTAAATATACACAGGATCCAAAACAAGTTTGATCATGTTATAAAATTTACATTGCTTTTTGTTTCAATTCGTTTAGTTTCCATTTACTTTTTCAGTTTTCATTTACTTTTTCAGTTTTATAACTTCCAACTTTGTCTTACATAAATTTCTTTTCCATACTTATAAAGTATATCATTGACCCATGTCCTGTATTGTCCTCTGAATATTGTCTTGTTTTAGAAATTTTGCTGACTTCCCAAATATACATATTATGTTATCTTTAATCCTTTCTATCAAATCATACAACTGTAGAGGAAGTTCTCTTGGTACTGAGGTTGTACAAAAAGATTGTACACTGTAGCAAACATGGTGTTTTTAATATCTGACTATTAAAGTAATTGAGTATGAATTCATTGAATTGTTATATTATTATGCTCTCCACTCCTACGAGGATAAAAAAACAAAAAAAAATATTAAGAAGATTTCCTTTAACTTATATCTTATGCGCACACATTATTTGAAGTTGTAATAAATCATTCGGTAACAATAAACTTTAATCAAGAGAATAAAAAAGCGTCTCTACTGCTTTCTACTTCCTGAAAAGGCTGAAATCAAGGCCGCCATCTTGAAATTTTTATGTTCGGGGGGGTGCATGCCTCTCTTTACGGCACTTGCTAAGAACATGGCCGCCAAAAAAAACCGGCTTACGGTTTTGGTATAGAAGTGAGACATCTGTACATTATTAATCTGTGCCATGGGCGAAGCGACCGATTCGAGTCACATGAATAATCAGTTCAACTTTCATGCGTGTCCGCGAGCAGAAGCGGGAAGAAAACTATACACCTACAGCGCAAGTTAAAAAGTATACGCTCCGTCCGCGCGGGCAAAGCGATCGTATGTTGGAAAGCGGCCTTAAAAATCACAAAGCTCACGATCTGAATGAAATCAAAAGTCAATGTTGCTGGATACTATGTATAAAACATTCGTTCAAAGGCCATCATTTTCTCGCACACTGCAGGAAATGCTAAAATGCCCATGCTCGAAACACTAGCTAGACATTTCAAACGAGTTCCTCTTATATACAGCCAACACAATTAGATCTCGAAAGTAGGAACCTGGGGCCATCTTCCAATCAGGTGTTTTTCCATAAGCCTTCCATGGTATATGTTTTTGTCATCTCAGTCAAAAGGTAACTGATTGACTGACAAACTGACCACCTAAAAACTTTTTACCATCCATTTCTCTACAGCATGACCAGCCAATCAAAACAGTGAATTTCGTCCAGGCTCCAAACTATGCGTGTATAGTCACAGGAAGTTGGGACAAGACGCTGAAATTTTGGGACATGCGACAGTCGAGCCCTGTCTTAACATTCCAATTACCAGAACGATGTTATTGTGCGGACATTGTGTATCCCATGGCAATGGACCTTTAACCTCATAGCTTGTGGGGCCGCAATGCAACTGGGAGTTGGGTATCTCGTTCATTCTTTTTGAAATCGCCGCCATGTTGGGACGATTTTATTGAGTGTAAGAATTCAACGATTTTCACTTGTTTACGTATGGCAAATAACCGCCTTAAGGACGTATTTTTGTCGCGGTTACGTTCGACGATATTTGTGGAAAAAATTAGCGAAATCGCCGCAGTGAAGGCCGAGAAAATGCATTTCGTATCGATCGAAGGAGTGGGCAAGTTTCGAGAAAAACATTCTCTTCGCAACGTCTCTTGTCCTGTTTTGAGGTGAGTGTCCTTCTGCATGATATTTTAGCAAATTCTTTTAGTCTGTGGCTATTTCGGCGAGCTTTTTCTACCCCGATTTCGTATTAGCTGTACTCTTAAACATCTGATCTTGTAGTTCTGAGTGGTTTAATTTGATACATATTTGGTCGATTGTTTGCGAAATTAACATGGCCGACTGGCTCTTAAACTTGAGCAGTTTTGGCGCGAAAATGGCCGCTTGAATTCTGGTTTCGTTAAAATACACTAAAGTCATACTTGCTCGATATATTGCTGCTGTTTTCGGTTCTGTTTATCCTTCGTGGCTGCTCTGGTTTTTGTCTTCCTAAAGCTAGTTGGTATCACTTGAAATAATTTAAATACTGAGTATTTTTTAGCCTTTGCTAACCATAAATTTCCTATCTAAAAATTAAATTTTGTATTGTTAAATTGTTTAAGCATTAAATAGGACTATAGGTAATATAATTTGGGTTTAACAAATTGTTTTTAATAAATATAATTTAGAAATAAATTTTTAAATATCATATTTGTAAATATTGTATATAAAATTATAAAATTGTAAATAGTTTCAGTGCCAGTTAAATTTTCTTAAATATAAAAATGGAAGACAATCCTTGCACCTCGATGGATGCAGACCAATGCACAGAGCAAATAGAAACGAGAAGATGGACCAAAGATCTACAGTCACTGCCAAAATTTAGCCATGCCTTGCTACTACAGCACTTAGGAGTTGAAGGCGAAAATGATGCTAGCAGACACAAGAAACTGGGATACCGCTTGTTTAAGGATAGATATGTAATGAAAGGTAGCGAAGCTCACTTCTTGATAAAAGCTTGTGTCAGTGATTCAATGAAAAAACAAATATATATTGTTTATGCCCATTTAAATCAAAACACTGGTGAAGTTACACATGGTAGTTGTACTTGTAAGGCTGGCAAGGGAGGCTGTTGTAAGCATGTTGCCGCTGTTCTATTTCAAATCCTTGATTACATTGAGTTGGAACTAACAGAGGTGCCAGATGATTTGACATGCACACAAGTCTTACAGCAGTGGCATGTGCCCAGAGGTCACGAGGTTGATGAGCCTGTTTTATACGAGGATATGACATTTGAAAAGGCATCCCATAACTTGATCACCCGGCTCAAGCATATTAAGGATCCCACAATCCTTTGTTAGTTTTTTGTAACTGGTTCGACCAGCATACAAACTGGAGACAAAACTAGGGTACCCATTTGGAGACACACCAAGCAAACCTTTCGCAGTATTATGGTTTTTGTAAGATGAAAGTGGCAGATTGGCTCCTGCATGATGACGGCATTTCGATCATTATTTCTGTGCAATCTATAATGACTCTAGTTTGTGGAAAGTTTTGCTTGAAACACAATGGCATGTTTTGATTAATGCATTCTCTTGTGGGCCAAATAGGGAGTGCACGCAGTCGCTGATTAAGAAATGTTAGCCAAGTAATCCAAATTCTGGATACATGCATACACCATATGCCAAATCTGTGTGCTAGGTCTTGTTGTAGGAAACCACAACGCAATCTAGCCAACACCATAAATAGTTCTTGCTCTGGTGACGTGGACCTTTTCTTGCCACACTTTTTCTGTTTAGCTGAGGTTATTTCACTACTAGTATTTGACCCATAGTAAATCAAACTACTGCATGCTGGTGACAAGTAACCAAAACAAAATTTGGAATGTTGCATAATCTGGAAAACCAGTATAAAATCGAAAGTCGCTATCACTGCCAAGAAATCTTTCCAGTCGAAATAAGCATTGCTGAGATGATATTATATAAGCCTTGTGACTGTTTTCAAGGGATGTACATTTGGATTCGAGTTTTTTAACTTGCTCTTTTAATTTAGCATTCTCGGTTACTATGTCATGCTCTGATGTTGTATTTGCAGGTTGACTAATGTTAGAAGTAACTAGCTCATCTGTCAAAGAACTACTGCTTGTGTTTTCAGTTGCCATGTTATCTTTAGGTGTTGTATTGCTGGGTTCAGAAGAAATGTCTTCGAAAGAACTATGAGGCTCATTTGGTAAGGGGCTATCAGGCTTTTGCAACACTCTCTCTCTTGGTTGATTACCACAGTTCGTTAATATGGTTGGAACATTGTTAATGCATGACTTTTTTCCATCAGGAAAATGTGCTGAGCACACCCTGTAATATTGCTTTATTTCCAACAACCCCTTTGTTTTTAACACTTTATGCCATTTCCTTTTTAGTTTCTCATCCTTAGGTATTGAGTAAAACGAAAGCTCAGGATTTCGTAGACTGTTATTTAGACACTGTGGAACACAACAGTTTTTCCCTCCACCAGCACAAGTTTTCTTTACATTTTTTTCTTCCACTAACTCTGTGCATTGGTCTGCATCCATCGAGGTGCAAGGATTGTCTTCCATTTTTATATTTAAGAAAATTTAACTAGCACTGAAACTATTTACAATTTTATAATTTTATATA